>CADDXX010000855.1:9535-38785 GCA_902810485.1 Alauda arvensis
TTGTGTGGATTTGTCTCCTCCCCAAGAAGCCTCTTTCCCTTCAGAGCTGCCCCAGGTTGGATTTAAGCTGCCCACTCCAAGATTAACCCCAGAGGGCTGATCCCTGCAGCTGCAGGGGCTGGGTGCAGTGTGGGAGCTCCCACASCCCTCACACACATTTACACACCCACAGAAAACAGCCACCAAAAAAATCAATTTTAAACATCATTTCTCAACTCCAGAATTGAATTTGAATTATTATTCAAACCTGAYTTTTCAAAAAGAAAAACCCCACCATTTTTTTAGCTCCATGGTTGCAATTTTTATCCATGGAAGCAGCTGTTTCWTCACTAAGCAGCAAGAACCTGACCAAAAAAAGAAAACCCAATAAGACACAAACACAGGAATCCAAAGCTGGTGGTTATTTTTTTACTTGGAGACTCTCAGAAAAAAACAAAATAAATGTTACAGGTCATAAACTCTTTCTGGAATGAAACAGGCCTGGTCCAGGTGATGTGGAAAGGGCAGTCTGGTCTTTACAAAATTGATTTATTCAAGCAACATCAAGACACACAAAGGACAGGCTCTTACACTCRGGTCACAGCACTCAGCCTCAGTAAACATCTTTGGAATAGAGATTTTTTAAAACAAAACAAAAAAAAATCAAGGAACTTAAATATTCACAGGACAAAACCATCATATTATGCAAAATGTGGGATTAGCAGAGATCAGCACTGCCCGTGGCCAATCCAGGCAGGAGTTACACACAGGATTGCAGCTGGGAACAGGCACCCCCAGGAGGCAGATTTGGGATTTGGGTCTGTGCCTAAGGCAGGGAGAAGTGAGCAGCAGGCAGAGTTTAAAAAAAAAGGTAAATTAATGCTGGAATTCTTCAAGCAGGAGCCCACAAGTCCAGCACAACAAAGGAAAGGTTGGGTGTTTTTTGAAAATGAAAAGTTAGCCAGAAGTCAGCAGGGTCAGAAGTTACTCTCTGTATTGCACCAAACTGAAAAATTAGGAACCTCTGCCCTTAAAAAAAAGCTACATTTAAATTTATCCCAAGTGGAGTGAGCAGAGTTCAGCTTTTAAARCAATTCAACACTTTTCCCTACCAACTACAACATTTTTGTCTCCTCAAGCCCTCTCCAGACTGAAAGGACCCCACTGATCAAAGACTTCTCCTCAGTGTTCATTGATTTATTGCTGTATTTGTGAGTGACAAAGGCTGAGAGATGGAAACTGGCAGAGAATTTAAGGCAATTCCACAAAACCAACACCTTAAAGGCAATTCTGGCACACAAGTGGTCTTCATTCCAACACCAGGAGAGGTTTTAGCTTTAAAAAAGGACAGGGACTGCCAGATTTTAGGCAAAAAGACCCTTTCAAACAGCACAGAAATCATCCCAGAGCACCAATACAGAGAAAAGTAAAAAAGAGGGAAGATTAAAAATTAGTTTAAAAAAAACCCCACTAAATAATTACAAATAAAAACACTAAAAAAACCTAAATAGCTACAAATAAAAGCTAAAACCCCATAAAGCTAAAAAAAAACCCCAACAAAAAATCATAGACAGGCTTGTCAAAAAAATCTGAATGTGCTCAGTATTAGGCTCATCCTTGAGTTGCAAAAACTTTGGAATTTTATTGAAAGAACATGGAAAACTCTTTACAACACTGGTCCAATGGGCATGTGCATTCTTTTTATTTTTATTTCTATTCAGAGTGAAAACAAACACCATACAGACAAGAGTAAATTACTTTTTTTTAAAGAAAAAATTCAGGTTTTAATGTTCCAAAATGGTTTTGTAAAAACAGGGGGAAAAAAAAAAGATTCTGTAAAAGGAATAGAAAGGAGTTATTTCAACTTGAGGCCAGGGACAGCCTGCATGGATCTGAGTAAGAAATGATGGATTAAAAACAAGCAGAGTCCTGCTGGCATCCAGGAGGAGGAATGGAGAGGATTTGCTCAGAGAACCCTGTGTGTAAACTGYTCCCACGTGGAGTCACAGACAAGACTTCAAGGTGCTGCTTGTCACTTGTTCCTAGAGAAAAWCTACTTTGCCAAGAAGCTCCCAGAGTTTTCTACAGCCTTTTCWGGAAGAAAGGGATGCAAGCAGCAGGTTTCTGGTCAGCCAGAGSATCCCACTGCAGAGTGCTTGTGCTAAGTTCCATCAGCTCTTGGTAAGGAAAAAGGTTCAGGGGGGTTTGGAGCACTCATTGTCAGAGCAAAAAGCACTTTTTTTGTCATGTAAAAAGCCTAAACTAAAGGAATTTTAGTTCCATAACTAAAGGAACTTTTCCCCCYCAGCATTTCTTCAGGGCACAGCTAGAGAGATTTATACTGAAAACCAGTATAAGAACAGGGAGGGCTTTGGGGAGGTTTCACCAACAAGCAGGTGAGTGCATTTTCCTTGCTAATGCTCCCTAATGCAAGAATGACTCTGGTTTACATTCCCTTCCAAACAATCCCTAGGGAACAAATCATCCCTGAAGCCACAGCAATTATCTCTTGGCACTTCTCTGCACACACACAGGCAGGAGAAGTTCCAGCCACTTGCAACAGCAAGTTTTCCTTTGGAATACCTGATGCCTTTTTAGATCTATTTTTTTAAATCATTATTTCCTCCAAATTCATGAAATGCAGCAACATTACCAAGCCAGGAGTCACTCTTCTCTTCAAGCTGAAGGATTTGACACTGATGTCCCTTTGAGTGGCTGACTCAAGCACTAAATGCTGATGGAAGTGCAGCTAGGATTTCTCCAGAGGAGCAGCCCCGGGCACGGGGCGCTGCCGGACACCGCTGGGGGATGAGTCTCTCTTGCTCCCCTCCTTACCCTCTGCTTCCTCCTCTGAGATATCCCCCTCATCTGCTTCTTGCTCTTCATACCTGTTTTGCAGCAGAGGAGCTGACTCTGGGCCTTGTTTCCCTCAAGGAGAAAGGAAAAAACACACAAATAAATACCTTACCCAAGTAAAATTCACTTTTTTGGCATCACGGGCAAGCACAGCAACACTGAGAGCTCCACTCGATTTTCTCTCCCTGCCCATGGGGAATTTCATGGCTTGCAGGTATGGAAATGCTCTCAGAATCTTTTCTACCCCTAAAATCAGCTTTAAAAATACCCCAGCTTTACTAAATAGAAAATCTCAACCCAGCTTTACTAAACAGAAAATCCCAACCCCCTATAAAACCTAAGGGCACAGCACCAATCCCAAATGCCAAGTTCTCCACTCCACCCCACATCCTGCAGACACCAGGATTCCTTCAATATTTTCCATCAGTGAGATTTCCCAAACACTGGATTAGAAGTTTGCTGTGGGCTTACTTGACTGAGGCTGGAGCTGTGGTGGCCTGTGCCTTTTGGAGGGACAGATGCAGTCTGCCAGGAACACCATCATCTGAAAGCAAAGCAGCCCAAAGGTGAAACTCCCAAACAYTGCTGCACACTGGAATTGTTCAGGCTGGGAAAGATTTTTAAGATCAAGTCTAAACCATTTCCCCTCAGTGTGACCATTTCCCCTTGGATTCTGGGGGCTCCATCCTGCTCCCCCATCCCTGTGTTCCAGCTCAGGGTACCCCAAAACCCCACCCCAAATCTGAGGGAGTGTAACAAAGCCCCAAGCACTTCACTTACAAGTCCCAGGACCATTCCTAAGAACAGAGTTGCCAATCCAAAGACAGCATAGGAGCCCCAGACTGGTATCCCAAGGTTTTCTGTTAAATAGCCATGGCCATGCTGGAATAAAAGACAAGAGGATCATTTCAGCAAGAGCTGAATTTCACAGATTGAGGGTAAAAGGAAGTAGAGATGCAAGCAAATACCCTGATCCACATGGACAACTTGAACAAGGCTGACATGCTGCTCATCCTGAAACAAAGCAGAGAAGAGGAACTGAGAACACTCTAAAAATCACCCTCAAACCTGTGTGAAACARCCTCAGCTCACACATTTACAGCTATGAATTCCCACATTTATTTCACTTGGATCTGCTGACATGTGAATTGGATTTCAAGTTACTTTTCTGTTCTATCTGGACCAGTGGTCTGTGAGAAGGTGGAACTCCAAGATATTAAGAAAGATGCATCAGGAGGTTTTATTAGAAGAAAAAAGGAGGCTATTAAAAGAAAATCAGGTTATAAGAGCTGAGAGATCTTTAGACACTTAAGTTTGGTGTCTGAACACAGAAAATAATTAAGAATTTTTAATGCTAATTTAATACCCAGTTTCACACATTCCTTGGTGTGGGATAATACTCTGTAAGAGAACMACCCTCACARCCAGGAATTCCTWCCACATATCAAACMTAAATTTCCCTTCTGACAGTTTGAACCCATTCCCCTTTTTCCTTTCAGCTCCTGATGGAGAATCCCTCAGTGATTTCCTTGCAGACCCCTCCAGACAGTGGAAGTAATTTCCCAGGATTTAGCTGGGCAGAACCACCTCAGTGCCACAGAAACCAAACAACCTCAAGGCTCACCAAGGTACCTACAAGAGTTTAGGAAACAATGGAGTCACCAGCAACCTCTTCAAGCCTTGAAGTGAACCTTGCTGGGGACATCTCTGCCATGGTGACAATGCTCAGGTCACCTCTGCCATGGTGACAATGCTCAGGTCACCTCTGCCATGGTGACAATGCTCCCACAGCTGAGGCAGAATGAGGACACCCAACCACCACATCCACACAGCTGGGAACAGGGAGCAGGACACACCTTAGGACATCTGATGATGAATTCTTACAAAARCCAACCCAAAACTTACAGGAAAGAGGAAGGGCCAAACCAGGAGGACACTGGCTCAATGGATTTCCATTCCTCATCACTGATGAAATTAATGAAGGCAGCTTTAGTCCTTGCTCCCTGGTACCTCCTGAACTCTCCATCTTTGCAGCTGTAAAACAACAACAGAATCCTTTATTTTATATGATCCAAGCACCAAGTGCTGCATTTGTTTGCATCCAACAAATCCCCTCCCATCGCTTTGTCCATTTTTCCAAATTCATTTTTTTTCAGAGTTAAATTTCTTTAGCTGGTATTACCTCTAAAAAATATTTTCCCAACACCTGGGCTAACTCCAAGTTATTTCCAGAACTGTGACTCCACAAATACCTTGGCTAACTTCAGGCTGGGATTCCATAAAAAAAAAAAAAAAAAAGAAAGATAATGATCTTCCTAAAGCCCTTGCCACACACCTACACTGCAGATCAACCTAGAGAGAAACGATTGCAAAACAGAAACACCCATGAAAAGGCAGAATAAATAAGGCCTGAAGGGAAAGGGAAAGAAACAGCACAAGGTGTCAAAGGGTGAGACAGTGGCTGTGTCACTGAAAAGTAGCTCCTGTTCTTAAAGAGCATAGTCAATCTCACTTGTTTTTCCCCAAAAAAAAGTAGGGAAAAAGTGCCCACTCTCACCCCAAAAACCCCATCATACTTACTGATAGATGGTAGGGAGGGCTGTGATGACAAATCGTCCACTCAACCCTGCAAGAAAAGTTATTTTGAGAGCATTTTGAGTATTTTTATGGGAAAAAAGAGGCAAGAAATGTTTTAACACCCCAAAAAACAGCAGCAGGCCTAGGCATCAACCTTTCAATGCAACCCAACACAACCTTGTGCATGTCAAAGCAGCACACACTGGAAAAAAAAAAGGTCCCTGGACAAAGAGCAAGGAAGTTTATCCATGGGGAAAATGAGATATGCAGGGATAACTGCTCTGTTGGGCTGTTCTGGCTGGAGCTCTTCAGAGGGAGGCTCTGCACACACGATCTGCAGCCTCCAGAAACCCCGAAGAAAATAATCCAAGTGAGGCAAGTTTCAAAACTCTGGAGAAAGAGATCAGCGTGGCAAAGGCCAGGTTTACAAATCCCACACAGACAAAAGAGTTTCAGGGGAGTTTCAGGAGAGGCAGAGCAGATTACTCGCATTTCCTTCTACCAGCCAAAGGAGGGACTGGAATGGCAAGTTTGAAACCTTGGYTTCTGCTTAGCAAGTATGGCCAAAAACCTCCTTGAAATCATGCTCTGGAGAAAACSCCTAATCCCTTTTATTTATTAGAGTCTAGCCATTTTATTTATTCTATTTATCCAATTATATTTATTTTATCTACTATCTGACAGCCTCCTCCCTGTGAGGAGAGCTGGAGGTTCTGAAACCTGGCACAGGTTTCCCAGRGAAGCTGTGGCTGYCCCTGGATCCCTGGAAATGTCCAAGGCCAGGCTGGGCAGGGCYTGGAACAACCCGGGAYAGGGGAAGTTGTTGTAAAGGGTGGAATTCGGATGATCTTCAAGGTCCCTCCCAACCAAAACATTCTGGGGTTCCATTAAGCAAGATTAGAGCGTTTAGTCACACAGCATTGTTTGGTGGAAACGAGCGGAACACTTTTATTATCCTCACTAATTCTGTTTGCCTCCCACAAGCACACGGGCACCCCCAAAGCCCTCAGCTCCCCACATCCCGGGGCGCTCAGGAGCCTTTTCCAGCCCCTCTCACCCGGCTGCTCCGTCACATCCACTTTGGCCACGTTCACGCCCAGGTCCTCTCCCCACTCGGCGAACTTCTCCCACTCGGGCTGCAGGTTCTCGCAGGCGGGACACCAGGGCGCGTAGCTGTGGGAGCAGCGCAGCGCTGTCACCTCACACCCCACACAAACGCACACAGAACCCCCTCCGGCAGCCCGCTCCCCACTCACAACTCCACCATCCACTCGTCCTGCAGCAGCTCCCGCCACATGCCGTCGGACAGCACCTTCACGGGGCTGGGCTTGCCGCGGGCGGCGGCCGCCAGCGCCAGGCACAGCAGGGCGAGCAGCCGAGCCCTCAGCGGCGCCGCCATCTTGGGCCGCCCTTTTCCGCCTTGCCGCCGCGTCACGGGCGGGCCCGGCCCGCCCTCAGGCGGCTCCGGGGAATCCTGGAACGGGATTGGGATTGGGATTGTAAATCCCGGGTTGTTCCACCCCCCCTGCCATGACAGGCACGCCTAGAGCAGGGTGCTCCGAGCCTCGTCCAGCCTGGCTTTGGGTAAATCCAGGGGTGAGACAGCCACGGCTGGTTGGGTAAACTGTGGCAGGGCCTCAGCACGCTCACGGGGAAGGGTTTCTTCCGTAAAGCCTAAATTGCCTTTCTTTCAATTTGCGCCCATTATTGCTTAGCACAGAATCACTGAGGTTGGAAATGGTGTCCGAGGTCACTGAGTCCCAGCTGTGCCCGATCCCCGCCTTGTCCCCAGCCCAGAGCTCTGAGTGCCACATCCCGGCCTTCCTTGGACACCTCCAGGGATGGGGATTCCACCATTCCCTGATCAACCCCTTCCAATGCCTGACAACCCTCCCTGGGAAGAAATTCGTCCTCCTGTCCAACCTAAACCCTCTCTGGCACAACTCGTGGCCGTTCCCTCTCCTCCTGTCCCCGTTCCCTGGCAGCAGAGCCTCCCCTGGCTGTCCCCTCCTGTCAGGGAGTTGTGCAGAGCCACAAGGTCCCCCCTGAGCCTCCTTTTCTCCAGGCTGAGCCCCTTTCCCAGCTCCCTCAGCCTCTCCTGGTGCTCCAGACCCTTCCCCAGCTCTGTTCTCTGCACACTCTTCCCTCAGTCCTCCCCAAATTCAGAGGCCATCAGCTTCTGGGCTGGCAGCACACGCAGCCAGCTCACGTTGAGTTTTTCATGAACCATCACCCCCAATCTTTCTCCCCAGGGCTGCTCTCAGTCCCTTCTCCATCCAACCCGTGTGTCAGGGACAGAGAGCAGCCACAGCTTCCCCGTGCTGAGGAGCTGAGAGGAGCCCAGAGAAGCTGGGGCTGCCCCTGGACCCCTGGAAGTGTCCCAGGCCAGGTTGGATGAGGCTTGGAGCCGCCTGGGACAGTGGAAGGTGTCCCTGCCCATGGAAAGGGGGTGGAACTGGGTGGGTTTAAAAGCCTCTTCCAGCCCAAACCATTCCGTGATTCTGTGATCTTACGGCAGAAAGTAACAGCACCGTGAGTGCTTAATTCTCCAGCAGAAGTCAGGGAGAAGGTCAGTGTTAACAAGYAGACAAATCCCACATCAACTCACTCCTTGAAGCATTTCCAGGGARGGAAGCTCTATTTCCATATGCACATATTTTCTTTAACACAAATTTTTCCCCAGCTCCTGTGATAATATCACCTTCCCTTTCCTGCCTGGATAATTTCTTTGCCTTAATTTTATATCCCACAGTTCAGAGCCTTGGAAGCCATTGAGCAGTGCAGGAAAAAAAAAAATCAGCATTTAGATTTTGGTTTGGTTTTTTTTTTTTAATTTTCTCTTACTTTGCCAACTTTTCTATAGTACAACGTGTATGTTCCTGTCTGCAGGAGCACAGGCATTATTAAGGACTTGTTATTCATTGATTCAGCACTCAGGAATAAATCACTGCTTGCAGCACTCTGCTGACTGCTGGTTTAGGCATAATTGAATTTTTTGAAATTTGTTATTGATAATCCATGAATATTCCACTCTGCATCAGCAGTCAGGTGAAATGCARAGAGCTGTCTCTGGACTCAATGATCCTGAAGGTCTTTTCCAAGCTAAACAGTTCTGTGAATTCTGTGATTATCCCTGATAATTTGAGATATGCTGAGGAATAAGTGCATAAAAGCAGTTGTGTAACCATGTGTAAATAAATTTACCACTGTGAATAAAAAGGTTTCTTCAAAGGCACACTGAGCTCCCTATGGGAACATSTTGAAAAGGATGACTTCATACCTCCCCTGCTTGGTTCCAGGAATTATTTTAAGTGCAATGACTGCTCTGAATTACTTTTATCTCTGTTATTAATATTACATTGACTTTGTCTTGTTTCTTTGTAAAGTTTGGAGAACAAGAAAGCCTTCAATTATCTTTGTGGCATCTTCCTCCAGCCTGTTCCCCTCAGCCCTGCCAAGCTGACAGGAGAAATATCTGCCTCATCTTTCAAGGATCATGGCAGGATAAAGAGAGTTAATAACCAAGTGACCTTAAGAAAGAAACACATCTTTCATTCTTTTTTTTCTCCTTGTTCTTTTTCAGTGCTGCCACACAGAGGCAGAGTTGAGGCTGCTTCTAAAGGGAAAGAGTGAAGGAAGAAAATCCTTTCTGGTTAGAAATGATCTGGATTTCCTGCTGGGGACACCCCATCACCTTTCAAGGCTAAGAACTCGTGGTTTAGGTTGTTTTCCTAAGGTAAAGGGGATTTTCTGGTCAATTTAAACCTTCCCACCAACACACAACCACAAATTGATCAAAGTTAGGGTTACAAAAATACCACCAAAAGAGTCTTTCAGTTTCATGAAAAGAATTTTCCATTTAGAGTGAGCACTGGTGATGCACAGGAACAACCACAAGCCCAGATAATTGTTTGACAGAGGGAAAACTATGAAAATCTTAACCTGGTCTAGTGGAAGGTGTCCCTGCCCATGGCAGGGGGTTGGAACAAGGTGARTTTGAGGTGTTTCCAACCCAAACCRTTCTGGAATTTATTCTCCTGTCCACAGAGCTGTTGGGTTTTCGTACAGGAGGAAGGATGATGAAATAAGAGAAGCCTATGTCAGCAAGAATTAATCTTTTCTTGATGATAAAATCAGGTGCTGCAGGTAGGAGTGGARATGGAAAGACTCAGCTCCCTTTGGGCTTTGCCTTCTTTAGAGCTGAAAATAAACATTAAAATACTCCAATGCCTCAATGTTGCCCCCAAAGCTAAAGCCACAGAGGTGAACAAAATCTACAAACTCACTCCATCCTGTAAATGCTCAAAACCACTTTAAAAAAATTACATACAAATTGATTCACTGAGTTTCTTTTTTGCAGAATGTTGATTCATTTGTATTTTAAATTAGAGCAAATTRAAGCAGTTCTGTTTTCCCTTATTTTATCTTTTTTTTTCCTCTATTTTTAAGCACCTTTGCATGTCCTGAGGATGAGCTGAGCACTGAGCCAGATGGAGGAGCTGCAGGAGCCCAGCACTTGCCCATCTGGGGCTGACCTTTTGAAGGAGCACTTGAAGAGAGCAGAGCCTTGGCCAGGTGATGATTCCAAGCTCTGCAGTCCCTGGAWCAGGTACAGCATCAGAGCCCTGACCTCATTCCCAGCTCCTGCATTTCTGAAATGCCAAGAGATTATGCAGAGAGCTTTCCTGAGTGTCATCATGTGAGGCAGGAGACATGAAGTCATTGTCCTAAAGCCCAAGGTGAAACCAGGCTGTCCCAAAAAAAAAAAGTCCCAGCCATGCCTGGAGCTGCATTTTGGAGTGCTGCAGGAAGAAAAACTGATCCTGGCTGATTTTTTTTAGGTGGTTTTGCTGAGGTGAAGGGGATTTTGTGGTCACATCAGCACACAACCACAATYTGAGCAAGGCTGGGGTCACAAAAATACCAAATATCTGTGAATTTCATGAGTTGTCCAGCTAGAGTGAGCTGGCTTCATCCTTTTGGGAAATTTGGCATCTAGAATTCCACTCAGAGCAGTTYYCTGGGCATTAAAAAAATAGAAGTCWAGAAGTAATTATTTCTCTSTGGCTCAGGATTTCATTCCAGGAACTGCATCCATACAGGAATGCTTTTTTCCTACAGAAAATCCTGTATTTCACAGGAAAGAATTCATCCTGGACTGAAACCCCAGAGGGGCCAGTGACTCTTCAGGAGCCACACTGGGCTTGGTGAATGTGAACATTCCATGTCTGGGAAGGATGAACAGAATCCCCTCCTGCTTGGAAAAACCCCCCTGGAAAGCACATTCCCATCCAACAGAGCCATTCCTTCTGCTCCACAGCTCCTGAGCTGCCTCAGCCAAGCTTCACAGGGCCCACAGTGTTCAAGGGTTCAGGTTTTTGGGAGCAGAGAGCTCCCCATCCTCAGCTCTGCCTTTACACAATCACTTTGCTGCTYCCCACTTTGGAAAACCACTTGGAAGACCTCAGAATTATCCTCAGAATCCTCTCTGAGCTAAGAAACCCCAGTAACTGCTAATTATTCAGTAATTAAGTGTCTCTCTGGGGTCGTAATTGTGAGTGTGGCCTCCCCCCATCYCTGTGTGCTCCTTAGGCAGCAGTTTCCTCAATGCCCAAACAAATTCTCTCTATCCCATTTGATTGGATTACAAAATTGCTTTAAACTCCGTGGAGATGATGAGGAAAAGTGTGGTTCTGCACAGGAGTTTCCATGGGAACTAAAGTAGGGAGAGATCTTTGTAAAGCAGAAGTCAAGCAGATTGTGTTGCAGACAATTAATGTTGTCTCATTCATTAGCTTTAACTCTTCTGTGCTCTGTTCCAAAGTAGTTTTTATCTCTTTTTCTWTATCAAATGCTGTGTCAAAGAGGTTCTGCTCCCCTGAGGATTCATTCCTCCTTCTGCAAGGCCACCTTGGTTAGCTGCAGCTTCCCCTTCTGCTTTGCCTTTTGGGGACATCCCTGGGGACATCCAGGTAGGATTTGGGTTGGGATTGGGACTTACATGTGGGATCAAGGCTCCTGTCCTGTCACTGTAACCAGGATTGGTGGCTGAGCTGAGCAGCTCCCATTGCTTCTCCTGCATGAACCCCTCTGCTCCCTTTTCTGACACCTTGGACTCCTCAAATATTTTCTCCTAACTCCATGTTTGGCACTTGAGGGAGGAGCAGCTGAGAACTGCCCCAGTGCCTGTCCCTCTGCTCTCCTCTCTTTCCAAACCCTCTTTTTCCATCCCCATCCCATCTCCTGACTTCTCTCCCAGCATCCTGCCATCCTCTGGCTCTCCTCTCACAGCACATCTCACACCTGAAAAATAATTAGCAAAGGGATGTCCTTATTTTCCTTCAGACCTCTGCCTGACTCTGTGAACAGGAGGAATTCCCCTCCCAAGGGAATTCAATATTCACATATTTAAAAAGCAARCTCCTCCCCTGTGTGCTGCTGACCTCCTTCCCTGTGCTGGATACAGAATTACTCATTTTCCCAGGGGCTGATCCATCACTTTGTTGTTTCAGCTCTTCCCAAACAACGTTTCTGTCCCACCAGAGGCAAAAGTTGAGTTCAGTATAAAACTACTTCATTTTCCAGCTGCTGTTCAGATCACAGGGCCTTAATCCCACTTTTCCCACCACCCCACAGTTCATCCCTGTGGAAAAGGCAAGAGCCAAACCACCAAATTTCCAGTTTCTAATCAAAACCAAGGAAGAGTGAGACAACCTCAGAGAACCCTGGGGGTGGGATTAGCATTGCATGAGGCAAACCTCCTCATTTCCYCAGCTCCAGTCTCCAACTGCTGCACTGATTTTGGCAGAAGCTTCCAGAATATTTGTTCTGAGCAGCCTGGRACATGTCAGCAAGAGAGATTTCAGCTCAGGGAGATAAGAAGAGACTGGAAGCAGTGGGAAATGTTGGGCAGGCAGAAATGGAGGTGTTGGCATTTCCTCTGCAGATTTTGCTGCAAAATATGAACAAAGCAGAGAGTGCAGAGCAAAGAACGTGGGACAAAGGCCCTCTCACACACCCACCTGCAGAGCCAGGTCARAATGACCCCTTCCTGCCCTCCAAATCCTTCTTTGTCCAGATGGCAATCCCTTCTGACCTGCTGCTTTTCCAGCCTGAAAGTTGCTCTTGGTTCTGGGAGCAGACAGCAAATATTCTGCTGATTGAAACCCATGTTACTGTATTTTAGTGACAAGAAACCTGTTGCCCTGAGGCACAGGAACCTGCCTGAGGGTGGCCAAAATCATGCAGGGGGAAATGATATTCAACTGTTTCCTTGTAAAATGAGACTTTTGCAGGAGCAAGGTCTGGGAAGKCATTTTTGTGCTGATTTAGGAGCTCCAGCAGACCTTGTTCAGACAAGACCAAAAATAGGCCAGATTTAACTCCACAGTCCATAAAAACATTCCAGTCAGGTGCAGTTTCTACCCTCAAAAATCCACAAAGCAGGGGAGATGTCAGCACACCTTGCATTTCCCTGTCACCATGGAAAAGGGAGCCTGTCCACCCTGAGAAGCTGGAAAAAAGAACCAGGCAGTGCTTCTTGTGGCCAGTGGATGCATTCCCAGGCACCTGCAGAGCAGYCCCAGCCTTGTGCAGGCAGAAAAGACCAAACCTGTGTGTTCACTGCAGCCCCTGAGGCTGCAGGGATTTTTGCTGGGAAGCTGGGAAGGAAGTGATGTTGCTTTTGAAGCCAAAAATAATTCTTTCAGATGACTTCATCTGTAGCAGGCTCTTTATTTCACTGCCTCAGCTAATGCTGACGAGAGGCAGGTCATGACCTTCTGGAAGATTCTGTTGGATTATTAGATCAGATTAGATTAGATCAGATTATATTAGATTAGATTATCTTCCTGGATATTGAGGTCACAAGGGGAGAGAGGGACAGGCTGGTTTTCCACATATCCAGGTGCTCTTCATGGGGAAYCACCTCACTCCTCCTTTTCTTTACATCCCTATTCAATTTATATCTGAGTTGATGCCAAGCTCTTTCTAGCCCTGTCCTCAGTGCTGGGATCAACCCACAGTGCCAAGCAGTGCCACAAATAAAGCCCTGGAAGCATTTGTGCCCTCAGARAGAGCCAGGCTTGCTGGCTGCTGGCACAAAAACCTGCTGCTGCCTCATTTTAAAAAGGGATTTTAAATCAAATTGCTGATTTGTTTCTTTTCCTTGAAACGAGACAACTGAAATGGAGARCTCAGCTTCAAAGACTCCAACAGAGCAGCACAGAAACAGCTCCAGAGCATCTGAGGAGGCACAGAATGACACTCCTGACCCTGGTGAGGCCAGCAAGGCACACAGAGCTTCCAAAGTTGTCAGCATTTCTCCTTGTGACTCTTTCCCAGCAAAAAGAGAAGCACAGTGGCAGCATGGCAGGAGAACAAAACTGTTCTTCCAGAAGGAACCAGCRTGTCCAGCCAAATGTCTGCTCATGGGCACTGGTGGGCTCTGAGTCAGGCTCACAGGAGGATGAACAGCACATCATGGTTCTCCATGGAAAATTCCCCCCCACTTTTCTCCCTGGRAAGGTCTCAGGTTTAAATGTGTTTTAGAGTCCTGAGAGAAAGAAGAAAAGTTCTTCCTCCCAGCCCCTGCTTCMAGGAGAGCTGAAGTCCAAGTCTCTGTCTTTGGAGATTTATTCTTCTGTTATCTCTCCATGCTCTTCCTGCCCAGTGAGGTGTGAGCAGGAGGKCAGAGGAGCCAGATCTGTCCCTCCCACCAGGGCAGGGCACCTTTTATACCAATAACTACATTAACAATGTTTTCTTTTAATCACCAGTAATTACAACCTGTGTTAGACAGTGAAACTCCACTGCAGCCCAAACCCAAAAGGCCACCACCACAGCATGGAGGAGAAAAAGAAACAGGAAAAGAGCACAGACACACCCAAATTCCTCCATCTTTGTCCTCTTTACCTCTGTATTAAACATCTAAACATTCTCCTTTTCACCCTGTGATCTATTAATTATTATTCTAATTACACTCTGGTGGCTTGCATTGCTTCTTTCAATGTTGGCAGCTTTTTCCAGGGGCTCAGATCAAAGGCACTGAGGGATTTTTGGCTTTGTYCCAAGACCCTCAGACTTCTTGTGRGGGCCTGGAGTCACCCAGGGCACCCAAAGGGGTGTCCCTGGCTCTGACAGAAAGGCCCTGAGTAGCCCCATTTCTGGCTGGTGCTGATGGATGAATATTCACTCTCCAGGGCTGGGATTAGGATGGCAGGAACTTGCTTGAACCCCAAAAACCCCTTAACATCCTAACTCCCTGAGACTGGAAGAATTTCCATCTCACTCTGGCCTTTATTATTTACATTTGTTTTTCCTGGCCACGTGATTCTGCCTCTATAACAGTGGGTGTGCATTTGCCACACTTGTTCTACCAGCCAGCTTGGAAGGTTTGCTAAAAACTTCTCCTGCTCTTTTTATAACCAGGATTTCCTTTGATGCCGTGGGGATTGCAGTGCCAGGCCCCAGGGAGCTGCCAGGCTCTGCCTGTGGTAAGGATGGACGTGCTGGCTCACTCACAGGAGGGCTCTTTTTGTCACTCTGTCCCTTCCTCTGCTGCTGTCACTGAGAGCCTGAGGGGTTTACACYGAGCTACCTGCAGAGAGCAGCTGGCTGAGCTTTCTGCCCTCTGTGAATTCAAATGGAGGCCTATTTTCACCACCAAAATATGGATTTATTCACTCCTTTGCAGTAAAAACAGAGTCACTTTAATCTGCTTTCAGGGCAGAATTGAGTCAGTGAGTCTGTAATAAGAGCTGTGTCCCCTGYTCCTCAGAGGGAGCTCTCTGTGGCACATTTATCCACATTCCTGCTGGGAAGAGCCCTGAGGGAGCTGCCCACGCTGTGGCTGCTGTGTGGGCTGATGCCAAATGTTCCTTCAGCCACCATCCCTACCTGCCTCTGCCTTCAAAKGGCACTGAGAAACCAGAACCCTGTGTTAGTGGAGGCTGCTCCAGCCTGGGCCTGCTGGCCTGGAGGTGGCAATCCCAAATCTGCTGCAGGGTTGGAAAAGTGGTGGGGGGTTGGCATTCAAAGGAAAAGCATGGGGGGCTTATGTGAAATCATCAAGTCATTGCCTGGTTTGGGTTGGAAGGGACTTTACAAATTATCTTGTCCAGCCCTGCCATGACAGGGACACCTTCCACTGTCCCAGGCTGCTCCAAGCCCTGTCCAACCTGGCCTTGGACACTGCCAGGGATCCAGGGACAGCCACAGCTTCTCTGGGCACCCTGTGCCAGGGCCTGCCCACCCTCCCAGCCAGGAATTCCTTCCCAATATCCCACCCATCCCTGCCCTCTGGCAGTGGGAAGCCATTCCCTGTGTCCTGTCCCTCCATCCCTTGTGAGCAGTCTCTCTCTGAGATAAAACTCCTCCTGGAGCTCTGATATCACATGTGAAACTGCCCGGGCTCACAATCAGCTTCACTCACCTGCAGTTAGCAGATGATAATAAAGGAAATATTCTGTGCCTGCAGCACCACCTGGGCACTTTCCCTGCTCAGCACCACTCATTAATTCCATCTTGAAGAGCCTTTTGGACCAGCCACAAGGACATGCAGGAACCAGTCCTGACTCCCAGACCAATTTCCCTTCGAAGCAATTCCAAATCTCCCCTTTTCCAATGTGAAGCCATTCCCTGTGTCCTGTCCCTCCATCCCTTGTCCCCAGTCCCTCTCCAGCTCTCCTAGAGTCCCTTTAGGCCCTACAAGGAGCTCTGAGCTCTCCCTGGAGCCTTCTCCTCTCCAGATGAACATTCCGAGCTCTCCCAGCTTGTCAGAGGAGCTCCAGCCCTCAAAGCATCTCCATGGCCTCTTCTGGGCTCACTCCAAGAGATCCTTGTCTGCCCTGTGCTGAGGACCCCAGAGCTGGACACAATATTCCTGCCCCACAGGAACAGAAGCTGCAAATGATGGGAGAGAGTCTGAAGGTCAAACATCAAGCACAGGAAAAGTGGCACCCAGAAGTTTCTATCAAACATCTAAATCAGAAGCTGGAGCCAGGAGGAACTTTGATGGAATGGGTCCCTAAAGGAGCAGCTTTTCCTAGCACTCAGGCTTGCCTCCCATTTCCATGTATTTCTGCTTTTCCTCACGTCAGCAACAACCCTGTGTGCTGCTGGAATCCAACTGAACCTCCAGGCAAGCAAAGAAGCAGGCAATAAAATCCTCCCCAGGAGGAAGGGGTTCACTTTCAGGGTACACAACACCAGGCAGCGATGGCAGGGACAGGAACTGGCACTGCAGCTGAGCTCTGCTCTTTAGCAATACCCATCAAAACCCATCAAAACCCTTCCCTCTCTGTGGCTGAGCAGTCCCAGGAATGCAGCACCTCCTGCACAGAGGTGGCTCACGCTGCCTCTCCTGCAGCAGCAGCTCCTCCTCTGCTGTCTGCCGGCTGCACTGAGATAAGTCAGGCTTAATCACCCCCAAGGCTTACTCATCCCGTGTTTGTGGGGTTGCAGCAGCAATTTCGTGCAGATCAGTAACTCCTCAACACTTCAAAAGTGTTSATTTCACCACGTTCATCATGGAATTATAGAATCATAAAATCATGGAATGGTTTGGGTTGGAAGGGACCTCAAAAACCACCTCATTCCACTCTCTGCCATGGGCAGGAACACCTTCCACTGTCCCAGGCTGCTCCAAATCCCATCCAGCCTGGCATTAAACAGGTATGAGATGGCAAGGGATGGTTTTAAGGAGGAAAAGGGTAGATTTAGGTTGGATATTGAGAAGAAATTCTTCCCTGGGGGGGGGTGGAGAGGCCCTGGCACAGTTTCCCAGAGAAACTGTGGCTGCTCCATCCCTGGAAGTGTCCAAGATCAGACTGGACAGGGCTTGGAGCAGCCTGGGATAGAGGAAGGTGTCCCTGCAAATGGCAGAGGATTGATTGGAACAAAATGACCTTTCAAGGTCCTTTCCAAACCAAACCATTCCATGATCCTATGGATCCTATGATTTTATGATTCTTTGATTCTATGATTCTACAACCTCAGAGCCACTTCCAGTGCCTAAATGGACCCCAAGGGAGCTGGAGAGTGACTTGGGACAAGGGTCTGGAGTGCCAGGACAAGGGGGAATGGCTCCCCACTGCCAGAGTYTGGGAATTAGGCTGGATTAAAGCTGGAGATTTCCGAAATGAGAAAGGGAGAGGAGACAGCTGGGACACAGCTGTGAGAACAGCACAGGTCACAGGAGAGCTGAGAGCCCAGTGCCATGCTGAGGTGTGACATCCTGCTTTGTCCCCTTGTCACCCTCACATTCCCAGGGGGCTGCTGCCCTGTGCCACCATCCCAATCCCCTTGTTCCACACACAGGCTCCCCACAGAGAAAATCCCCCCTAATGAAAGGCTTCCCACAGTAATTGGATTGGCACTGCAAACCCAGTCATTATGCTGATTGTCCTTGTGCCTYTGGAGATGAGGCAAGTGGCAGTGAGTGACAGCTCTGCCTCCTGCATCCCTGTGGTGGGAAGCCAAGTCAGGAGRGGAAGAGCCGGTGTGTGCAGGGTTCAGGAGGTCACTGCCTCCAGATGTTCTGCTCCTGCTCCAAAAAGAAGGTGGGGGAGAGGCTCTGAAGTGGCATGGGGACATCCAGGAGCATGTCCCAGCTGTGATGTGCCCTCCCTGTCCTGGCTGAGGGACAGGCATTTCCCAGTCTGTGGCTGGAGAGCTGCTCAGGGAAGGGCAGGCTGTGCCCAGTGCTGGGGATGCAGAGATCAGGAATGTATGCTGGGAGAGGGATGGATGGAAATGGATGGATGGAAATGGGATGGATGGGTGCTGAGAGGGATTTAAAAGCTCTGTGGATGTGGCACTTGGGGACAGGGTTTAGTGGTGGCTTTAGCAGCGGACTCGATGATCTCAGACCATTTTTCCAACCCAGAGCTGATCCCACCCAGGRGAAGGATGGGTACCAAAGGTGTTTGCCAGCAGCAGAGGTGGGATCAGAGCCAAGCACCTCTGAGCTTCCTGATTTTGGAGATCTCAGGTGAGCTGGTGCCAAAAATCTGCTCCTGTCTGGTGGAAAGGAGGTGAAGGCAATTTTAGGACACTCTTGGAATAACCACAATTCCAGCAGGGCTTTGTCATCGTGGTTTGATCAACAGCACATCTCTGCCTGTGCCATCTCCTCCCCCTTTTTGTTTTCCAGGTTCTTTAGTMACATAGGGAAATGTCAGGCTTTAAAAAAACCTCACAGAACAAAATCCAAAGCCCAAGTGAAAAGGAAAATGCAGCTGCAGTCCTGAGGTTGCCTTTCTGGTTGGTTGTGACTAAAAATCCTTCCAGCAGTGCCAGCAGGCCACACAAAGACAAAATGCCATTGGAAATGAAGATGYTCAGTTAGATTTGGGACTGGTGAAGAGAAACATATAGCACAAGAGGAAACAGCCTCAAGTTGCATCAGGGGAGGTTTTAAATTGGAAATTAGGGGAAATTTCTTCATGGAAAGGGTTGTCCAGCCCAGGGTGGTGGGAGGGATTTAAAAGCTCTGTGGATATGGCACTTGGGGACAGGGTTTAGTGGTGGCCTTGGCAGTGCTGGAATAATGGTTGGATTCAATGATCTCAGACCATTTTTCCAACCCAGAGCTGATCCCAGTTCCCAGGGAGGCAGCAGGGAGCTCAGTGCTGGTTCCCATCCCAGCTCTGGGATCACTCTCCCTCTTCCCTTGTGTCCCCAGTGGGAAGAGCTGAAAGCCTGGACAGGGCTGGCTGGCAGCTGGCAGTGATGCCTTGGGAAGGCTGAGCTGGAACAGAGACTGGACAGAGCTGGAGAATAAAGKAGAKWTTTATTGGGCAGGACAAGAGCCTGGCCAGGGCTGCACCCAAAGTGGACCCAAAATGGGCACAAACTGGACCCAAAATGGACACAAAATGGCCCCTGGTCACAAGGTCTCTCGTTTTTATAAGTTTTGGTCCATTTACACATTGGGGTTTAATTGTCCAATTCCAGCTCCAGGCTGTGAGGTCTCATCCTTCTTGTTCCTCCCTTCAGCCCCCCTTTCTTTGTGCTTTTGGGCCTGAWAGTTGTCCTTGGTCTGCAGCARGGAMAGGATTTTTTTGTCTGTGAAGAGAACTCACAGCACTGAATGTGAGCTCAGAACTGCACCAGAGGCAGCACAGAATTAAAAAAAAACAAAAGCTAAAACTTAAGACATCAGCAGGAGCTTCCAAACCCAGTGGCACTGGAGCACACAGACATTTTATTCCATGTCCAGCCCAGTGCTGCCATGTCCCTCTGGAGCTGGGGCAGAGCCAGGCTCACTCCTGTGGGAAGCAGGGAAAAGAGCAGCCTGGGAGATTTTAGTGCTTTAGATACGTGGGGCTGTCCAAAGCCAGTTTTGACAATGAGCAGGAGCAACCTGGAGGTGCTGTGTGCTCATCCTGGTGCTGCCCTGGCACAGCAGGCACAGCCACTGCCACTCCTGACAGCTGTGCTGTGACAGATCCCAGTGTCCATCTGCATCCCCTCCACCCCTCCACACACCACCATGGGCACATGGGCTCATCCACACTCCATCCTGGGATTGGGAAGCAGGGCTGGATTGAGGCTGCCAAGAGGCAATGCAGCAATGCCAGGAAGAGCCTTTGAGGGAATGTGGGACCCCAGGCACTGCTGGAATGCTGAGCCCAGGCCACAGTGTGAGGTGTGGAGAGGCCATGGCTGAGACAGCCCCKCACTGGTGCACTGAGGAGTCCAGAGCCTCTGGGTTATGTGGGGAAATCCCCTCCAAAGACCTTTGRGAAAGCCAAAATTTGGGGAGACAGGGGATTCTGGAGACTGTCCCAACAGACAAACCACATACAGGTGAGGAAACACACAGGGGAATAAATCAAAGATACTGTGACAGCATCATTCTGATCAGAGGGAAGGAGYACCTCTCCTGTGAGGAAAGGCTGGGAGAACTGTGATTCTTCAGCCTGGAAAAGAGATGGCTTCAAAGTGACCTAATCAAGGTCTTCAGGTACCTGAAGGGAGCCTGCAAGGAAAAGGGAGAGACTTTTGACAAGGACTTGGAATGACAGTCCTTGGAATGGCTTCCCACTGCCAGAGGGCAGGGAGAGATGGGATTTGGGGAAGGAATTCTTCCCTGTGAGAGTGGGGAGGCCCTGGCACAGAGAAGCTGTGGCTGCCCCTGGATCCCTGGAACTGTCCAAGGCCAGGAGCAATCCTGGGACAGTGGAAGGTGTCCCTGCCATGGCAGGGATGGAATGAGATGGGATTTAAGGTCCCTTCCAGCCCAAACCCCTCTGGAATTCTGTGAAGCAGACATGTGGAGACATGAACCACGTGCACCAGCRTGGCCATTTCTCTGATCTTACCCAAGTGTGGCTCTCAGTTGAGATCAGCCTAAAAATTCAGGGGAAAAGAGAAAATTTCAWATCCACATCATCCAACAATGCAGAGGCAAAGCAACCCCGCTGTGCCATTCCCGGGGGGGAGAGGAAAGAGCTGGAGACCTTTTTGATCTAATGAAAACACTGCATAATGAAACCCAGCGGCGAGGAGCTGGAGAAAAATTCCAGCTGGAAATGAGATGTACATTTTTATGGGAAGGTGATGAATCACTGGAGCAGCCAGGGGTGGGATAAAGGCTCCAGCACACGGAGCCTTGCAGCCACACCTGCATCTCAGAGGGAGGGTCTGTGTGGGACCCCAGCTGTGGTCAGCCAGAACTGCTGCCCTGAAATCCAGGATGTGTGTTTTCCATGGAAAACAATCCTACAGGATCACAGGTTTGGGTTGGAAGGGATCTTAAAACTCATCCCATTCCTCCTCTGCCATGGGCAGGGACACCTTCCACTATCCCAGAGTCCTCCAAGCCCCATCCAGCCTGGCCTTGGGCACTGCCAGGGATCCAGGGGCAGCCACAGCTTCTCTGGGAATTCCATCCCAGCGCCTTCCCACCCTCCCAGCCAGGAATTCCTTCCCAATATCCCATCCATCCCTGCTCTCTGGCAGTAGGAAGCCATTCCCTGTGTCCTGTCCCTCCAGGCCTTGTCCCCAGTCCCTCTCCAGCTCTCCTGGAGCCCCTTTAGGCTCTGAGCTCTCCCTGGAGCCTTCTCCTCTCCAGGTGAGCACCCCCAGCTCTCCCAGCCTGGCTCCAGAGGRGCTCCAACCCTTGGAACATCTGAAGGACAAATCTGCACAGCCCCTTCTTTTCCATACTCCATTTCCATCCCCCCTTTCCCTAACACTTCTCCTGGCTCCCCACACCAGACACCAGGGTGTGACCCCACCCTCGGGCCCATGGATTTGAAAAGAAGGGGCTTTGGTTCAAATGATCCACCCAGCTTTGGTTCAATTGATCACCAGCCATGTCTCTGTTTGCTCAGTGACCCAAGACACCAAATCATCACATCTCAATCCAGCAGAGCACAGGCCCAGGGAATACATTTGTAACACTCTCRCTTAATTTATTCCCACAATCAGATTAGTAAATGAATGTGTGCCAGGCCCTGTCTCTGTGACTGTCCATGGATACTTCTCCCTGCATCTGGATGTCTGACAGTTTGTTTACATGATCACAGACATGAATAACTTAAATTATTTGGCTTAGCATCCCGAGCAGCCTCTATTTTAGCTGCCTGCAGTGGCAGCTCCCAGTGAATTTTAATAAGCCATTAACAATGTGTGCAGGATTTGTTGTTGTCAGCAGAAGGATGGGGGGGGACTGACATTTCCTGAGGGCTACAAAAGGATTGATAATTTCTTTTCCTGTCTGGCTGAGCTGCCTGGCAAGGTGGGTCATTGCCAGGCCAGAGCACAGACTCCTGAGGGAATGGCTGGACCAGGGGAGGGTTAGGTTGGATTTCAAGTAAGGTTCATCCCCACCCATCACCAGAGGGTGCTGGGCACTGCTCCCTAGGGAATGGTGACATTCCCAAGGCTGCCACAGCTCCAGGAGGGTTTGGACATCCCAGGAATGTCCAGGCTGGGATTTTTGGGGTGTCTGTGAAGGGCCTGGAGCTGCATTCCATGATCTCTGTGGGTCCCTCAGGATCTTCCCTCAGAATATCTCAGGATATTCTACAACCTGCAGGGTGGCAGGAGCTGTGCTGTCACCTCTTGGCTTATTCTCTTCACRGAGCCTCACTAAAAAGAAAAGGGATCATGGTCACAGCCCAGYTCTTCTCCATCCTCCTGGCAGGTTCCTCTGCAGCTCATGTTGCCCACAATCAGCTGCCTGGAATTCCCTGGTTCCGAGCTTAAGCATCCAAGCCATGAGATGAGTGTCCCTGGGGCTCTGCCAGCAGCTGCATTTCCAGCAGCTCTGAGGCTCCTCAGGGCCTTGCTGCAGCCTTGGGGAGCAGCTTTGCCCCAAACCCCTCTGTGCAGGAGGCTTTGTGGCCACGGGGAGCCACATTTGGAGGTGGTCGAGTGCCCTGAGGAGTTATCTGCTCAAAAAGAGAGAAAAACAACTCCAGGTGTTCAGCCCTGGTCCCAAAAATGAGGGAGARGCACCAGGAGCACATCCCTGTGCTCAGGATGGAGCAGAACTCCCCCTTCCCAGGCCTCTCCCCCAGTCTCATCCCAGTGCCAATGTCTCCTCCCAAAAGCAAAGATCATGGGGAGCTCCCACATCCTGCAGATCCCGGGACACCCAGCAGCTCCCAGCTCTGGGGGCTGAACTGGAGCCCAGCACCAATTCAAGGGAACCCCAGGTCCYTCCTGATTCCTTCCCTGCTCAGTCCTGTGTGGAGCTGTAATTAGGAGGAAAATTCAGTTCCAGTGTGCTCCCAGGGGCTCCAGGAGAGCTGGAGAGGGACTGGGGACAAGGGATGGAGGGACAGGACACAGGGAATGGCTTCCCAGTGCCAGAGGGCAGGGATGGATGGGATATTGGGCAGGAATTCCTGGCTGGGAGGGTGAGGAGGGGCTGGGCTGGAATTCCCAGAGAAGCTGTGGCTGCTCCTGGATCCCTGGAAGTGCCCAAGGCCAGGCTGGAGCAGCCTGGGACAGTGGAAGGGTCCCTGCCCATGGCAGGGGTGGCATTGGATGAACTTTGAGGTCATTTCCAACCCAAACCCATTCCTGATTCTACAGGCAGGGATGGCAGAATTTGTCTCATGGCCAGATCAGGCAGCAGCAGMCCCAGAGGATGGGATTYCAAAYAGRAAGGCATCATTAAAAAGGGATTTTATTAGAACATTTCYCAAGGGAAGTTTTCACCAGAGCCATGGGACCGTGACCAGCACTTKCAAAAACGACCCATCCAATTTTCCCCAAACCCAGGAGCTCCTAAAAAACCCTTTTACAACCCAACCCTGAACTTGAGCGAAACCACATCTTAACCTCGCTCCTTCCACCAGCCCAGGAAGCGCAAAGCACCACCCCAGCAGGAAAAGCACCCACCTGGACACGGGTGACACCCAAAGGACCGCACCCACGGTGACAGGGGGTGTGAGACACAACCCCCCGTGGCTGTGCCGTGCGGGAGGAGAGGCAGGAGGCTCGGCRGGAGCAGCTAAAACGGGATTTGCGCACTCTCCCGTTTTAGCAGCGCTTTAGTCACAGCAACACGTACTCACTGCCCGGATATTTTTATCTGTCGCGCTTCGGGAGCGCTTCTTGGGGAATGCGGCTCCTTACGCAACATCCCCGGCTCGCTGCTGATGTCCCCTGGCTGCTCCCCGATGTCCCCTGGCTGCTCCCCGATGTCCCCGTGCCTGGAGGGGATGCGGGGGGCTCGGGAAGAGCCTGCGGAGGGCCAGGAGCGTGGCTTGGCCTCTGCTCTGTGTCAGAGCAAGGAAGCGCCTCCCTGGGGTTCGGAACCTTTGGGATTGGAGCCGTTCGCCCCCGCAGGGATGGGTTTGGAGGGGAGCTTGGCAGGAATCATCCCCCGCATGGATGGGGAAGGAGCCGCTGCTCCCCGAGTTTGGCTTCACTTATAAAACCCTCGGGAATGTTGGCAGAGCCGCCTGTGACTTCAGGCTGACTCTGGCTTTCCCTCCTGCCCTTCCAGAGCATCCCTGGAGGTGGCACCTCCTCCTGGGCCCTTCCCTTTGCCCATCACCGCAAGCTTTGAAAAGCATTGCCGGGCAGAGAGCAGCTGATCATCAGAGGCAGGCTCAGGCTGGCAGCCCAGGGAAGTGCAAAAAGTGGGTTTTAAGAATAAAAAACCATCACAAGTGGGACCTCTGACTTTTTCCTCTGCCTGGAGATTAAAGTTTCCTGGGGCTGCTTGAAATTTTGCCACAAAAAGTAATTTCTCCTATAAATACAGTGAGTCAGTGATGCCAGGGAATTGTTGTGTGGAAGAGCTTTCTTACCTCCAGAGTCATCCTCCTTTGAAAAAGCAAATGTCTCGTTTATTCCTTACTTGGAGAAAGGTTTTTTCTTTACCATTTCTTATTTCCTGTGAGTCAGGGCACCTTGTTGAGGTTTGTGCCATGCTGCAGCTGGTTATTTATGGAAGGGGTAGATAATGACAACCATTAATTGGGAGTTAAGGAATTGTATTCAGCCCTCAAACAGGTTTTGTGCTGCACAAAGGCAGAAGCACAGCTGTAATGAGCACCAGGAGAGAAGTTCCTCACCAGGGCTACTCAGGGCTAAAGGAACATCCTCAAAAATCGAATTAAGGGCCTGGTTTGAAAGGTGTGAAGGTGATTGAAGCCTTTTCAGGCAGAGCTCGGTGTCCCACAGAGCCTGGCCAGACCTTGGGAAATATTTTCAAAATACACATTAAATGAGGGTAACTTAGGAAGCCTTTTCAAAACCAYAAATCCTCTGCATGAAGCATGGGATGTAACAAAGCTTGYCCARAGAAGCTGTGGCTGCCTCTGGATCCCTSRAAGTGTCCCAGGCCAGGCTGGACAGAGCTTGGAGCAGCCTGGGACAGTGGAAGGTCCCTGCCCATGGCCTGTGTAAAACCCTGTGTGGGTTTYAATGTCCCYTCCAAACCATTTTGGGATTSTRTGAMAGCTTTTCCATTTTTGCTCTGTTAAGATAAACAGTGAGGCTGCCCTTAGCTCACAGGAATTTTTGCCACAGCCAGGCAGCATTTGCAGTGTGGGGACATCTGTCAAAAATGATTCATTCCTTCCCCTCCCCTCTCCGCTGGTATTTTCCTCCCAGCCATAAAAATATTCATTTTTTCTCTCTYAATCTTCCTCACACTTCAGTGTTTGGGGTATTCCATGCCCCAGGAGGGGATGGGAGAGGAGAAAGATGGGTCCCCCTTACAGGGAGGGACCGATGGCCTGGCATGGGGACATCCCTGNGTACTCACTGCCCGGATATTTTTATCTGTCGCGCTTCGGGAGCGCTTCTTGGGGAATGCGGCTCCTTACGCAACATCCCCGGCTCGCTGCTGATGTCCCCTGGCTGCTCCCCGATGTCCCCTGGCTGCTCCCCGATGTCCCCGTGCCTGGAGGGGATGCGGGGGGCTCGGGAAGAGCCTGCGGAGGGCCAGGAGCGTGGCTTGGCCTCTGCTCTGTGTCAGAGCAAGGAAGCGCCTCCCTGGGGTTCGGAACCTTTGGGATTGGAGCCGTTCGCCCCCGCAGGGATGGGTTTGGAGGGGAGCTTGGCAGGAATCATCCCCCGCATGGATGGGGAAGGAGCCGCTGCTCCCCGAGTTTGGCTTCACTTATAAAACCCTCGGGAATGTTGGCAGAGCCGCCTGTGACTTCAGGCTGACTCTGGCTTTCCCTCCTGCCCTTCCAGAGCATCCCTGGAGGTGGCACCTCCTCCTGGGCCCTTCCCTTTGCCCATCACCGCAAGCTTTGAAAAGCATTGCCGGGCAGAGAGCAGCTGATCATCAGAGGCAGGCTCAGGCTGGCAGCCCAGGGAAGTGCAAAAAGTGGGTTTTAAGAATAAAAAACCATCACAAGTGGGACCTCTGACTTTTTCCTCTGCCTGGAGATTAAAGTTTCCTGGGGCTGCTTGAAATTTTGCCACAAAAAGTAATTTCTCCTATAAATACAGTGAGTCAGTGATGCCAGGGAATTGTTGTGTGGAAGAGCTTTCTTACCTCCAGAGTCATCCTCCTTTGAAAAAGCAAATGTCTCGTTTATTCCTTACTTGGAGAAAGGTTTTTTCTTTACCATTTCTTATTTCCTGTGAGTCAGGGCACCTTGTTGAGGTTTGTGCCATGCTGCAGCTGGTTATTTATGGAAGGGGTAGATAATGACAACCATTAATTGGGAGTTAAGGAATTGTATTCAGCCCTCAAACAGGTTTTGTGCTGCACAAAGGCAGAAGCACAGCTGTAATGAGCACCAGGAGAGAAGTTCCTCACCAGGGCTACTCAGGGCTAAAGGAACATCCTCAAAAATCGAATTAAGGGCCTGGTTTGAAAGGTGTGAAGGTGATTGAAGCCTTTTCAGGCAGAGCTCGGTGTCCCACAGAGCCTGGCCAGACCTTGGGAAATATTTTCAAAATACACATTAAATGAGGGTAACTTAGGAAGCCTTTTCAAAACCACAAATCCTCTGCATGAAGCATGGGATGTAACAAAGCTTGYCCARAGAAGCTGTGGCTGCCTCTGGATCCCTSRAAGTGTCCCAGGCCAGGCTGGACAGAGCTTGGAGCAGCCTGGGACAGTGGAAGGTCCCTGCCCATGGCCTGTGTAAAACCCTGTGTGGGTTTYAATGTCCCYTCCAAACCATTTTGGGATTSTRTGAMAGCTTTTCCATTTTTGCTCTGTTAAGATAAACAGTGAGGCTGCCCTTAGCTCACAGGAATTTTTGCCACAGCCAGGCAGCATTTGCAGTGTGGGGACATCTGTCAAAAATGATTCATTCCTTCCCCTCCCCTCTCCGCTGGTATTTTCCTCCCAGCCATAAAAATATTCATTTTTTCTCTCTCAATCTTCCTCACACTTCAGTGTTTGGGGTATTCCATGCCCCAGGAGGGGATGGGAGAGGAGAAAGATGGGTCCCCCTTACAGGGAGGGACCGATGGCCTGGCATGGGGACATCCCTGACAGCCACCTCCTCTCCTGGAGAGCACAGAGACGTGGAATCATGGAGTGCTTTGGGCTGGAAGGGACCTTAAATCCCATCCCATTCCACCCCTGCCGTGGCAGGGACACCTCCCACTGTCCCAGGTGACTCCAAACCCTGTCCACCCTGGCCTTGGGCACTGCCAGGGATCCAGGGGCAGCCACAGCTGCTCTGGACACCCTGTGCCAGTGAGGTGACACAGCCAGGCTGGCACTGTGTGACCAGGCAGGATGGTCCCAAACCAGCACAGCACCAGCACAGACCTCCTCTGGTATTGTCACTTGGAGATACAGAAATGCTCTGAGAGCTGGAATTCCTCTCTCTGGAGCCAGGCTGGGAGAGCTGGGCAGGAGAGAAGGCTCCAGGCAGAGCTCAGAGCCCCAAAATGGGCTCCAGGAAAGCTGGAGAGGGACTGGGGACAAGGGATGGAGGGACAGGACACAGGGAATGGCTTCCCAGTACCAGAGGGCAGGGATGGATGGGATCTTGGGCAGGAGTTCCTGGCTGTGAGGGTGTGGAGGGGCTGGGCTGGAATTCCCAGAGCAGCTGTGGCTGCCCCTGGATCCCTGGCAGTGCCCAAGGCCAGGCTGGACAGGGCTTGGAGCTCCTGGGGCAGTGGGAGGAGTCCCTGCCCATGGCAGGGCGTGGAACAAGATGAGCTTTAAGGTCCTTTCCAATCCCAACCATTCCATGACTCTGCCATTTAACCCCTCTCAGCCCAGCTGTGGGATCCACATCCCCAGAGCCCCCCAGCCCCTGTCGGTGCCAGGGTTCAGGGAAGCAGCTGCCGAGCTGATATAAATAGGGAGCTTTTGGCTCCTGTTTCCAAGCGCTCCAGGCAGAGCCCGCTCCGCTCCGCTCGGGTGCTGCTAAATTTTCCCGAGCTCGGTGACAGAAAAGACAATGGAGGAGCTCCGAGGCGTTGGGATCCTATTCTCTGCCTGCCTGCGCCTCGGTAATTTCGTCTGCCCACCTCCTGCTCCTCCTCCAGCAAACCCCCGCCCCCGGGCACAGATGGAGCTGCGGCATCCGCCGAGCAGGGCTGGGAGAGAAGGGGAGCTGGGAATGCATCCCGGTGCTTCACATCCCTCTGGGAAAGCTCCCAGAGAGGGAAGGTGTGTGCAGCGAGCCTCGAGGCACGGCAGGATGTGAATCCTCCTGTGCTCCCCACGTCGTGTGATGCCTTGGGGAGGCTGAGCTGGAACAGAGATGGACAGAGCTGGAGAATAAAGGAGAGATTGATTGAAAGGTTTTAGGGTACACCTTGGGCAGGACAAGAGCCTGGCCAGGGCTACACCCAAGGTGGACCCAAAATGGGCACAGAATGGTCACAAAATGGGCAAAAAATGGGCACAAAATGGACCCAAAATGTGCACAAAATGGGCACAAAATGGACCCAAAATGGGCACAAAATGGACCCCTGGTCACGAGGTCCCACATTTTGATCAGTTTTGGTCCATTTGCACATTGGGGTTTCATTGTCCCATTCCAGCTTCATGTAGCCAGGGATGGGGAGCTGCCACTGCTTGAATTTATCCATTCTCCCAAGAGCCCTCACCCATGGACTTGTCCACCCTCCCCTGCAGCTTTTATTTCCTTCTCAGTAGTGGCTGACCTGGCCTGAACTTTTCCAAGAAGACAGGTAGGACAGCAGGCTTCTTGTTCCTCCCTTCAGCCCCCCCTTGTTTGTGCTTTTGGGGCTGAGAACTTGTGCCATTGTCCTTGGTGTGCAGCAGGGACAGGATTTGTTTTGTGTCCCTGCTCTGTGCAGAGCTCACAGCACTGAATGTGAGGCTCAGAGCTGCACCTGAGGCAGCACAGAATTTCAAAAACAGAAAAGCTCAAACTTCAGGCATCATCTGCTCCATCCCATTCCTTCCCCAGC
>CADDXX010000855.1:41655-61494 GCA_902810485.1 Alauda arvensis
AAAAAAAWAATAAATAAAAACAAGAAAGGAAAAAAAAAGTCTAAAGTATGAGAGAAGGAATCTCCAACAAAATAAAAAGCCARGATGATCTCAGTGCCAGCACAGACCTGGTGGAGGCTCTGGGAGAGGAGGGAGGTGTGTTGGCACAGGGATGGATGATGGATGGATGCAGAGCAGTCGTGGGAGGAGGAGGAGGAAGGCGAATGCAGCATCACCAGTTTGTCACTCTCCTTCAGGGAGGAAAAAAAGCCTTTTRGAGCCTTGTGGGATGTCTGGATCAGGTGGAGGCGCTGCCACAGCCCAGACACTCAAAAAAATTCCTTTTTTTTTTTGTTTTTACAGACAGAAATGCTGCAGTGTTTCCTTGTTCTTTCCCAATTGCTTGTGCCTCACCCCTGGYTCTGGACATCCAGTGATTGAAAGAGCCCACCAAAGCAGATTTGTCCCTCACCTGGACTTTTCCAAGGTCTGTAAGGCTGACTGGCTCATTTTCATTCCCTCCATTTTCTTTTTTGGGTTGATTATTCCAGTCCTGTTCCCCACACCCCTCCCTGCTCCCAGCAGTGCTGCACTAACACACAACATCATGGAATTACAGAGAATGGCTTGGGTTGAAAGGGACCTTAAAGTTCATCTCATGCCATGGGCAGGGACACCTTCCACTATCCCAGGCTGCTCCAGGCCCCATCCAACCTAATCTTGGACACTTCCAGGGATCCAGGGACAGCCACAGCTTCTTTGGACAAGGAAGTCCACAGACCTTTCATCTTCCTGGCATTTTAGCAGCTTTTTCAAGTGGAATGGTTGTGGGTGAAGTCTCCACATAAATTATTGCCCTTTTTGCTTAGCTGGCAAGAGCCTTTGGAGTTTCTTTCCAAAAAATCAAAGCCAAAAGCATGGAGGAAGAATAAGAGTCTTCAGAAAAGTGTCCAGCAAATCCCGTGGAGCACTGATGTCCTGGTGTCCACATCTTCCTCTTCCCATGGTCCAGGCCTTGCTTTTCCCTCATCTCCTTGAGGAGGCTCAGGCTGCAGAGCTGCCTCAGCTCCAGCACAGCAAAGGCAGCCAGGAAAAAAAAAAAGGGAAAGGTTTTTCCTGGAGAGGGTTTGCTCCCTGCACCAGGGGACTGCCAGGTGCCATTCCCCAAGGCCTGGAGGTCTGTCAGGCTGGAGCAGCACCYCCAGGCAGGGATCACAGCTCTTCCATCCTAAAATCCTGCTGGATCACCAGCACAGCAAGGAGCCTGCACAGGGAAGTGTCAGCCTGTCACAGCTCAGGGGCAGTGAGGTGATCAAATTAAATGGCCCAGAGGATGTTTCCTTCCCACATTCTCTGCTCTTCACCCACTCCAACATCTGCTTTCACCATGGATGCCCCTCTTCATCCCTGCCCCCAGGCTGGATGTTTGAGTGCTAGACCCCCTACATTTGCAAGGAATATGCCTGTGGTTGGCATTAACACCCCCAAAAGAAGGAATTCCCACTTTTTTGGGATTAACCTTGGTCTTGGAAGAGCAGCAGGTAGCAGTGGTGTGTGAGAGCAGCACCCCTGGCTATCCATGGATGCACACACTGGATGTTTCCTCAGGATGTTCCCACTGGCACCTGCGATGAGCCCAAATCCCAAACCCATGGAAAACCTCAGCGTGCCAGCTTCTCTCAGTTCTGCCCTTTTATTGAGATGTACAATGCTGCTGTGGCAGCCAGAGGTGAGTCTGCACGAGGAGTGGGCAGCCAGGAATGGGAACATGCCTGCTTTGCTTCCCTCACAGCTCCTCAGCACTTCCACCACCACCCCCCTGATTCATGGAGCGTGTCAGTGCAGGCAGCAGGCTCGGGAACACCCACGGGATCCGTGCTGGAGCGGGGGGAGACACGGCAGGAAGTGCTGAGGCAGATGGGGCTGCCAGGGCCCTGCCTTGGAGGGAGGTTGAATGGAATTTGATAAGCCCAGCTTATCAAATAGAGATAATCCTTAGATGAGATTTCTCCCTGCTCACGGTGAGTCCCCACGATGCTCTGATGGACCCATGGAGATCCTTCCTCACCCATGGGTTTGTCCCCTCTGGTCCCACCCTCACTGTCCCCATAAATACCCCAGCTCTGCCCAGTTCAGAGGGGAGCTGTCATCCCTGGAAATCCTTGGGAACAGGACAATAAAAATCCCTGTGGGATGGCCACAGGACTCTGCTGTCCCTCTGTCCCTGAGTCAGCCTGGGAGAACCCTGGAATCAGTGCTGGGAGCTGAATGCCAGCAGCCACTCTGTGCCCTGCAGAGGGGACCCAGCAGCTGGAGCACCCAGACCCCAGAGGAGTTGTCTCCTGTGGGAGCTCTCTCTCTCTCTCTGGGAAGATGGTGGCACCTTGGGTTGGACCAACAAACCCTGGCACACAGGGAAGCAATGATTCCTCTGGGAGGGACAAGGGTGAGGTCAGGATTCCACCCAGGGCTGGAGCATGGGATCCACCACCCCATCCCAAAGGAGCAGCTGGAGGATTTGGGAAGGGTGTCCCTGCTGTGCTTCCCATAGCCTTCAGTCCAGGGGCTGTTGGCTCCATGGGCAAATCCATGTGGGAGGGTTGATGTTGTCATTGTGATCCCTCACAGACCTGCCAGTCACCAGATCCTGGTGCCTTGGGGAGGCTGGGCTGGAACAGAGACTGGACAGAGCTGGAGAGTAAAGGAGATATTTATTGAAAGGCTCTGGGATACACCTTGGGCAGGACAAGAGCCTGGCCAGGGCTGCACCCAAGGTGGACCCAAAATGGTCACAAAATGGACCCAAAATGGACCCAAAGTGGGCACAAAATGGGCCCCTGGTCATGAGGTCTCACACTTTGATAAGTTTTGGTCCATTTGCACATTGGGGTTTAATTGTCCAATTCCAGCTCCAGGCTGTGAGGTCTCACCCTTCTTGTTCTCTCCCTTCAGCCCAGCCTTGTNCTGCACCCAAGGTGGGCACAAAATGGGCACAAAATGGGCCCCCAGGTCACGAGGTCTCACACTTTGATAAGTTTTGGTCCATTTGCACATTGGGGTTTAATTGTCCAATTCCAGCTCCAGGCTGTGAGGTCTCATCCTTCTTGTTCCTCCCTTCAGCCCCCCCTTGTTTGTGCTTTTGGGCCTGAAAGCATCCTTGGTGTGCAGCAGGGAAGGATTTGTTTTGTGTCCCCACTCTGTGAAGAGAACTCACTGACACTGAATGTGAGGCTCAGAACTGCACAAGAATTTGAAATACATAAAAGCTGAAACTTCAGGCATCAATTGCCTCTGGCACAGTCTGGCCACCCCTGTGGCTTCAGCTAGGGTCAACTTTTGTCTGCCAGGACCTCACATCTGGCCACCAAACCTGGGATCTGAGGCTGAGTGACCCTGGGAAGAGGGATACCTTTCACAGCACCTGGCCAGGACATCCCCTCTCCTCACCTTTGTTTTCTTTCTGGTGAGAATCCTCTTCCCATGCTGGAGATCCTGGAAGAGAAACATGAGCAGGAGGAAGCCCAGGCCAGGCTGGATGGGGCTTGGAGCAACCTGGGCTGGTGGGGAGGGCAGTGGGTTGGGACTGGATGGTCCTGCAGGTCCCTTCCAACCCAAACCATTCCAGGATTCCGTGAAGCTCACCACGAGGAATGGTGGCACCTTCAGCTGACCTTGGCAGGACACTGCCAGCCTCTGGTGAAGGCTCTGCAGCAGGGGGAGGTCCTGGAGCCTGGATATCACCCAAAGGCCTCTTGGAGCAACAGCAAAACACATCCCATGGATGGGAATCATCCCATCCATCTCATCCCAGCTGCCATCAGATGCCCACCATGAAGACACCCACACCTGGGCAGGTCTCCCAGCCTCCCTTCCCAAGCTCCTGCCTGGTTCCAGCTCTCTGATGTAGGAAGAGGTGATGGAGCAGAGGCACCTGCACACCTGGGAGGGAGCCCCTCAAACCTTCCTGGGGTGTCCTCCCTCCAGGCTGCCTCTCCAAGCTCACCCAGAGCTTTTCCAAAAGCCCAGGTTTTGGGTTTTAGTGGTTCATTTGGTGGTCATTTCCAGCAGATGGACACAGCAGGTGTCAAACAGCTGCTCCCAGCACCTCCAGCTCATTCCCAGCAGAAACCCTGAGGAGCACAGGAAAGCAGATTGGCTCCCAGAGTTATGCAAAGCACCCAAGCTGGAGCCAATTCTGCCCTGTAATTAGGGGAACRTTAAACACCGTTACATAAGGACTCCAGATTCCAGGTCAGAGCCTCCGTACGTCACGGAAGCATGGAGTGTTTTGACATTTGTGGGAATGCTTCTTATTTTTAGTTGGTTTGGTTGCCATGGCAGCGAGGAGGAATCTGCACCAGACTCAGCCATACATTAGAGCTGAGCCTCCCACTTGAGACAYCCAAAAAAGTTTTCAGCCTCTTTCCCCCAAAGTTCTCAGCCAGGAGCTGCGAGGGGTGGAAGGAGGCTTGGAGAGAAAATATCCCACTCCATCAATTAATGGGAAAGGTGCTCCTGGAGGRCTCTCTAACACCAGGGTGACTGCAGGCACCCATCAGCAGATCCAGTTTTATTGTTAGATTTAGATACAATTTAGAGTTTGGAATTTAAAACTTTATCATTTAGATTTTATTTGAAGAGATGTCTGTACTGCAGAGGTTAGGAGATGATTTTGAATGAGCAGCTTTCTGCTCAAAGGAAGCAGAAATTGTCTGGAAATGGGGATATCAGAGAATCCCAGAARGGTTTGGGTTGGAAGGACCTTCAAGCTCATCTCATTCCAACCCCTGCCATGARCATGGACRCCTCCCTCTATCCCAGGCTGCTCCAAACCCCATCCAACCTGACCTTGGACACTCCCAGGGCAGGTCAAACAAGCCTCGAGTTGTTTGTGAAGCCAATAAATTTTGGACAAATCTTCGTTTTCCACGCTGAAGACACAGGGAATGTCCCACCTTCAGCACATCTGAACCACCAAATGTTCCAGCTGAGTCTTTGGGCAGCAGGGARAGGAGGATGGAGACAAACTGGCTGTGGGAGGAAGGACAGATTTTTCTGGTGGGATGARTTTAATGTTGCAGTTCTCCAAAATGAGTCACAAGCTGCAGAAGTGGGGCATTAATCCCAGAGGGGATGAGTAAGTGGGCAGGCTGGTCAAAGGAGCATCACAATTCAGACTTGGAGCTCTGCTCTTCCCCTTTATTAGCAATGGTTTCTGCTCAGTTTGGATAAAAATCAGAAATTTTCCACCAGCTCCTGAGAGTAAGAAAAAATAATAAYTTAAAGATAAATGATGTCACCCTTGGAAGGAAGCAGCACTTTGAGATTTACAGGGGTATTTTTTTTCAGTACATCTCACTCTGAGGCATCACTTAACTTCTCTTCCACTCAGACATCCCCAGATSCTGGCACCTTGCCAGCCTGACTCGTACTTGATGGAGCAATTTTATTTCCAGAAGTGATCTCCAGGAGATGTTTTTGGGAGGGATTATCCCCTGCCAATGCCCGTGGTCACACTGGAATTCCTCAGGGAAGAACAACCTCCTGTGACCCCTGGGGTTTCTCCTTCCCCTGTGGTACCAATGAAGTGCTGGATTTAAAGTGTGTGCTCAGCAATTGAACTCTGATAGAGGAAAGAATCATTAAATATTCCAATCAGTTACCCAATTAACGTAGCCATTAGTGTTTCTCAGGATCCAGGCTCCCTGTGCCAGAGCCAGGAGCAGCCTTGGACACCTCCACAGGCTCTTGGGAGGGGTTGAACCAGGGGTTGTTTCACACCCACTCCGTGGGGGTGGTGATGAACAACTTTGCTGGTGGTTTCTCATCAGCCAAACCATCTCTGAGTGTGGTTGTTTGGGAAGAGAGGGAGAGGGAAGCACAGAGATCCCTGAATCATGGAATGCTGTGGTTGGAAGGGACCTTAAATCCCATCACATTTCATCCCCTGCCATGGCCAGGGACACCTCCCACTGTCCCAGGCTGCTCCAAGGTCCATCCAGCCTGGCCTTGGGCACTGCCAGGGATCCAGGGGCAGCCACAGCTTCTCTGGGCACCCTGTGCTGTGCCAGGGCCTCTCCACCCTCTCAGCCAGGAATTCCTTTCCAATATCCCACCTAATGCTCTATCAGTTTACATCCATTCCCTGTGTCCTGTCCCTCCATCCCTTGTCCCCAGTCCCTCTCCAGCTCTCCTGGAGCCCCTTTAGGCCCTGCCAGGGGCTCTGAGCTCTCCCTGGAGCCTTCTCCTCTCCAGCTCTCCCAGCCTGGCTCCAGAGGRGCTCCAGCCCTTGCAGTATTTCCATGGCTCTGGACACATTCCAGCAGCTCCACATCCTTGTGCTGAGCCTCTTTGTCTGCCTCCTACACCACAGGAAAAAATTCAGAATGTTTTGCCATTGGGAAGCTTTCCATTACCTTCCAYAATCCATCCAACCCCAGGAAACCTCAGCACTCTCCCGGGAAGCTGCAGTTCCCTGCCAGCAGTGAGGCAGCAGAGCTGGCACTGCCTGCAGCCTGCAGCAGCTCAGAGTGATGGCAAGGAACCTGTCCTGGGTGAAGGGAGACTGATCCTGGAGAACTGGGCATCCAAATGTTCAAAATGCTCAAAACCTGGAAGGTCGGGCTCCAAAGCATTTCCTGGATCCTTCTCATTTGATGAAATGGGCAAAGATGCCCCCTGCATTCAATGAAGTCTATCATCCACTAAAATCTGAAACTTTTCCTTGCAGGGAGGAGACCTCAGAAACAAAGGGGAAGGGTTTCCAACTTTCTGAGCTCCTGAAGTGGTGCTTGGAGCAAAGATGTCAGCATAAGGAGCTCTGGAAGCTGCTCTGGGAGGCRGCTCCTGCTGGAACTCGGGGAGCCCTGGAACCTTTCTGGGCACGGTGCCACCATTCCTGGCCCTGCTCTTGGCACCAGAGAGGGGAGAGTGACCTCAGCCCCTGTCCTGCTGCCAGGGCAGGGAAATCAGGAGCTGCTGGAAGTTCCTGAGGAAGCAGGATGATCACAGGGATGTGGGTTTCAAGGCTGTGCACACAGGGACTCACAAACAAGGATTTCTCCTGTCAGACAAGAGCTCATCCCTTCAAAATGATGGAGGAGGAGGAGGAGCAGGGTGTGTTGGCTGGTGACAGGATGAATTATGAGCTGCCAATGTCTTGGAGTCATAAAAAGGCAACTCCAAGCTCTGGCTGCATCTGCTGAGATGTTCCCAGGGGGCACAGGGAGAGTGTCCCAGCTGAATGGGCTCTACATGAGCAGCAGAGATCCTGTGTAGGGACAAGAGGAGACACATTCCCAGAGCCTGAAGCAGCCTTCCCTCATGGCAGTGGGACATCTGCTTGCATCAGACACCTGAGGCCTCTCCAGCAGCCTGGGAGCACCTCTGGAAAGGCTCTGCTACTCCCAACCCTCCCCTGTGAGGAGCTCTGAGCCCTTGTCCACTGTCTGATTTATCTCCCCAAGGTGTTCTGGGAGTGGGATGAACAAAGAGACCGCAGAGTCGTTGTCTTGGTTCACTTCTCTCTTTTATTGATGAGCTCTAGCCCAGCTCAGGTATTTATTACGATTCACCACGAGGATCCAACAGCACTTACAGAGTCTAAATGACTTTCATTTATCTCAGCCCAGTGGTGGTTCCCACACTCCCCAGAGCAGAGGCTGTTTACAACAGGAGATGCACCAACAGCTGCTTCTACAGCAGGAAAACCCAGGAAAACTCATCATGGAAAGGGTGGCCAGGCATTGGAAGGGATTTCCAGGGGTGGTTTGGAGTCCCCATGCCTGGAGGTGTCCAAGGAATGTCTGGATGTGGCACTCAGTGCTCTGGGCTGGGGACAAGGTGGGGGATCAAGGTTGGACAATGACGACCCCAAAGATTTCCCACTTCAATAACTCCATGATCCTGTGTAAAAGTGAAGCTCCTGGCAAGAGCCACAGGAGAAAAGCAGGAGAACAAGGCAATCCTCCAGCCTTTAGCTGATCACAGCCACATCAGACAAATGGATGCTGAAGCTGGGTCAAGTAATTACTGCAGGTGCAGGGCTGTGCAGCTCTGGGGCAGGGACAAGTGTGACAGTYGTAAATAAAACACAGCCAGGGGTGAGCAGCCCTCACTGGGGGCTCAAGCTGCAGTGCCAAGAAGAAAACAGCTCGGTGTTTATGGCCAAGGGTTGCTTCCAAAGGCACTGGCTGTGTTCCTCTCTCTGCCCATTTCCAGGATCACTCCAGCAGAAAGGGCAATCCTGCACCTGCCAGGGTGAAAAATGGCCACGGGAAACRGGAGGCAAACAAGGAATGATGGTTTTACTCCGGCAAAAGGGCAGCTCCAGGAGGGAGAGCAGGGGAAAAAAATGACCAGCTCTGAGCAGAGACACCAACAGGGAGCAAATGAGGAATGTTCAGCAAGAGTCCARGGGAAGCCACAGTCAATACAGAGCCTGAGGAAGCAGGAAGGGAAGAACAAAGCACTGGAGTGGAAAAAGAGAAGCACTCAGAAAATCCTTTTCTCCTTATCATTTGTCCTTCCTTGTCAGGCTGAGAAATGGAGGTGCCTTCCTTGGGCAGCTGGGGCTCTTGGGCTTCCCCCCTGCCTGAGGATCAGTGTGGGAGCTTGGAATTGCTCCCTGAATCCCAGCACCTGCATGGACCCACTGGAGAGGGGAAGGAGCCCCTCAGTGTGTCCTGTCACTGAGGGGACTCAGCCCCGGGGTGCCCCCAGTGTTTTTGCCATTTCCCTGCCATGGAAAAGGGATGGGACATGTCCATGGGATGCCCAGCCCATGGCAGGGACACTTTCCACTATCCCAGGTGGCTCCAAGCCCCATCCAACCCAGCCTGGAACACTGCCAGGGATGCAGGGGCAGCCACAGCTTCTCTGGGCACCCTGTGCCAGGGCCTCCCCACCCACAGGGAAGGATTTCTCCCTAATATCTGCTCTAAAACGTCGCACTTTTAGCTTAAATCCATTCCTCCATCCTGTCCCTCCATGCCTTGTCCCCAGTCCCTCTCCAGCTCTCCTGGAGCTCCTTTAGGCCCTGCAAGGGTCTCTGAGCTCTCCCTGGAGCCTTCTCCTCTCCAGGTGAGCACCCCCAGCTCTCCCAGCCTGGCTCCAGCCCTTGGAACAGCTCCATGGCCTCTCTGGACTCACTCCAGCAGCTCCACATCCTCCTGACGTTTGGGTCCCAGAGCTGGACACAGCCCAAAGCCATCAAGTGGCACAGAGCATCTGCAGCAACGGGCAGCCCCAAACGTGTGCCCGGAGAGAGGGAAACGAGAGATAATCCAGAGACGTTCCAAGCAATCCAATTTTTCCATTGGCTGGGCAGGACCCGCCGCGCCGCTCTGTTGCCAGGAGAGTTCAGGACCTCAGCCGACCTTCAGAGCGAGCGGGGCTGAGAGGCAAAGCCACGGGAGCCCCTCGGGGCCCCYGTCCCCGCTCTCCAGTGGCGGAGCGTGTCCCCACGGGGGCGTGCCAGGCTCAGGGAGCGCTGCCCACGCAGGGCATCACCGCCCCGCCATCCCTCCGCTGCATCCCGGAGAGCCGCAGCGTTACGGAGCGTTCATCGCACACCCGCCGCTGCTCCAGTCATTACAACTACACCCTCACCACCGCATCCACCGGCAGGTCCTTTCGCACTGCCAAAGTCACCTCTGCGCGCTCAGAGGGGAAASCGCAGGGGCGCCCCTGGATCGCGGGGAGGGGATGCTGCGGGCACGGCGGGCGGGGAGCGCGGAGCGGGTGGGAAGCGGAGGGCTATGGTGCCGCTTCCCAGGAGCTGGGGAATGGAAGAGCAGYAGGCAGGGCAGGGCAGGGCAGCGGGCAGGGCCGGGACAAGGCGCTCTCCCCGCGCTCTCCCCGCACCGGCCCCGCAGCGTCTCCGCAGCCCCGAGCGCGGCTCCCGCAGCGCCGCCGCCGCCGCCGTGCGGGCTGGATGACGGACAGGCGGCTCAGCCAATCGCAGCGCGCAGCGCGCCCCCGCGCCGGCGGGCGGGCCAATGGCGGGGCGCGGGGGGCGGGGCCCGGCGGCGCGCTAGGCGGCGGGCGGCGGGCGGGCGGCAGTCGGCGCCGAGGCGCGGTGCGGTGCGGGTCGCTCCTGGGGCTCCTGCCGCGGCCGCCGGAGCCGCGCCGCCGCCCTCCTCCTTCCCTCCCTTATGGAAGAGATGGAAGAGGAGCTGAAATGCCCGGTGTGCGGCTCCTTCTACCGGGAGCCCATCATCCTGCCCTGCTCGCACAACCTGTGCCAGGCGTGCGCCCGCAACATCCTGGTGCAGACGCCGGACTCGGAGTCTCCGCAGAGCCGCCGCGCCTCGGGCTCGGCCGTCTCCGACTATGACTACCTGGACCTGGACAAGATGAGCCTGTACAGCGAGGCGGACAGCGGCTACGGCTCCTACGGGGGCTTCGCCAGCGCTCCCACCACGCCGTGCCAGAAGTCCCCGAACGGCGTTCGCGTGTTCCCGCCGGCCGCGCCGCCTCCCCCGGCCGCGCTGGCTCCGCCGCCGCCGCCGCGCAACGCGTGCCTGACGTGCCCGCAGTGCCACCGCAGCCTGGTGCTGGACGAGCGCGGGCTGCGCGGCTTCCCCCGCAACCGCCTGCTCGAGGGCGTCATCGACCGCTACCAGCAGGGCAGGGCGGCGGCCCTGCGCTGCCAGCTCTGCGAGAAGGCGCCCAAGGAGGCGGCCGTGATGTGCGAGCAGTGCGACGTGTTCTACTGCGACCCGTGCCGCCTGCGGTGCCACCCGCCGCGGGGACCGCTGGCCAAGCACCGCCTGGTGCCGCCGGCCCAGGGCCGCGTCAGCCGCCGCCTCAGCCCCCGCAAGATCTCCACCTGCACCGACCACGAGCTGGAGAACCACAGCATGTACTGCGTGCAGTGCAAGAGCCCCGTGTGCTACCAGTGCCTGGAGGAGGGCAAGCACTCCAGCCACGAGGTGAAGGCGCTGGGAGCCATGTGGAAGCTCCACAAGGTGAGCCCCGGCTTCTGCCAGCCTTGGCCCCGCACGTTCCATCGTGCCCGGCTGGCAGGGTGGGAGCGTCCATCCTCTCCCGTGTTTTGCCCTCGCTTGAGAGGAGCGTGGCCCCTCGGCATCGTGCCCTGTGATGCTCCCCGTGGGTCCCCAAATCCAGCCCTGCCAGCCGGGACCCCGCAAGCCGAGGTCCCACCAAAGGAGCTGGCAGGGCCCGGGGGCGGATCGGGGAACATCTGCGCCGCAGAGCTGGGGAAGCAACAGGGAGCGATGCTGTGGGGAGGAGGAGGAGGAGGAGGGAGGCGTGAAATCCAACGTGGGAGCGGGGAGCCGCGGGTGCCACCTCCAGCCGCACACGGAGTCCCTGCGAGGAGGAGGAGGTGGAGGAGGAGGAGGAGGAGGTGGGGTGGCAGCGGAGCCTGTCCCTGAATACTGATCAGCTGCTCCCGAGCGTACTCGCTCCCACACGCGTCCGTGCCCGAGGCAGGGATGTGGCCATCATCGGCTCCGGCTCCATCCATCCCTGTGCCTCCCTCCCTCCCTCCCTCCTCGCACCAGTGACCGAAGGAACTGGGGCAGAAGTGACTGGGACGCGGGCGGACAGGGCACAAGGGGATGGGCGTCACTCCTCGGATGAACATCGACATAATCGGCCCCGGTGTGTGTGAGGGGGGGACCTGTGACAAGGAGCTGGGGGAGGCTGTGACCTCCCAGTGCAAGGGAGCGGGCTGGATCGCCTCCCGGGAATCCCTCGGGATGCTCTGGCAGCGTGTGGTCCGTGTAGGATGCGTTCCTCTGTGCTGGAGCCCGGATTGGGTCAGTGGGTGCATGCAGGGACACGCTGTCACTKTGTCACCATGCCACCACCTTCTGCTGTGAGAAGGGTTTGGTGGAAGGGGCTTTTCCTGACCCCCTTKTGCTGGGAGCAGGAACAGCTCCTCTCTGGGTTTTCAGAGCTCTTTGTGGAGATGTCGGAGCAGTTTGGTGCCCTTGTCCCCATCCGAGGGGTGCAATCCCTGATCCCAGAGCTGCCGGCAGCCAGCAGGAGCATCCAGCYGGTGTGGGATGCCCGGGGTCAGGGTGGCACAGGTGACTGGGGACCTGCTCACAGGAGCACGGGGGTGATGGGGATGGGGAGCAGGCGGATGAGAAGCACCAGGCAGAGTTTGGGACGCAGGGAATTCCACCTGAACGTGAGGGAGAACTTTACTGCTCAGGGCCAGGCTTGGAGCAGCCTGGTCTGGGGGAGGTGTGCCCATGGCAGAGGGGTTGGAATAAGATGAGCTTTAGCTTCTCCTTCCAAATCCCTTTTCCCAGGGGGGAGCTTTAGCCAGACACTGTTTCACTGATGTAGCTGGCAGATGAGGAGCTGTAACATTATTTCAGGTGATGATTTTCACTCAGTTGCTCTCGGGGTTTTGGAAATTGGGCAGTGAAGCCTCACCTGCCTGGACAGAGCTGTGTTTCTGCAGGGATTCACTGGTGTTACCTGGTGTTGGTTCGCTTTTTAGGGAGGGGAGGAGTGTGTGGAGTTAAATGTGGTGTTTAGGAATCATTGAAGGAGTGATTTCAAGGGCCAGAGCTCAGATTGCTCCTTGAGATGCCATCCGACAAAATCAGGGGRAAAGCCTATTTACCTTGAGTTTTGTTAGCAAAAAAAAAAAAAAATTAAAATACAAAATCAATACCCACGGTTTCCAAGCTTGATCCTGGTTGGGACCAGGCATTAGGAACCCAACCACCTGTGGATCGGTGTGATCCTCTTGCAAAAGTGTCTGGTGGTGTCATTTTTTGAGAGCACRGGCCCTTGGCAGTGGGACAGATCTGCTGAAAGGTGGCTGTCCCTTTTTGCCTGATCTTTGCTCTGTGATGAGCAGTGTGATGACACCTACAGCTCCCAGCAGGGAATCATGGCATGGTTTGGGTTGGAAGGGGCCTTTAATCCCTTCCAGTTCCACCTCCTGCCATTCMCAGGGACACCTTCCACTGTCCCAGGCTGCTCCAAGCCCTGTCCAACCTGGCCTTGGACACTTCCAGCGATCCAGGGGCAGCCACAGCTGCTCTGGGCACCCACCCCCTCACAGCATGGAATTCCTTCCCAAAATCCCATCTAAACCGACCCTCTTTTAATTTACACCCATCAGCCAGCCCCTGAATTCTCTTGCACCATCCCAGCACCTCTTGGTGTGAATATTCTTTGGGATGCTCTTCCCTTGTGACCCGGGGAGGCTGGGATTGTCCCCACAGCCTGTGCTGAGCCCGGGGATGCCTGGCTGAGCTGTTRTTCCTGAAAGCAGCAGCATTCACGCCTCAGTAGGTGATCAATCCCTGTTAAGTGCAGCCCTTGGAACCCAATCCAAAGGGTTTTTTCACAGCCCTCCTCGGGAACTGCCCCCATTTTCCCTTTTCCTCCCTGAGGTTCTCCGGGATGATCGTTGAAAATAATCAGTGCTGATCAATTGTCATTCAGGGAGCTGSGATTGCTGGGCTGGACACAGATTGTGGCAAATCCTCTCTCTCCCTGTCTTCCTCTCACTTGTTGGGAGCSGGGTAAATATTCAGAGAAACCTGGAGGGAAATGGGTTTTTCATCAGAATCGTCCCAGTTTTGCACAGATATTGCAGCTGTCTGGGTTTTTATCCTGACAGGCTGGGATGCTGCTTGGCATGCCAGGAGCAGGAGCACAAGATGGAGCTGAATCATTTATTCCTCACACATCCCAGTCCCTCTTGTTCCCTGCTGGAAATGTGTGGAGAGTGCAGGCTCAGCAGCTTGAGGATGTGTTTTCATGGGTGGATGGAGGGATGGATGGATGGATGGATGGATGTGTGTGTGCAAATACAAACTGGGACTGGGAGGCATCTCCAGGGGCTCTGCTGGCTCCCACAGCCCTGAAATCCCAGCCAGCTGATCCAACTCGGTCTTAAAATCATTTTACTGGTGCTGGCACAGGTTAAAAAGGTCTCAGCAGAAGTTTGTGGGTTCTGATTTTAAGATTTTAAGCAGGTTTGAAAGTGTTCTGGGGTGGGAAATGGGGAGGCAGTGGTGCAGAGCAGTTATTCCTGCCTGTCTCTCAAATACTGAGCTCTTACCCATCACTCTTGGACCTGACTCTGCTCTTGAGTCCCTGGCACTTGTCACCTCATGGCTGGACATTCCCCTGGCAGTGGGACACCCCTGCCAGAGGCTGCTTTTGTCTTTGCCATCCATAACCCAGCTGCAGCAAAGGGGAGCCTGGATTTGCACTAGAACAAAGCTGAAGGGCTCAGGGGTCCCGTGGTGAAAAGCTGCTGCTGTTTTGGGGCAGTTCCCTCTGCTCTGGGCTGGGATGGTGGGGCTTTGCCTCTTCTCACCCACATTCCTTCTGTTCTCTGCATCCAGRGAAGGGCAGCAGAGCTCTGGAGCTCTGTGAGGACTGAGGTGGAGTCCCCAGCCCTGCAGGGCTTTAAAAGCCCTGTGGATGTGGCACTTGGGGACATCAGGGATCAGCGGTGGCCTTGGCAGTGCTGGGGGAAGGGCTGGACTCAGTGGTCTTGAAGGGCTTTTCCAAGTTAAATGATCCCAAGATTCTAAAGCAGGACTCTTTGAGGAGGTCGGGCAGCATGTCCAGGAGAGAAGCAGAAACAAATCTGGGCTTCAGTGGAAGGAAAACTGCCCTCCATTGGAATCTTCCGTGGGATTTCACTGCCCAGGCTGAAGGCACCAACTGTCCTCAGATTGCAGCAGATTGCCCTGGGAATTCCCATCCCACACCGTGTGGGGCCAGCAGGGATGGCCAGCAGGCAGAGGTGACACCTCAGCAGCACAGGTGGAGCTCAGCTCCTCCTGCCCCAGCACTGATGGGATGAGGGATGCAGGTGATTCCTATTAAGAACCAAAATTCACACCCTGGGACWTTATTCCAGCTGGTTTGGACACCTGGGATGGGAAACACTGCAGGGACAGTGCCCAGGGAACACCAGAACCAGGAGAGGGATGAGCAGAGAGGATTTTTCCTTAGCTCACTTGGCCAGGTTGGCCAAAACCTCCTCTGTGCTGGCTGCCAGAGGAGCTTTGGAGGGGAGGCTGGGACACTGGGAATGTGCTGCTCCTGTGCCCATGGGAATTCCTGTAGCCCACAGCACTTGGGGAGGTATCCAGGGAGTTGCTGTATGACCAAGATCTGTTTGCATTTGCAAAAGGAAAATATTTGCTGTTTGAAGAGGAGCAGGGAGAATCCTTAATGCTCCCCTTGTGTGTGATGTGGCCTTCCTGAATCCCACCACCCCTTCTCCATCTGCAGTAGCAGGATCCATCCTCTCCTTCTCCACCTTCCCACCTCCTGCATTCCTCTGTGGCCAAATCCAGGGGGTGGCAAACTGCCTGAGAGGCTTTGAAATCAGAAAAGGCAGAGAAATGTCAGGATCTGGAGCAAAAGTCTGGTGAGGAGAGGCTGAGGGAGCTGGGAAAGGGGCTCAGCCTGGAGAAAAGGAAGCTCAGGGGGGAATTTGTGGCTCTGCACAACTCCCTGCCAGGAGGGGACAGCCAGGTGGGATCAGGCTCTGCTGCCAGGGAACAGGGACAGGACAAGGGGAAACCACCTCAGGTTGCTCCAGGTTGGATATTTGAGAAAATTTCATCATGGAAAGGGTAGTTAGGCATTGGGAAAAGCTTCCCAGGRGAGTGCTGGAGTTCCCATCCCTGGAGGGATTTAAAAGCTGTGTGGGTGTGGCACTTGGGGACGTGAGGACTTAATGATTGAAAAGTCTTTTCCAGCCTAAATAATCCCGTGGTTCACCCCAGGCTGTGCCTGCCCAGCATCCAGAGGTGATGCTGCCTTCTCCTGTTRATTTATTTGGATAAAAGCTTTCTGTCAGGTGGCTCTGGGCTCACTGCAGTTAATGGGGGAAGGAGCAACCCCAGATACCCTGTTAATYAAAGGAATTGTGCCACAGCAGGTTCTCCCAGGGGTTCCTGGGGCCCAGGAGGCAGGAGGTGACCTCTGAGTCCTCTGCAGATGGAAATGGGCCCAGGGTCACCTCAGGGTGAGTGTAAATCACTKCAGCTTTTATTCCATTCCAGGGGGAAGTTTGGATTAGGAATGAGGAAGGAATTCTTCCCTGGGAGGGTGGGCAGGCCCTGGCACAGGTTCCCAGAGAAGCTGTGGCTGTCCCTGGATCCCTGGAAGTGCCCAAGGCCAGGTTGGACACTGGGGTTTGGAGCACCCTGGGATACTGGAAGATGTCCCTGCCATGGCAGGGGTGGAATGAGGTGATCTTTGAGGTTCCTTTAAACCCAAACCAGTCCATGGTTCTGTGYCCAAAAMTCCCCAGGTGTGACAGAGCAGTGCTGTGTGGCACCAYCTGCCTCRRGCTCTGCACAGCCTCTGGAGCACCTCAGTGAGCAGATTGAGCTCTGGTGGGCTCCATCCTCATCCACATTCTGCACCCTGAACACCAAACCTGTTCCATTCCCTCACATCTTTTTTGTTTTCCTGGCCCCTTGATGAATGCAGGACCCTCCCTGGCTGGATCTTGCTGTGTTTGCTGTGATGGGGGRAATCAACCCAGGGATTGATTCTTGTCTCTCTCTCAAGGAAATTTCAGCACTGTCCATACCCAGAGATTCCCCTGTCACCTCATCCCTAACCTGGCAAAAAAAAAGGAGGATTAGGAAGCAGAGCAAACACTGTGCATGGTGTTAAATAAATAATCTGGGAGTGTGGGAAGGCTGTGCTGTTTATTAACCAGCTTTCACAGGATGCTTTCACAGAGCTGACTTTTGGTGCAGGGTGGGTCTTTGTGGGGAAAATGTTCTCAAGAGGCTTTGGGGCTGCTCTGCATTGCTCATTCCTCCTCTTCTAAATAACCCAGCACCCAGAAGTTTCAGTTTTTAAAGGGAAAACTTTGCTTGTGTCACAGAATCCCAGAATGGTTTGGGTAGGAATGGGACCTTCAGGATCATCCCATTCCACCCCCTGCCATGGGCAGGGACATCTTTTACTGTCCCAGGGTGCTCCAAACCCCATCCAGCCTGGCTTTGGACACTGCCAGGGGTCCAGGGGCAGCCACAGCTGCTCTGGGAATTCCATCCCAGCCCCTCCCCATCCTCCCAGCCAGGAATTCCTTCCCAATATCCCATCTAGGCATTCCCTGTTTTCTCCTCTTGCCATATGACCACAAATTCCTTTTTGGAGTCCTGCTGTGCCCCTTTTTAGCAATCCAGCAGATGCCACTGGGAGACATTTCCCTTCCCTTTGCTGGGCTTGGAAGGRACTTTCAGCAGCCTTTGATTAACTCGTGTTACTCACACATCTTCATTTCGTTCAAATTGCATTGCTCTTCCCAGCTGCGTGAAAGAATAATTAAAGAAAAACTTGGCTGCAACATTAACAGCTCTCAGAGCTGCTCTTTTGTCAGCCTTGGGCCTCGTTTGGTCTCTTCTTGGGACGAGGCATTTTACCTGTTAAATTGGCTTACAGATAAGGCAGCTCATTCCCAGTTCTTCCAGCTCGTCCTGCTGGGATGAACTGGATAAATTTCTGTTTGGAGCAAGCACATAAAGGCAGAGAGAGCTGGGGGTATGAATCTGTGCTGGGGCTGGTGTGGAATTCCTGTGAAGAGTAAAAGCTCTCAGGGTGAGTTTCTCAAATCCCCAGGGACCATCCAGGTGTGGCTGGGAAGAGCAGGGTGGTTTGGGGTCTGGGACCATCACTGAGGGGTGGGTGAGGGTCCTGCCAGGTGATAAATAGGAAATTATTGAGACAGAAATGAAGAGAAAGGCAGCCCAGCTCTCACCCATTCCAGTGGCACTCCCTGATCAATGCAGGGAGCAGCAGCTCAGAGAATTCACCTCTGCTGTTGAAAGGAGAATTCTGTGTGCAGTCTGAACCAGCTGATATTTTGCTTTCAGAATTGCAGCTCTGGGGACAGSCTGACCTGGGGCTGCCTGGAAAAGCTCAGCAGAGGCTCTGTCAGTGCAGAATTTCTGGGTGGGAAACACAAGACCCAAGTTGAGGTTGGAATTTTTTGCTGAGCAGCAGGGGAGGAGGGCAGAGGGTGATGCCAACCTCAAACACCACAGGCACAGCGTTGGGCTGGGGTTTGGGCCACGTTTTTGTATTTAATTAGCCATTAAATTCCCCTTGTCACACAAAGGGAGGGCTGTTAACGGGAGCCCTCTCAGCTCTGCAGCAGCAGAAATTGCCCTGGGAGCAATCTGGCAGTTGAGGGATTTCCCATCAGTGTTAATTACCCTTTCCCCTTTCCCAACCTTATAGGAGTTGATGGGATTAAAAAAAAAAAAAAAAAAAAAGCTGGGAATTGGATGTTAATAAGGCATGCATGGATGTTGCCTGGAGTGCTGGGAGCCACAGTTGCCATTCCTGAGAGGAGAGCAGGATCCACAGCTGGGATGAAGGCAGCTCTGCTCCCTGGCAGCAGATGCAGCAGCACAGAGCCACTGGAGTGGAACATCACATTTGTGACTTCCAGTGGCTCCTGGAAAGCCCAGGAGATTTCCTGTGGAGATCCCAGCCTGGCTGCCCACACCAGGGCTGCTGCTTCCTGCCTGGTGTAAAGCTGAAATTCTTCGGAAATATCAGTTAAATGATTTATCTGAAAATGTGGAGCATCTTTCAACCAGTGATCCCTTTATTTTCTTTTTTTCTTTTTGGGCTTCGGATCCTTGCACTAAATCCTGTGTTTTTTCCCTTCTTCCTGGCCTCTCTGGGTTTGCATGGGCAGTTCCCTTCTTGTTGCTGTTCCCTGTGGCARGACTGGGGGTGTGTGTGAATTAATGATGTGTGCATCCACAGCATCACTCCTGACAGCCTGTGCCGTGGAACTGCTCCCCACCTGCAGCTCCTGGGCTTTTCCCTGCTGAAATCCCTCTGTTTTCCCAGTGCCCCTTGAGTCAGGGTGGATTCATTCACTGCTTCTGTCAACTTCACCGTTTTTCTTCTCCCTGGAAGTGTTCCAGGCCAGCTTGGACGGGGCCTGGAGCAGCCTGGTCTGGGGGAAGTTGTCCCTGCCCATGGCAAGAGGTGGAACAAGATGGGATTGAAGGTCCCTTCCAACCCAAACAATCCTGGGATTCTGTGATTGCCAGGCTCTCTGACCTGGGGGCTTTGCTGTGCCTGTGGGATTCCTGCTTGGGAAGGACTTTTCTGTCTGCAGAGGCAAACTCAGAGCTCTGATTTTGCTTCCCTCTCTCTAATTCCATGCCTCTCTGCCAGAGGATGTGAGGCTGGGAGAAGGGCAGGGTTTGTGTCAGGCTTTGGAATGGATTATTCCTAACGAGGCACATTTGTTGATTTTGAGACACAGACTCTGCTCCCTTCCTGGCAGGGCTGTTTCACCCTCAGCACCCAGGGATCCAGGCTGGAGCAGTGGGAAGGTGCTGCCCTGGCTGTTTGTTCTTCAGCAGGGGAGGGAATTGTGGCAGCATTTCCCCGAGGATGCTGGAAAGGGAAGGGCTGGAGATCAGTTCTCCCTGCCAAGGATTTGCTTTGTCCTCCTGGGCAAACACTTGCACAAACCCCCCTGTGTGTGCTCTCCCTGGAAATGTGTGTTTGGCACCAGTGCCCTTCCTCCAGCCCAGCAACTGGAGTTATGATGGGAATGGTGATGGAGATGGGCTGGGAATCTCCAGAAACAACGTGGAAGGGCTGTGAGGGTGAAATCCCATCAARGACACAAAGGGAGCCTCCCTGGGAAAGCTCTTCCCTGCTTGCTCAGGCTCAGATGGAAGTCACAGAGATTTGAGGGCGTGACTTGAACGCCTTTCTCACGTCTGAGGTGATGAATTGGGGAGAGCCCWTGATGTGCACTCAGAGCTGGATTAATGAGGTGCTGGCTGAGGGCTGCTGCTGTCCCTTGGCTCCCTGACAGATGCCACCATGCCCTGGGAA
>CADDXX010000855.1:70568-90744 GCA_902810485.1 Alauda arvensis
CTCCTTCAGCAGGGATTAGCCAGTATCCCATCAGGAATGGGAAAGATGGCCTGAGGCTGATTTGTTTTAGATTTGAGCCAAGGATGGAAATGACCCAATGCAGGCTGCACTCATCAAATCATGGAATTTGGGTTAGAAGTGACCTGAAAAGTCATTTGCTCCCTTCCATGCTGATGGTGTTTCACTTCACATCCCAGGCTGCTTTTCACAGTGGCACATGGTTAAGGGAAGCATCCAAAAGGAACACACAGAGAAATCCACATTTTGTACTTTTGCAGGGCTTTGGATGTGTCCAAGGTCAGATTTGAGTGGGAGAGGAGAGACCCTTGGTTTGGCTCCTTCCCTTGGGAAAGGCAGACAAGTTTTTKGGGTATAGCAGACAATCCTTGGAGGCTGCAGCACTGAGGGTTCATCAGGAGATGAGTGCAAAGCCACTTTGTGAGGCTGCTGGAGGAGATTTGTGCTCCCTCCCGTCCAAGGGAAGTTCTGTGTGTCCACAGCCAGGGGGRATGAGATGCCATCTCCCATCTGTGCCTCTGCAAACCTCCCTTGAGCCAAATCCATGAGCTAATTGTGTCAAATCCCAGTTCTGGGCAGCAGCCAGGGAGGCAGAGGGCTGTGAAATGAGGAGCTGCTGCTCAGGGGCCGGGCTGGGATCGTGGAGAGCCCTGGTTTGGATGGCCWGGGACACCCTGCACAGGGGGGCTGTGCCTCTGGGACCTGCCTGGTGACAGCCAGGACAGCAGCCAGCTGCTCCTGCTGCCTGCAGGGTGGAGTTCTGCCTTTGTGGGGAGCACTGAGGCCTCCCTGGAGCCAGTGCCCACCCCACTGGSCCAGCAGTGGCACTGGAGAGGTGCCAGTGTCATACTGGTCACCTGTGGCAGAGCAGGGCTGGGCTCCAGACCTCCCTGGCTGCCACATCAGGGACAGGTTCAGGAGGAAGGGGCTTCACTGAGCTGCCCTCTGTGGTGGGACTTTGTAGGATCGTGGAATCCCAGAATGTTTGGGTTGGGAGGGACCTTAAATCCCATCCCATCCCACCCCTGCCATGGCAGGGACACCTYCCACTGTCCCAGGCTGCTCCAAGCCCCATCCAGCCTGGCCTTGGGCACTGCCAGGGATCCAGGGGCAGCCACAGCTTCTCTGGGAATTCCATCTCAGCCCTTCCTCACCCTCTCAATCAGGAATTCCTTCCCAATGTCCCATCTAAATCTCCCCTTTTTCAATCTGAAGCCATTCCCTGTGTCCTGTCCCTCCATCCCTTGTCCCCAGTCCCTCTCCAGCTCTCCTGGAGCCCCTTTAGGCCCTGCCAGGGGCTCTGAGCTCTCCCTGGAGCCTTCTCCAGCCTGGACACCCCAACCCTCATGGTCACCACCCAGCCACTCACAGCCATGGGGTGTGCTCCTTTCCCCTGTTTCCTCAGTGCCTGCTCACAACTGGGGAACCCAGCACAATTTGCATTTCAGGGCAATCAAATGTCAAAGCAAAGTCGAGATGCTGGCGAGCTGTCAGGGCTGTTTRTGAGAGAGGCTGGCTCCAGCAGGCAGATGGTGATTAAAGGCTGCAGGACAAGGCAAAAGGGTGGTCAGGACACTCCCTGCAGGAAGAGGAATTACCCCATAGGGCTCTCAGCCTTGGGTTAGGGCCAGGACTGTGGGGGGGGGAAAAATAAATCATTGTTTATGCAGTTAATGAGGTTTAAATTTAACTCCAAACAATGTAATCAGATTTAAAGAGTTAATGCAATAATGGGATGGGGAGAGCTGAAGTGTGAGTAACTGCTCGAGTGGGGAGGCCCTGATGGGATTGGAGGCAGATGGAGTGGAATTCTGAGGCAGGAAGCTCCAGATGTGCAGTGTGCACATCCCTGCGTGTTGGGCAGGGCCTGGATGGAGATGGAGGAGAAGATGCCTGGTGCTCACGTGCAGTGGTGACCACACCTGTGCTACTTCTGCCCCAAAAACTGGGTGTGCCCATCCCCTGACAGCTTCACAGCCTTGGTTTGTCCACAGCACCTTTATTCTGTACAGGACACACACCTTGATCCGTGAGATCACAATCTAAGCCTTTCCTTCCGTAGTTTTTTCATCCACCATGGAGAAGAGCTGGTGTCTGAGGAGACAGTGTTTGCCTGCTGGGGCTTCCCTCACCACTTACAGGAACATCCTCCAGGTTTTTTTTGAGTAAAAATATGCAGCAGTGGYTCCAAGCCTTTCCCTAGCCCTGACCTGACTGGGCTGAGTTTAGATTGGAAGGAGGTTTGAAGCTCCCTGACCTTTTCTGGCAGTTGTTCCCCCAGCACTCATTTGTTCTGCATAAACAGGAGCATTTCAGAGCAGCAATCCCTGAGGAGCCCATTTTCCTCTGGATGAGCTCAAACCCTCTGGCATTCCCCAGGCCTGGAGCAGGAGGGAGGTCAAGTGGAGCAGTGGTTTTCCAGGGAGATGACAGCAGGTTGCTGAGGGAGGAGAGAGGGGTTTGCTGCCTCCAGGATATGATTAAGGATGGCCATGACACTATCAGTGTTTCACAGCCTGCTTTTCATGTGGGAATCCTTGGGAAGAGCTGAGATGGTTGAAAAGCTCAGCGTTCCCTGAGTGTGGAGTGTGCTTGATGTTTGCCATGGAGAGAGGCTGCTCTGTCCCTAAATTCTAAAACCAGTGGGAAATTCCTAGCAAGAAACACAGAATGGCTTGGGCTGGAAGGGATCTTCAGGCCYATCTCATTCCAGAGGAGCTGAGGACACACCATCCTGCATGCACCCCTGGATTTGTGGAAGAGGGAATATTTAATCTCTCTTTGCTGTTCCCAAAGAGGGAGCAAACCCCTGCCTGGTGAAGGGACTGCTCCATGGGACCTTGCCCTCCTCCTGSTGGGCTCCCACCTGGGTTTGGAGCCTGTTTCCCTCATGGCTGGGACAGCACACATCCCTCTAACACTGGGATGCTCCTCTGTGTGGGACATTGCCACCAGGCTCCTGCTTCCAGCTGCAGGGAGGTGAAAGGAGCAGAGCTGAATCCATCCAGAGAGATCCAGGAACAAGAGAAGGGATGGGAACGTGTCCAGCCTGCCAAGAGCTCCCTGTGCCCTCCTGGCAAGAGAGGAAGGATGGAGCACCCAATCCTGCTCAGGGATCCTTTGGAAAAGGGGTGGTGGCAGGAATCTGTGGGTGAGAGCAGGGCAGGACATGGTGCTCACAGCACAGCTCCAGCAGCATACTGGGAGCACTGGGAGAACTGGCCTGGATGCAGCTCCTTGGGGCTGGGCTGCTCTGGAATGGCACCACAGAGCTGCACTGAGGCTTCCTGCTGGAGAGGAGAGACCGAGGCTGACCCCACTGCAGAGCACGAGGTGTGGAAAGGTCACTGCAGCTCTGAGGGAATCTCACAACTTCACCTGGTGTCTCCATGGGGTCAAGCCTGGCTGGAAAAGGTCAGAAATGAGGGGGAGTAGCTGTCACCCCCTGAAGGGAGCTACAAGAAATAGGGAGAGGGGATGTTTTTGTAAGGGCTTGGAGTGATAGGAGAGGGGAGAATGGATTCACACAGAGAGTAGGTTTAGATTGGAGATTGGGAAGGAATTAATCCCTGTGAGGGTGGGGAGGCCCTGGCACAGGGTGCCCCTGGATCCCTGGAAGTGTCCAAGGCCAGGCTGGAYRGGGCTTGGAGCARCCTGGGACARTGGAAGRTGTCCCTGCCCATGAGGGTGGAGCTGGATGAGCTTTGAGRTSCCTTCMAACCCAAACCATGCTGGAATTCTGACATCCCTGGGGCTGCCCGCTGCAATCAGTCACATCCTGGCAGATTGCCTTTCCCTGGGGGTGATGAAGGGCAGGACACATTGCAGATGAACCTCCAGGACAAAACACCCAGAAGAAGAGGAGCCTGTGCTGAAGGGAACCTGCAGAAATTTGGTTTCCTGGTACTCTGGAGAGTGAGATGCACCTTACCCACAGCTGCTGTCCTTTTGCTCCCCTTGCCAGGACACAACCAGCCCTGAACAAGCATCCAGGAGAAATCCAGGGGGGTGGATTATCGACATGGAGCTGCCCACTGGGCTGCTGCACTGCTACTGAGGAACTCAGTGCACAGCAAATATCAGCAGTAATATTGCTCATTAGTGCCAGGTAATCAAGGCAATGGATSCAGTTACAGGCAGCCTCAGGAAGCAGAGTTCAGCTTCTGGAGGAGGCCAGAAGGAACTGCCTTGACAAAGAACATCTCCCTCATCTTAGGCAGCCACAGAAAGAGCATCCCTGTTTTCTTAAGCAGCAAATCCATTGCAGAGCCTTAATTAGAGAGAAAGGCCCTTAATGGAGCTGCATTTCCTGAGCAGCTAATCCCTCCCCACAGCTGATCCCCGCTCCTTGTGGCATTTTCCCATCACTCCTAAGCCTCAGAGGCCTGGATTCCCCTCCCCACGGAGCAGCAGACAGAAGGGAATAAGGTATTAAAGACTCAGCTGGTGTCCTGAGCTCCAGGGTCAGCTCCAAGGGTTCCCTCTGTCCCCCCAGCACTGAGGAGCAGAGCTCACATCTCCCTCCTTCCCAGGRTCCAGTGGCCACTGGAGTGGCTCCCACACAGAATCCCAGTCAGATCTCCAGGGACATCCCAGGCACAGCTGAGAGGGAGCTGGCTCTGCACAAGGTTTGGAGTTAAATAAGGGGCAGTGGAGGAGGCTGAATGAGAAAATTGGGTCAGAAGGACAGGGAGMTGCTCCAAGGGCTGGAGCCAGGCTGGGAATGTTCACCTGGAGAGGAGAAGGCTCTAGGGAGAGCTGAGGGTACCTAAAGGGGCTCCAGGAGAGCTGGAGAGGGGTTGGGGACATGGCCTGGAGGGACAGGACACAGGGAATGGCTTCCCAGTGCCAGAGGGCAGGGATGGATGGGATATTGGGAAGGAATTCCTGGCTGGTAGGGTGGGCAGGCCCTGGCACAGGGTGCCCAGAGCAGCTGTGGCTGCCCCTGGATCCCTGGCAGTGTCCAAGGCCTGGCCCCTGCAGCCCACAGCAAAATTTGGGGTGTTCTTGGCAGGGCTCAGATCCCCAAAAAAAGCCAGACTCAACATGGATTTGGAATTCTCTTGTCCTGGTTTTCCACCACAATATCTGTGTGCAGGTCTGCAGCACTTCCTCTCAGGGACACAACCCAATTGTCTCTCCTACAACGTGGAGAGTGAACCTCATCCCCAACTCACTCCAAAAATCAATATTTGGAGTTTTTAGTTCCTGTCCTCACCTCGTTTGCCCCTCTCTGTGCCTGTGGGAGAGCAGCAGCTCCTGGYTGAGTTTTTTCTCAGCATCCCTGTAACAGATCCTGCAGTTCTGTCTGTGCTTTCAAAGGGACCTGTGTCAGGTGTTGGCAGGGAAAAGCTGAGATCATTCTCTGTTGGTCATTAATGAAGCAMACCAGGAATTAATTGGACAAAATCAAAGGGCTGTTTGCAAGGTGCTTGCATTTCTTCTCCCTAAAAAAATCAAAGCAGAGACCAGATCCTGTATCAAAGCAAGGACAGAGAATGTTTTAATACATCCTCACAGTCATGAGCAGCCCAGGACATTCCAGAACTCACAAAACAGGATTTGTTCAGTCCAAATACCAGGGACAGCCAAGAAAGTCACAKCAGTGACCCACACTGAGCATCCCTGAGGGCAAAACTGGCCTTGATCAGCTTCAGCCAGCCTGGAAGGTTGGACTGGATGATCCTGGAGGTCTCTTTAATGACTGTAGGATTCATCAGGAATCATCCCAGAGCAGCCCTTTTCCACAGGGAGAAGCTAAACCAAGGTTGATCCCACGGCAGTGCTTGGGGTGTGGAAGGTCACTGCAGCTCTGATGGAATCTTCCCCTGGTGTCTCCATGGGTTTGGAAGGCTGTTGGCTCTCAGGCCACTTGGGTTTGTGTCTTCTCCTGGGGAAGGTTTGCGTGCCTGGTTTTCCCCTCAGAGAAATGGGATCAAAGAGCAGGGGCTGCTGGAATTGGGAATTCTCATCCAGGTTTCTGCTGAGGAGCCACTGCAGSCTGCAGAGCAGGGAATGGCAGCTTCAAGTGAGCACAAGGATTCCCCAGCAGGAGCAAAACACTTTGCWGTTCCACTTCAGCACAGATAAAGCTGTGACCTGTCCCTGCAGCATCCCAGCCAGGCCCCTCATCCACACAGCTCCTGGCAGGAGGGCTGGGGGCCAGACTGGTTCTTTCACAGCTCTGACATAACAATTATGTGCCTTAGAATCCATGCCAAGAGAAGAATTGCTGGTTTTTTCCCCCCCTAATTCTCCTGCTTCCAGCAGCATCCCCGTGGCTTGGTGACCAAATAATTTCTATGAAAAAAAAAAATTATATAAATATTAAAATATACACATTTATTTTTAGATAAATATAAATGCATATTTTAAAATTATATATGTAGTTTTTCTATATATTTTAAAATATGTAAAATTTTAAATTTTTTATAAAAATATAAAAAARTSATTCTAAGTCTCCTTTCAGGGAGGWCYCCCMAAACYTGGGGGCTGCTCAGGGTGGAGGGTGAGGGGCTCTGGGCAGCCAGCTGGGCCCAGGCAAGTACAGAGGGATGGCAGACATGGCCACTGCTGCAGGATTGTCACCTCAATAATAAAGCACTAAACCCAGCAAGGCTGGGAGCAGGCAGAGCCCTGTGCCTGCCCAGGGATCCCACATGGGAGGCAGTGAAAGGGTTTGAGTAAGGTCATGCTCGAAAAGAAGCTCCCCTTGTTTTATTTCCAGGCTGGAGCTCTTGAATCAGYTGTGCCTGCTGAGGGAACACAGAGCCCTTGTGTGTGCCTGAACAAAGCCAGGCCAGGGCCATCTGTGCCCTGTGTGACAGCACAGCAGGGCYGGGGGCTCCAGCTCTGCCTGGGTTTGCCAGCAGCACCTCACTGGGAGCTTAGGGCACCCTAAAGGGCAAAAAATCCCACACACTTGGGCCCAGAAATGCAGCAGGGTAAAAATGAGCCAAGGACAGGCTTCTTGTTAAACACAACATAAAAATGGTCCTGGTTTATTCTTCTTCATGGCTTTAATCACCTTCACTCCAACCATTCCCTGCCTCTGGCTGCAGCAGCTCCTGCTGGGGGTTTCCCTTGGAGCCTCTGCCTGCTGGTGATTTCCTGCTGAACTCTGACTGCAGGGGTTGGTTTGCAGCCTCTGACTGCAGGCTGTGACCTGGATGGATTCTGACTACAGCTCCAACCACAGTCTCTGACTGCAGGCTTTTACCTGGATAGACTGTGACTGCAGCTTCAGCCACAGTCTCTGACTGCAGGCTTTTACCCAGCCAGGCTGTGACTGCAGGTTCCACAACAGCCTCTGACTGCAGGCCCAGACAGAGCTCACTGCAGGGATTCTCTCTCCCCAGGATCCTGCTTCTTCATGATTTTCTTCCTTCATGCTCCTCAAGGTTCCTGCTGCTTCATAATTCTCTCATTGATGTGCCTCAAGGTTCCTGCTCCCTCATAATTCTGTTCTTGATGCTCCTCAAGGTTCCTGCTCCTTGATTCTGTCCTTGATGCTCCTTAAGGTTCCTGCTCCTTCATAAGTCTCTCCTTCATGCTCCTCAAAGTTCCTGCTCCTCCATGATTCTCTTCTTCATGATCCTCAAGGTTCCTGCTCCATGATTCTCCTCCCCTCACCAGTTCACCCCCTCTTTCATCTCACTCATCCTTATTGGATACCGCTGTGACTCATCAGGGGCAAGGTTAATTATTGGTTAATTAGGATTGGTAATTAACACAGCTGTTACTTATCAGGGCTGAGGTCACCTGCATTCCCTTCTCCTACAGAAATGGACACGGATGTAGGCACATGTGGAAGGGGTTGGTCAGCTTGGGCATCCTGATGGATCCAGGCTCCTGTGGGACAGGCAGCTGTCCAGAGCTCTCTGTCCCCTTCTCAGGGACATTCCAGGGGCTGCTCCTGGGGATCTGGCCATGCCCAGCCCTCCCCAAACACCCCCAGCTCCTCACTGCACAGTGGGATGGGTGTGTGTCCACCTGTGAGATTTCACCTCRATAAACAGCACCTGTGGTGGGGGTAAATAAAAACCACCTGGGCTGAGCTGGTGAAGCCTCCGAACTCTGAGGGAYTGGCAGTGGTTTCTGCTCTTTGCTGTTGTGTTATCAACACTATCAAAGAAATAAGTGCCTTTAACAAAATCCTGGCAGGCAGCACTCGGGGTTTGGGATTTGGCATGGGGCAAACCCYACTGCACAGGAGGTTTCCTCCCAGCTGAATTCCCCACTGCCTCCATCCTGGCTTGATCCCCAGTCCCTTCTGGAGCAGGATTTCCCTCTGGCAGCTTTGGGAATGYGAGTTTGCTGTGCACAGGGACAGGGGAAAGGGTGGGAGGTAGAAAGGAGGGGTCTGTAGGAGAAAAATTCCCTGTGCACAGAAGTCTGTGACCCCAGGGGTGTCCTCAGCACTGCAGAGGGGTGAGGGCTGATCCTCTGCACCCCATCCCTCCTATGGCACAGCTGGGAGTCCTGGGGTGTCACCACCATGGAGRTGACACTTCCCAAAGTGTCCTCACCTCCTCAGGTTCTGCCCGGGGTTTTCCCAGTGTTGCATTGGCAARGGGCTGCATCTTTTCCCCAGGAGGACCCAGCAGATTCTAGGATGAACAGGAGYGGGTGTAGTGCCATCYYTTCCTTTTCCAGAGGTGCAGGGAARYGTTCCACRCCCTGGARTTAATTCCARYGGCAATAAYGTTGCTCCCAGGATAATCCCCTGTGCAGATGCTGCCCCAGAGATCCAGGTCGTGGGCAGGATCCTCTTTGCACATCCCAGCTGCTCTCTAGGTTGTGGCAGGGACTGCAGCAGAACCCAGCCCCAAAGCACACTTCCCTCCTGGAGCTGCTCTCCCAGGGGCTGTTCCACCTCAGCATTTACACTTCACCTTCCTCCTGCACTGCCCACATTCCCTGGGATCCATTCCTAAAAAATTCCTTTTTCTCCTGCAGTTTGCACCCAGGAGCTCTGCTCACMAACCTGGCTCTGTGTGTGTCCTGCTCATGACAAGTGTAGGCTCTTCCCTCTGTTGTTCGATTTGCAGCTTCCTCCCAGGCTGGGAGCACAAATTCATGTGGAAAACCAGGAAAGCCTGAGCTGGAGCCRTGTCAAATGCTCAGAAGAGGGATAATCCACACCCATGACCTGTTCCTGCCACCTCCTTTGGCCCAGAGTTACAAATATTTGCAGCTGAGATGGCAGAATCACAGAATCAAGGAGTGGTKTGGGTTGGATGTTCAGGACCATCTCATTCCATCCCACTTCCACCTAATCCTGGTTGCTCCAAGCCCCATCCAACTTGGCCTTGAGCTGGAGAGGGCCTTGGGATAAGGGCCTGGAGGGACAGGACACAGGGAATGGCTTTCCAGTGCTGGAGGACAGGGATAGATGGGATTTGGGAAGGAATTCTTGGCTGGGAGGGTGGGGAGGCCCTGGCACAGGGTGCCCAGAGAAGCTGTGGCTGCCCCTGGATCCCTGGCAGTGCCCAAGGACTGGCTCCTGCAGGATCCCAGGACACAAGGACCAGTCCCTGCAGGATCCCAGGGTGCAGGACCAGCTCCTGCAGAATCCCAGGACACAAGGGCCAGCTCCTGCAGGATCCCAGGACATGGCACTGCCTGACCCCTCACAAATCAAGGGGCAGGTTCAGCCCAGGCTGCAGCTCCTGCTTTCTTTCCAGAGGCAGCCTTGGATCCAAAAGTCAGGCACTCGTGACTGGAGCCAAAAGCCAATTAGCAGTTCAGCTTCATCAACTTCCTGACTGAATGCAAGTTTTAATTAAACATCCCGTTGTAATTAGTCAGGCATCACGTACAGAGGGCTGGCCTCAAGATTCACAGGCTGCAGGCCCTGTGCTTTAATTAAAGATTCACATGAGTTCAACTCCAGCATCTGTGAGGAGCATCCAGCTCCTCATCCTTGGGAGGGCAGGAGCAGAACAGCTGGGAGCAGCTCCTCTCCATGCCATGGTGTTCCTCTCCTCTTTTACTGCCATGTGGGTGCTCCAGTGGGAGAACTGGCTGGGAGGTGACTTGGTTGGAAGGAGAGAAGAGGCAGGAGCTGGTTGCAATGCTTGGGGTGTCAGAGCAGGCATTGGGCTCTTGGTGTGGTGCCAGGAGCTCTTTTGGGGTGAGTTCTGGTGAGTTTGGTGTTGGTGAGAGCAGCTGAACATGAGCCCAGGTGGGCACAAAGGCCACAGGAGCAGGGCAGTGACTGTCCCCTGTGCTGGCTCTGCTGAGGCACCTCATGGAATGACACTGAGGGGCTGGAGGGTGTCCAGGGAAGAGAACAGAGCTGGGGAAGGGGCTGGAGCACCAGGAGAGGCTGAGGGAGCTGGGAAAGGGGCTCAGCCTGGAGAAAAGGAGGCTCAGRGGGGACCTTGTGGCTCTGCACAACTCCCTGCCAGGAGGGGACAGCCAGGGGAGGCTCTGCTGCCAGGGAACAGGGACAGGACAAGGGGAAATGGCCTCAAGTTGTGCCAGAGGAGGTTTAGATTGAAAAATAGGGAAAATTTCTTCCTGAAAGAGTTTTCCAACCCTGGCACAGCTGCCCAGGGCAGTGCTGGAGGGATTCCCCATCCCTGGAGGGATTTAACAGCCACGTGGATGTGACACTTGGGGACATGGGGCAGTGGTGGCCTTGCTGGGGAACAGTTGGACCCCATGATCTCAGAGGGCTTTTCCAACTTGAACAATTCMGTGATATTTTTGATGCTGTCTGGTGCCAAGCTGGGGTTTGAAATGGCACCAGCTTCCTCAGCCCTGCTGGTGTCCAACACCAGTGACCCTGAGCCTTTTCTGGGTGTCCCAGATGGAGCTGCCACACCCATCCAGCACCCCCAAAAACAACAAGCCCAGCTCCCTCCTCACCTCCAGGTCACCGTGGGTGAGCTCCATCCCTTTACAGCAGGAAAAACCAGAGCAGTGGTGGCCATGCAGAGTTAAAATGATGCTTTTCTGTGTTTCCTGGAGCCTGCTCAGCTCTCCTGAGCCCTCAGCCTTCTGCACAGGCTGCTCTCATCCCTGTGCTGGGACAAGGGAGCATCAGAGAGTGACAGAAATGCCTTTGTCAGCCGTGCCTGGGAAGGAGGAGGGTTATGGAGCTATTAGGGAGCACAAAGAGAGGACAGATTCTCYCCTGAGTGCTCTGGGGACACAGAGATTTAAATGCTTAGCTCCCATTAATGCTAATGTGAATCACAGAGGTCTCCTCTTGCTGCCTTGGAACGGGAGCATTGGAAAAAGAGGGCAGCTTTCAGCAAAGAACAGATTCCCTTGATTTGAAGGCGCTGTAAATGGGATTTTTCTTCATTTCACACTCATTAATCTCCTTGCCTGGGCAGGGGGAGGGTTGGGCTCAGCTCCACTCTAGCACAGGGGGGCTGCCAGGCCCTCTGGATGATTCCATGGGTGGTGTCCCCAGGGCAGGGTTCCTGATCCCAAAAAGCCAACAAGGATTTTGTTGTCCCATGGAGATGCTGAGTGCAGAGTGGGGAAATCCTTCCAGCGTGTGTCAGGAATATCAACAGCTCTTGKGGAGGATTCCAGGGCATAAAGGGGCTCCAAGAGAGCTGGGGAAGGACTTGGGATAAGGGATGAAGTGACAGGACACAGGGAATGGCTTCCATTCTGGGAGAGCCTCAGCATGAGGGGGACCCAACCTGGAGCTGGGAACAAAGCTCCTGCTGGTGAAAAGCTAAACCTTGGAGCTCCTGTGTCCAGTGAGCAGCCTGTGCCCACCCATGTGCAGGAACTGGCCTTGAAATGATGGGAAAATGACACTTTTGGGGTGTCCCTAATGCCCCTCACTGCACACATCACAGGTACCTGGAGCAGAGAGAAGGGCTGGGCTGAGAGAGGGCTGCAGTGAGACCACAGGCAGGGATGCTCTGAGCTGATGGACCATSTTTTTGTGGAGGCTCCAAGCTTTCTGCCTTTGTGCTGTGACTCTGGGGGTGCCTGGGGTGGAGGAACTTCCATGGACAGCACACACAGAGCTCTCAGGGAATTTAAAGCCACTTCTAAAAAGCTTTCCCATCAGGAAAGCCTCAAAGGATTATGTTGATCTAAAGATGCCCTTTATGAAATGCATGTTAATGGGGAGAAGARAAAAAAAAGCCTTCTAAAGACTTTAAAGGAAAAAAAAAAAACCAAAAAACAAACCAACCCAACATGCTGCAATTTTAATGAGGAGCTTGTAAACACAACCAACCCCTGCTGATTTTATTCCATTAATTGCCTGTGTTATCAGGGACCGAGGCCCTGCAGCAACACAGCTCTCAGCAGAACCTTGCTGGGCTGGGGGGCATTTCCCAAATCCAGGAGGGTGATGGAGGCTTTGGAAGAGGCTTTGGAAGAGGCTTTGTCCCTGCGGGGCTCTGACCTTGGCTGGGGGAGGGAGGAGGGATGGGGGGACCTGCTGAGCTGACTTAGCAATCCCGTTTTTATTGGAGATGCATTTGCTGATTAGCTGCACATCCCAACGACTGGGGCACCGATAAATTACAGAGGGAATGCAGGAACCACTTGGGTGAGATTAACATCTCCCAGGGAAAGCAGCAAGCCAGGTCGTTTTCTGGGCCATTATTTTCTAGGCCATTAAAGGGTTGCCAGGGCTCTCCTCTGTAGCAGGGCTGGGTTTTGTTCTTGATTTCAGCCCAGCAGAGCCCTGCTCCCCCTCTCCCATCTCACTGGCATCTGCTGGGAAGGGCTGCCAGCCCAGTGCCCACATCCTCATCCCTGGAAGGATGGGCACAGTAGATTTTTGGGAGATTTTGGGGACATGAACCACCTTCCCAGCTCCTTTCTGTGTCTGCCTCAAAGGAAGATCACCCCTCATAAAACCGCTCAAAACCCACCTGGAGGGGGGGGTTTGCAGCCAATTTGCAGCCCACAAAAGAGGCAAAAATCTCTCCCAGAGGAAAATTGCTGGGAGTGATTGGCCTGGCTCTCGAGATAACCCACACACTGCTGGAATCAGGAGGGGGAGATGGGGAAGATTCCCGAGTGAGTGCTCAGAAAGTGCCAGGGCAATGAAAAAGCGTTTGATGAACATAATGGCTGTGATTACCCCGTTCTGCTGCTCAGCCCAGCAYGGCCCAGGGCTGGGGGAGTGCTCCCACTCCAGAGGGAGAAGGAGCAGTCAGTGCTTTGCAGGAAGACCTCTCCCTTCACTTCCAGGAGGGTTTGGGGTGATTTTCAGYCTGATTTGGGTGGCCTGACCTGCCTTCCCAGCAGACAGGGGTGAGATCTTGCAGAATTTTTGGTGATTCCCTGGAGCACACAGATCCAGGGGAGGGAGCAAAGGGTTCACTCTGACACCCAGGGTGGATGTGGCTTGTGGAGGAGGAGGAGGACACTGAATATCTGCTTCCCAAAGCCAGGGGGTCCCAGCTGATGGTTAACCCTCCTGTTCCTCTCCTTGGTGGGAWGCTGGAGGCAGTGCTGGGCTGCAGCCCAGCCCCAATCCCACGCAAAGAGGGGTGGATGAGTCCTGTACGTGGAAATGACCTTGCTCTTTGCTTCCCCTGCAGAGCCAGCTTTCCCAGGCCCTGAATGGTTTGTCAGACAGAGCCAAGGAGGCAAAGGAATTCCTGGTGCAGCTCCGCAACATGGTGCAGCAAATCCAGGTACGGGGGCTGCAGGCTGGGGGGCTGCCCCTTCCCACCTGCATGAGCCATCCTCGGGCCCTTTTCCCAAGCTTCCTTTGGTGGGTGCTCTCCCAAAGGAGCCCTCACCTCACTGGCCATAATCCCGCCCTGAATCATCCCCAAAAATGCTGCTCCCAGCGTCGTGGGGGGAACAGCAGAGCCCTGAGCCCTTCYCATCTCTGCCAGGGTGGATCCAACCCTGCTCCTCACCTGCCACTGATGCCTTGGGAAGGCTGAGCTGGAGCTGAGACTGGACAGAGCTGGAGAATAAAGTAGATATTTATTGAAAGGTCTCTGGGATACACCTTGGGCAGGACAAGAGCCTGGCCAAGGCTGCACCCAAGGTGGACCCAAAATGGGCACAAAATGAACACAAAATGGACAAAAATGGGCACAAAATGGACCCAAAATGGGCACAAAATGGACAAACACGAGGTCTCACACTTTGATAAGTTTTGGTCCATTTGCACATTGGGGTTTAATTGTCCAATTCCAGCTCCAGGCTGTGAGATCTCATCCTTCTTGTTCCTCCCTTCAGCCCCCCCTTGTTTGTGCTTTTGGGCCTGAAACTTATAACATTGTCCTTGGGGTGCAGCAGGGACAGGATTTGTTTTGTGTCCCTGCTCTGTGCAGAGCTCACAGCACTGAGTGTGAGGCTCAGAACTGCACCTGAGGCAGCACAGAACCTGAAAAACGTGAAAGCTCCAACTTAAGGCATCACCACCACCAAATTTTCCACGATCCAATGCCGTGAGGATCCCACACCCAATGCTGTGGGACCTGTGGGTGGCAGTGGTGCAGCTGCACATGCCAAAAATGCCCCATTAAAAAGGAAAACCCAGTTCTGCAGCTGGCCTGGGGACATTCCCCGGGCTGTGACTGCCTGTGTGCCCCACAGGAGAACAGTGTGGAGTTCGAGGCYTGCCTGGTGGCCCAGTGTGACGCCCTCATCGACGCCCTCAACAGGAGGAAAGCCCAGCTGCTGGCCCGGGTCAACAAGGAGCACGAGCACAAGCTGAAGGTGAGTCAGAATGGGTGGCAGTGAGGGCTGGGATGCTGGTTTTTGGGGAGGTCACTGGAAAGCCTCTCCTTTTCCACGAGTTCCAGCCCGCTCACAGCACGGCCATGACAAAGTGCTGCTCCCTCCAGGTGGCTCCCACTGAGTCATTGGGTTCATTTCTAGTCCTCAGGTCAAGCAGAGCCACSTGCACAGCGTGGAAAGTGACTTTGTTCCTGTCCCACGTTGCTGCCAAGCTTCTGGCGTGATCCTGCAGGATGCTGAGTGCTTCTGCTGGAGCCCTGAGCCACTCGGTGTCACCAGTTGTCACCAGGAGCAGGAGTGGCTCTGATGTTGTGGCCTCGGGGTGGTGGTGGCACTGAGGTTTTKGGTGCTGGGGAGCAGAGGTGCAGCTCAGTGGGGGCAGGTTCCTGGGTTGTGTCATCCCCACTGTCACCACACCACGTCTGCCCAGCTGATGTGGGGCTGGGGAGGGAAGCAAAGCACCAGCTCTGCCCTGGGAGCAGTGGGGCAGGGGCAGCCATGCCCAGAACTGTTGGGCAARGGGGTGGCACCCTGGCCATCAGGGATGGAGCCCAGCTGAGGGAGTCACTCCCACATTTAGGATTCCAGGGTCCCTCTTCTGATCTCACCACAATGTTCTGCCTGGAAACTTCTGTATCTCTTTGGGCCACCCAGGAGGCTGCCAGGGGGATTCTGGACCTGCCTRAAGCAAGGGTGAAGGCCACCAGCCCTCTGTGCATGCAGAACACGAGGGCATTTCCACAGGGACAGGGACAATGGCAGCTTTGTGGGATGAGCCCACCCTCAGTGCTCAYTGCCAGGCACAAAGCACAGCCCCAAACAGCCTCAGCACGAAGGGGACCCCCAGGGCCTGGTGGGCTCCCTCTCCCTCGTCCCCTTCAGGCCATGGTTAATTGAACTCTCACAAAGGCAGGCAGCACAAAGCAATGTCCCTGCTCAGCACAACCCGGGGAGGCCTTTGGCTGCAGGAGTGGAGCTGCATCCCTCTGCTTCTTCCTGTCCATGGATCTGCATCCCATGGATCTGCATCCCATTGTTTGATCCTATCCCATCCATGGATCTTCATCCCACTGCTTGATCCCATCCCATCCCATCCATGGATCTGCATCCCAATGTTTTATCCTATCCCATCCATCGATCTGCGTCCCACTGCTTGTTCCTGTCCATGGATCTGCATCCCACTGCTTGTTCCTGTCCCATGGATCTCCCTCCCACCCCCATCCACCCTCGTTATCAGCTGAGCTCTGTCATCAGCCAGGCCTGGTCCTCAAAACCAGAAACAGCCCCTGGGTTTGTGGCTGGACTCATAAATTAGCCCTGGAGCCTCCCTTCCTGAAGTTCCACATGCCATGGGAAGGGCAGGAAGGGCTCTGTGGTGCCCTGGCAGATGTGGCACCTGAGCCTCATCCAGTGAGAATCAGTCATGGAATGGTTTGGCTTGGGAAGGACCTGAAACCCCATCCAGTGCCACCCCTGCCATGGGCAGGGACACTTCCCACTGCCCCAGGTTGCTCCAAGCCCCAGTGTCCCGTCTTGGACACTTCCAGGGATCCAGGGGCAGCCACAGCTGCTCTGGGCACCCTGTGCCAGGAATTCCTTCCTCATGGCTCATCTGAACTCCCCACTGGAATGGAATAAAAGCACAGAGATTCACACTCACTCTGAGATGGCCCCAGGCCCATTCCCATCTGTAAATGAGCAGGATGTCACCTCCTGGCCTGTGCTTTCTGTGGAACTGTGGCCAGGGTGAGTCCTGCAGGACTGTGGGGTTTGTCCTGGCTGATGTTCACACCAGCACTGGGACACTTCTGGCTGCTGACCTGTGCTGGGAACCTCACCCTTTCCCACAGGAGACAAGGAGGCAGGAAGCCTGTCCTGTGTGCCCTGTCCTGGAGCACCTCACCCACGAGGGGATGAGTGGTCACAGTGCCCAGGGAGCCCTTTCAGGTGCCAGCTGGAGGCTCCAGCAGCCAGCACAGAGTCCCAGCTCCTGTCCTGTGTCCTGTGTCCCCACGGGCTGCTGCTCCTGCCCAGTGGGATGTGTGCCATGGGAGGGAGGAGGAGAGGCACAGGGGGACAGTGCCAGCCCCTGGCACAGGGCCACCCCTCAGGTCCCCAGCCCCAGCTCCCATGTCCGTGTGGCTGGCGCCTGGATTTGGGCTCAGCTGGGCTCTGGGGCTGCCCTGCTCTGCCCTGACCCACATTCCATGGAGGCAGGCACAAATCCAGGCCTGACTCTGGSCCAGCACTGATTACCCCAGAGCAGGGAGAGGCTTGTGAGGACACCAGCTCAGCAGGGACAKCTCCCTTCCTCACTCCAGACTCAAGATTTGACAACCTGGGCTTTAAAAAACAACATCTGGAGGAGCACTGGGGCCTGGTGCTGCTCCAGCTGCAGGACAGACCTCCTTGTCTGTCCTTCCTGCTGCTGCTCCTGGTTTCCAGAGGAGCAGTGGGGCCTTTCCCAGGCAGGTTTGTGCAGGGGAACAGAGGCTTTTCCCAGGAAGAAATCTCTCCTCAGCCCAGCACACACCCAGACTGAGCTCTGCCTGCACCTCCTGAGCCTCTCAGCACCATTAGGGACCATTCCAGTTGTTTTCCAGCCTTCAGGCCATGGGATGCCTTTGCTCCATGATTTCTCCAGGCTGACAGCATTTCCCAGGAGAGCAAATGGCACAGGAAACACTCACCAAGGCTTTCTGTGCATGGCACTGGGTCTGCAGAGSTGAAATGCTGCTCCTTCCCCAAGGCTGCAGTCAGGGATTTCCATTGGAACCCTGCTGGATCAGGTTCCTGGTGCTGCAGCAGCTCTGCTTTTCCTGACTCACCATGGAAACACCCACCTGGAAAAAGCTCAGCACACCCAAACCTGGCCAGGGAGGTTTTATTCCATCTGGAATTTCTCCATCTGGAGACACCCCCTCCCCTCCCCACAGCCCTGCAGTGACCCAGGGTGAGGATCTGTGTCCTCCCTCCATGGGACATTCCCAGCAGGAATCCCATCCCAGGCACTGGGGAGGTTGGAGTGCCTGGAAATGAAATCTGTTATCCACACAAGTACTGAAAAAAGGAGGAAGACTTAAGTAGAGCTGAGTGGAGATGTTCTTGCCTTCTAGGAGCTGTGTTAAAATTAAAATGTAAATTGTAGTTAATGTCATCTCAGGGAGGAGAAGCTCTTGAAAGAGCTGTCCTRTTTTAAGGTCATGGGGAATTGCTGTGAGTGCACAAAAACCCCTTTTTAGAGGCTGGAATCAGCAGCCAGGTCCTGGCTCTTGCCTTATTTAGCACTGAAAGGGTGGGGAAATGGTATTTGGTAAAAAAATGACCACAAACAAAATGCATGGAGCTTCCCAAATCCCCTCCAAATCTGAGCCAGGCTGGGCTTGGTCTTGTCCCTGTTCCCAGACAAAGGAGAACAGCCTCAAGTTGCTTCAGGGGAGATTTAGATTGGATGTGAGGGAAAATTTCTTCATGGAAAGGTTTGTCCAGGCCAGCAGTGGGAATCACCATCCCTGGATGTGTTCAAAACCCATGTGGATGTGCCAGGTTTTCCTGGGAATCCTTCCTGGCCCCCCAAGGCTGCCCCTCAGCTCTTGCACGAGTCCAAGGCTTGAGGAATTCCCAGGTTTCCCTCCCAGCTCTGTCCATCAACAAACTCTGCATGGCTGGGGGAACAGGGGCTCCCAGGGAGCAGAAACCCCTCGTGCATGAGGAGAATCCCAGGATCCTGTGCCTTAAGAATCCCAGGATTCGAGTGGCTGAAGGCCATGTGGAAAATATTTTGGTTTTATTGGGTTTAGACCAGGCCTTCAAATGTGTGGGAGGTGTTCATGTCTTACTTCTAAAACCTTTCATTTTACTAATCAAGGTGATTGATGGAAACTCCCTGTCCTGTGTGCATCCCATTTCTCCTTTAAAGGCACAGAGCCCCACTAGATCCCAACCCAAAATCCCTCTTTTTGCCTTAAAAGCAGTTTGGTGAAGGCAATGTGGATTTCTGCTGTTGCCTTTCTGGCTGTAGAGGTGCTGACATTAAAGTGCTGTTTTTATGCCCTGCTTGTCCAGATGGATGATGCTGGATCCCTGAAGGGATCAGAGTTAGAGAAGGGCTGGGACAGAGCTGGATTTGGATTTACCTGGAGCAGGCTGCCCTGGGCTGCCTCCCTGAGAGTTTGGAGTGTCTCTGATGCTGGAGACTCCACAGCCTCTTTATTTTATTTTATTTATTTTTTTGCTGGTCTTTGATCACCTTTATAAAAAAAGAAAGAAGCTTTTCTTATGTTTTCACCCAGCCAGGGCTGTTTCCTGGCTGGAGGGAGCAGATGGCAGCTCTGCTGGAAATCCTTGGAAAGCAGCAGCTCCAGCAGGGAGAGCTTCACAAACTCATCATCCYGGGCAAACCAGACAGAGATTTAAGCTGCAAAGAAGATAAGAAGATTGTTTTTTAGCAATCCCATCTTTGCTGCCTGCCCCGTGGCACGTGCATTTCCCCACACWGGGGTCAGCAAGGGGGGGCTTTTCCAAAAACCTTTCCAGGAGCAGACAAATCCTGAGCCCTCTCTCTGAGCAGGAGGGGTCACAGGAAGCCAAAAGGCTGCTTTGCACCCCCCCTGCACCTTCTGGATCCTGCCCTGAAGGGCTGAGCATCCCTGCTGAGAGCAGCAATCCAGGGGCTTGCCCTCTGGCAGGAAGGGCAGTGTAGGAGKGGGATCTCCAGGAGCAGCTGGTGGCTCTGCTTTATCCTTACAGGACCTGAAGGGGCTCCAGGAGAGGGACTGGGGACAAGGGGTGAAGTGCCAGGACACAGGGAATGGCTTCCCAGTGCCAGAGGGCAGGGATGGACGGGATATTGGGGAGGAATTCCTGGATGGGAGGGTGAGGAGGGGCTGGGATGGAATTCCCAGAGAAGCTGAGGCTGCCCCTGGATCCCTGGCAGTGTCCAAGGCCAGGCTGGACAGGGTTTGGAGCAACCTGGGACAGTGGGAGGTGTCCCTGCACATGGCAGGGGGTGGGACTGGATGGCTTTTAAAGATCCCTTCCAACCCAAACCATCCTGGGATTCAGTGACTGAGCCCAGCAGAGCTGCTCCAGGACACTCAGGTGTTAGAAACTGGCATTCAAAGAGCTCCCCACTCCAACAACAAACAGAGTTTGAGGCCTGTGCAGGCCCTGCTCCATCTCAGAGCATCTCCACAAGCCTCTGGCCAGTGTCCTGCTCCAGAGGAGCAATCTGGGAGCTCCCTGTGCTGCCTTGTCCTCCCTGCACTGGCTGCTCCCCCTCCCCAGCTCCCAGCCTTGCTGCAGCCTCCCTCTGCCCCAGCCTGCAAACACCAGGCTGGGATGGCTGAAAGCAGCAAGGAATGGCTGCTYCCTAAAAATCTGCAGCTGTTTGGGAGAGTGTTTCATGCATTTCACACCAGCAGTGATGCTGTCCCCARATCTCCCAGGGAACCAGGGATGG
>CADDXX010000855.1:91039-146416 GCA_902810485.1 Alauda arvensis
AGTAGAGGTGATTACATTTTAATTAAGCACCAGGTGATGGCATTGATTGCCCTGCAGGAGTCACCCCCTGAAAGCCCAGGTTCCTTTACCAAGGGAGGGGAGCCTGACTTGTTTCCTTTCCCCTGCCCATCCCTCAGACAGCTGGAAGGATGCTGGCAGCTGCAGGTGCTCACAGTGGGCATCTCAGCAGTGCTGAGCCTGTGCAGCAGCAGACACTGAGCTCCCAGCAATGTCCATCCCTGTTTCTTGCAGCTTTTCCCATCCTGCTGCAGCTTTTCCCATCCTCCTCACAGCTCATCCTTGCTCTAACACTCCACAGCTTTGTTCAGTGCTTGTGGAGAACTTGACACAGCTTTAGAAARCTCTTCCTGGAGTAGAAAATAAAAAAATCTTCCATAAGAGTTTGAATATGTTCATCTGAGAATAAAATCTCTCTTCCTGAGCTCTGCCAGTCTCCCACAGCAGAAATGCTGGACCTGCAGGATTCAGTGTGAAGGAGRAGCCAGCTTTCAAATAAATCCTTGTGGCATCCAGCCTGAGCTCTCCTCCTCCTTGCTGTGCCTCAGGGAAGGTCAGCAGAGCCCTCAGGCACCAGTGAACCACACACTKGTGCTTCTCTGCAGGGATGCTGGCMTGTGATCCCTTGGGGAAGGAGCTGGGAGTGCAAGAGGTGCCTTCATGTGGAGCCTGGGCAGCCCCAGGCAGAGCTTGGATTCATTCCTTTCTCTCCTCTCCCTGGAGCTCCCCTCTCTCAGAGCTCAGAGGAGAAAACAAGGAAATTCTGCAGTCCCTGCAGCTGATGAGCATCTCCAGCAGATCCTCAGGGATGGGGCTGGAGGAGGTGCTGTGTCCATTCCAGATGCCAGGGTCACTTCTCATCCAGGACCTGAGTGCAGCTGCCCCAGAGCCAGCCCCACAACCTGGCTGCATTCCAAGGGTGGAGGGGRCAGCTGTGGATCCAGGGAAGTTGGCATTGGCTTTGCATGGAGCTCCCCAGCTGCCATTTGGAATGGCATTAATTTGGCTTAATTAAAGGCAGGGCACRGAGCTGCCCTCCTGCTTTGAATAATTATGTGTCTTAATGATTTTGGGCTAAACAAAGCTTGTTAGAACAGGYTGCCAAGAGAGATTTTGGACTCCCCATTCCTGGCAGTGTCCAAGGAAAGGTTGGACAGGGCTTGGAGCAACCTGAGATAGTGGAAGGTGTCCCATGGCTGGGGGTGGAACAAGATTAGTTTGGGTTGAAAGGCACCTCCAAAACTTCCTGGGATTCTGTGGTGTTGTTCACCAGGTTTTCAGTGTGTGTGAGTCCTGGCCTCCCCCTGCTGCCTGGAGCCGCTGTGACCCCGCTGTCCTTGTCCCCTCAGGTGGTGAGGGACCAGATCTCGCACTGCACGGTGAAGCTGCGCCAGACCACGGGGCTGATGGAATAYTGCCTGGAGGTCATCAAGGAGAACGACCCCAGCGGCTTCCTGCAGGTGGGTGCAGGGCCCCAGCACWGCTGGGGGCTCCTCCAGGGACGATGGGCCCAGAAAATCGAGGCTCTGGCAGGAGCAGGGACATTTCTGGAGCAGAGGGATGCAGCAGGGAGGGAGTGGGTGGTGCACCTCTGGAGCAGGGATCACAAGGAGCTCGTGGCTCTCTGTTGTGTTCTCATGCCTTTTACCCTGCTTTAAAAGAGCTGTTGGGGGATGCCTTTGTGCTCAATACAGAAGGGGGAATTGTAGAGGTGGAAGGGCCTGCCAGGCCCCTGCCTTGGAGGGAGGTTTAGTGGGATTTGATAAGCCCAGCTCTCCCCTCCCCAGCACAGATAACCCTTAGATGAGATTTCTCCCTGCTCACGGTGAGTCCCCACGATGCTCTGATGGACCCATGSAGATCCTTCCTCACCCATGGGTTTGTCCCCTCTGGTCCCACCCTCACTGTCCCCATAAACACCCCAGCTCCTGCCCAGTTCAGAGGGGAGCTGTCATCCCTGGAAATCCTTGGGAACAGGACAATAAAAATCCCTGTGGGATGGCCACAGGACTCTGCTGTCCCTCTGTCCCTGAGTCAGCCTGGGAGAACCCTGGAATCAGTGCTGGGAGCTGAATGCCAGCAGCCACTCTGTGCCCTGCAGAGGGGACCCAGCAGCTGGAGCACCCAGACCCCAGAGAAGCTGTCTCCTGTGAGAGCTCTCTCTCTCTCTGGGGAGGCTGCACCATCCTGAGCTGCACCCACAGACCCCAGCACGGCCATGCACAGCTCTCCACTGAGAGACCAGACCTTGGGAGCTGCATCCCATCATTCCTGGGCTCCCTTTGTCCCCAAACCCTGCCATTAAACAGCACCCAGCACTGCAGGGTTCCCTCATCCAGCCCAGCCTGGTGAGGAGCCATGCTGGGAACCTCCTGTGACATCCCAGCTTCACCCTGGGAGGCAGAGGGAGGGGGACAGCAGGGTGGGGAYGAGGCAGGGGACACACCCCAGTGAAGTGAGGCTGCTCCTTGCCTGCAGATCTCAGATGCCCTCATCAGGAGGGTGCACCTGACCGAGGATCAGTGGGGCAAGGGGACGCTCACGCCCCGCATGACCACGGACTTCGACCTGAACCTGGACAATGCCCCTCTGCTGCAGTCCATCCACCAGCTTGACTTYGTCCAGATGAAAGGTAAGGATCTTTCCAGTGCCTTCCCACAGCTCAGCTCTGCTCCTGCTGCGAGTTCCCATGCAGCTCATCCCAGAGAAAGGGTGAGAAAAAGGAGAGTTTCTCATCTCCCAGCAAGACTGGGGTGCCCCAGACCAGAGTTGTGCCATTTTTTGTGTGCTTTTCATCCCATCTGCCTCCCTCTCTTGGATCCCTGGGCACCTGTGTGCCAGAGCAGGGTGCCAGGAGCTTGGCTTTGCCTGGAAAAGCACTCCTACTGCATTAAAATGTTATTAGTGCATTGGAAAGTGCTCTGACAAAGTTATTAGTGCATTGAAAAGTGCTCTGCAGGTTGGGACCTCTCTTTTGGCTTTTTCCAAACCTCTCCTCACGCCCCCACACTCTCTCAGTGCTGAGCAGCATCTGCCACAGCCCAGCTGTCCCTCCAAACACAGAGCCAGGTCACTCAGCTTGGGCTCTGCCCTCCCTCTCCTCACCTCAGTGTTGGTTTAAATCATCATTTTGGCTTCCATTTCCTCCCTGTTCCCCATTCCCTCTGTGCTCTCCTGCCCCACCGCTGCAGCCCATGAGAAATCTGGGATTTGGCAAGGCCAGGGAAGCTGACAAAGATGCAAAAGGGGCTCAGGAGGACACTGGAGGAAGAGCCACCAGCCCCAGGTCTGGCACTGCTCCATCACAGCTGGAATTCCTGGAACTCCCTGGAATTCCTGGAACTCYCTGGAATTCCTGGCCCAGGAGCTGTGCGCACACACCAGGGTGTCCCAGTGGCCAGGGACAGGAAGGATGTTGGCCACACTCCTCCTCTGTCACCACAATGCTCAGCTGCTGGCCCTGCTGGGGCTGGTGGCAGTGAGGAGCTGCCCGTGCTTGCTCTTCATTTTGATAATTTGAAATGTCAGGAATAATTTTGGATAGCAAACCCATGGAAGGCTGGATTTCACATTCCTGTGTTCCTGCCCTCTGCAATTTAGCCCAGAGGGTTGTTTGTAATTAATGAGCAAATGTTCTGCTGGCTCAGCTGCCCACCCTCCTCTTACCAAATCCCTCCTCCTCCTCCTCCCAGCTCACCCTGGCTGTGGAAATCAGTTTTGTGGACTTGCAGGAGSTTGGGTTTGGATCCCAAATCTGTGCCACAGCACCAGGGGAGGTTGGGCAGCACCTGAGGCCTCAGCAAAGAGCAGTGAGCAATRGGGACAGGGCATCCCACCCCCCTGCCAGCCTCTGCATCCAGCCCAGCAGCAGGAGGAGTCACTGAGGGTGAATGCTGAGCCTCTGCCAGCAATTCCAGCTTTTTCCCAGCCATCCATGGCTCCTCCCCATCTCATCTGGGTTCTCCGTGCCTGTTTCCACTTGGGGCAGTGAGGATGAGGAGGGTGGAGGAGCAGCTCTGCTGAGGGATGTGGCAGGGGACATCCTCCTGTCACTCCTGTGTGCTTTCCAGAGCAGGAGTGGGCTGTGGGACACGGGTGGAGATGGCCAAAAAAAGCCCTGGCAGTCCTTTCTGTGCAGCTGATGGGAGCCAAAGGGGGTTTGATATGAGCCAAAGGGGGTACCCAGCCCCCCAGTTCTGCTGCAGTGAGTTTATTGAGTGGGAAAAGCAGGGCTGTAGATGAGTTCAGACCCAAGGTTCTGCAGAACCTGTGGGAGGACAGCCCAGCTTTGGGACTGGCTGAATGAAAGGTGCAGGCAGCTCAGAGCAGGCACACTGTGCTGACATAATTCTCCAAAATCCATTACAAAATGGGAATAAAGCAGAAAAGCTTAACCAGGGCTCATGGGGGGCAAGAATTTGGTGGAGCTTGGTGGGACAACAACCCTTCCTTCCTTCCTCCCTTGAGCTGCCTTCCCACCCAGGCCCCCACACCYCCCGGGGTGGCACTAATTGCACTAATTGGTGATTAGTCTCCTCCCCAGTGCCGGCCCCGCCCATCCTGCAGCTGGAGGAGTGCTGCACCCACAACAACAGCGCCACGCTGTCCTGGAAGCAGCCSCCTCTGTCCACGGTGCAGGTGGAAGGTTACATCCTGGAGCTGGACGATGGCAACGGGGGACAGTTCAGGGTACGTGCTGGGAGCCACTCCCCTGGGAAGGGGGGGTTCTGCCTCCAGGGATTCCCTGCCACCAGCTGAACACTGAAATTTGTCTTCATATTTTTATTTGAAGTCCCCTTTTCCCTCTGCTGGGAAGTGGGGGATGCAGGCAAGCTGGGGGGGTTTGGGGTACAGGGTGATTTGAGGGGTGCAAATGTGGCCAAGTTGGCTTGGAAACTCAAAGAACAGGTTTGAAGCTCTTGTTTGAAGCTCTTGTTTGAAGCTCTTGTTACCCAGAGGAGCTGTGGCTGCCCCTGGATCCCTGGAGGTGTTCAGGGCCAGGTTGGACACTGGGGTTTGGAGCACGCTGGGATGGTGGGAGGTGTCCCTGCCCACAGCAGGGGTTGGAGGAAGATGATCTTTAGGGTCCCTTCCAACCCAAACCATTCCATGGAGCTCCATGTTTTTAGGTTGCTGAATATTTCATGCAAGGTGCACTCATTGCCACGAAAGCCTCGTGGTTTGCCAGCTGCCAGCAAGGAGAGGTGTTCAAGGCCTGAGGGCTTTTAAATTGCTGTAATTACACAATTAAAATATGATTTTGCTCTGATCCGACACGCCAGTAATTATCTTGGCATGTTCACATCCACTGAGAGCCCATTGCAGTCTGAATTCATCCACAAGGAGCTCGGGCAGGCAGGAGCCAGAACAGAGGGGACGTGGGTGGGACCTGGAGAGGAGGGAGCAGGAGGYGTGGGGAGAGCAAGGTCAGAGCTGCCTGCTGATAATATTTCTTCCCAATATCCCTCTGGCACTGGGAAGCCATTCCTTGTGTCCTGTGCCTCATCCCCAGTCCCTCTCCAGCTCTCCTGGAGCCCCTTTAGGGCTCTGAGCTCTCCCTGGAGCCTTCTCCTCTTCATGTGAGCACTCCCAGCCTGGCTCCAGAGCAGAGGGGCTCCAGCCCTTGGAGCAGCTCCAGGGCCTCCTCTGGGCTCTCTCCAGCAGCTCCTGATGTTGGAGCCCCAGAGCTGGGGCCAGAACTCCAGGTGGGATCTGAGCAGAGGGGCAGAACCCCCCTCGCCTCCAAAGGAACAAATCCCACTGTGCTCATCCTTAGCCCTCCCAGCCTGGCTCCAGAGCAGAGGGGCTCCAGCCCTTGGAGCAGCTCCAGGGCCTCCTCTGGAATCTCTCCAGTAGCTCCTGATGCTGGAGCCCCAGGGCTGGGGCCAGAACTCCAGGTGGGATCTGAGCAGAGGGGCAGAACCCCCCTCRCCTCCAAAGGAACAAATCCCACTGTGCTCATCCTTAGCCCTCTCCAGCACTCCCAGGGAGGCAGAGCAGGCTGGGATCCCGCACATCCCCAGCCCCTGGGGCTGTTCCCAGCCCTGCCATTCCCAGCAGGATCCCCGCACATCCCCAGCCCTGCCATTCCCAGTAGGATGGGATCCCCGCACATCCCCAGCCCTGGGGCCATTCCCAGTAGGATCCCCGCACATCCCCAGCCCTGGGGCCGTTCCCAGCCCTGCCATTCCCAGCAGGATGGGATCCCCAGCCCCTGGGGCTGTTCCCAGCCCTGCCATTCCCGGGATGGAGCTGACAGGAGTTGATTCCTTTGCAGGAGGTGTACGTGGGCAAGGAGACCATGTGCACGGTGGATGGGCTGCACTTCAACAGCACCTACAGCGCCCGGGTCAAGGCCTTCAACAAGTCAGGAGTGAGCCCCTACAGCAAGACCCTGGTCCTGCAGACTTCTGAGGGTAAGGGATTGCAGCTCCAGCTCAGGGCACCCCGGCTCAGCTCCACTGGCCCTCCCTGAGCAGCACCAGCACTGAGCAGAGGGGGGAGAGTTGTGTCAGGAGCCTCCAACAGTGCCAGAATTCCACCCTTTTCCTTTGCTCTTTGGGGAGGTACAGGGAGAGGTGGTGAAATTCGGGGTTATGTGACACAAAAGGGGGGAAAAATGCTTTTATTTTAATTTATTGGGTGTTTTCAGTGGTCCCAGTGCCAGCATTGCTGCTGAGGGCTGTGCTTGGCTGCACAATTCCATAACCACAGGGCTCAGCCCTGGCAGGGCAGCACAGGGAGCAGTGTGGGTGTCCTTGCAGAGCCAGGGATGTGCAGGAGCCCTGCAGCATCACCCCCACAGGCACTCAGGATGTTAAACACCCCCTTGCAGGCTGCAGGGGGATCTCCCTGCCTGCCTTTTAAGTACATTTGTCACGCCAGGCACTTAATCCGTTGTGGAAAATGGGTTTATTCCTGACAGGCAGGTGGGGAGTGGCAAGGCTGGCTCCGAGGTGGGAGCTGCAGCTGTGCAGGAAGGGATCAGCCCCACAGGCAGGCACAAAACCCTTCTTGGGGAGCTCTCCACGCTTGCTGGAATCCCTTTTCCTTGCTCCCAGACGAAAATCCCTCTTTTCCAAGGCATGTGAGGTTTTTTTTCGATCAGCAGGGAGCACACACAGCTCGTGGGGCTGCTGGAGGGGTGGAGGGAAGGTGAGAGCAGCCCTGGGGGAGAAAAATGGCATTTTTGCTGCAAAAAAAAAAAAAAAATACAAGACAAAAGCAGAGCAAGGCTGTGCAGAGTGTTTCTCTTGCTGCCTGCAGGAAATCACCACTGCAGTTTGGGAAGGGCAGGTTTGGAAGCTTGGGCAGACAGCAGAAGTGTGGGAAACATCTCCCAGGAGAGGCAGGGAGGTGAGAGCACAGCACAGAGGCCTTTGGCACATCTGCCTCAGACACATCAGTGCCTGTTTGCAAACTGAGCACCAGCAGCAGAGAAGTTTCTCTGCAGATCCAGGGATGGAACAAGCKGGATCCAGCCTCTGGCCAGGACTGCTCCCAAAGCCTGAAGGTCAACAGCTCCCACTCCAGCCTTAGCAGGASACAGCAGAGCTTTGCCTTCTCATCTCATGTGTGCCTCACACATCAGAGACACAATTTCCTCATCAAAACCTGTTGGGCTTGAAGTTATCCCAGCCAGGAGTTCACAGGGCCCCCACTGTGACCTTGCCAGCTTTGATTTCCTCTCAGAGGTGTTCTCACCTTGAGGCAGGCTCAAGCCCAGCTCCAAAATATGAAGGAATCTRGGATAAAAGAGCAGCTTGTGTTCCCAGCAGGGCCATGCTTGGGGCTGGTGCCTGGTCTGTGCCACCAAGGAGAAGTCCCACACTCCCTGGCTGCATTCCTTCAGCCTTTTCCACTTGAATGAGCTTCTGCATTTGTTATCCCAGCACGAAAGAAAAGAGGGAGAAAAAAGTCAAATGGGCCTGGAGCATTTTGTGCTCTTAGAGGCTCTTTTGGATTCAGAGAGAAATAAATCACATCTGTGTGTGCAGCTCCGGATATCCRAGTGACTCTGGCTGAATGGAGCTGCCTCTCACATCCCAGCCCTCGCTTGGGCTTTYATTCCTGGCTTTTACAGCAGCACCAGCCCTTTTTAAGAGCTGTTTTGTCTGAAGCAGGCTTAGCTTTTCCCTTCAGCTTCCTGCAAAGTGGTTGTGTGGGAAGAGAGGACAAAAGCAGGGACGGGCTGGATGTGAAGAGAGCCCCTCTCCCAACGTGGCTGTCCTGGTGTGAGGAATTCTGGTGTTTAAGAGCTCATTTGTAGTTCTGGCCCATGAGAGCTTCATCTGCAGCCTGTGGAAGGGAGCTGAAGCCTTTCTTCTGCTTTCTGTGAGCTGAGGGTAGTGGGCAGCAAAAGCTCTTGCAGGGCCTCAGCATCTGAAGAGAACAAGGATGAGAAGAAAGGGATGTGTCTGTGGTGCCTCTGTGGTGCTGCCCAGCCAAACAGGCACAGGGAGCCAGGCAGCACTGCTGGAAAATCCCATGGGAAGGCAGCCCTGGTGGAAAATCCCCTGGGAAGGCAGCACACACACCAGGCTGCAGCAGGAACAGCTCCCCAGCCCGGGGTGAGAGGCACCTCCTGCTCCTCCCAGAGGAAACCACTGCAGGTCCCTCTGCAAAGCTGCTTCRTGGTGCCACCAGCAGGACAAGGTGGTTCCTGGCTGGGAGAGCTGAGCTCCAGAGCCCTTCCCGTGTGCTGGGGATGAAGATCCCCCATCATCAGCACAGCCAAGGGGCAGCAAGGGCTGGAGGTGACGTCCTTCCCTTGAACCATGGCCCCTGCTGAGCTGATTTTGGGCTGTTCCACACAATCCCTTGCTCTGTCACAGCTCAGCCAAAGGCTCCAAGGCTCTGCCTTAAGCTCTGTTTCTCCAGCACCTGAGTGAAGCTCAGCTGTGGGCTGGGAAATGAGCCTGGAAGAAAGTTTCCAAGGTGACCCAGGGCACAGACATGTCACAAAGCCACCAGCCAAGGCAGACAGCCCTGCTTGGCTGTCCTGGGGTCTCTCTCAGCCTCCTCCTTCTCCTCCTYCCTGAGCTGGGCAGCCCCTGCTCTCCTGGCTTTCCCTCATCCAGCAGATTTCCCAGCCTCTGGCCAGTCTCCTGCTGGCTCTTTCCACGTTCTGCCCAGCCAGCTGGATGTCAGGGTGCAGGACCAGCTCACTCCAGGCAGAGATGGAGAAATGGAGCTCAGKGGTGCCTCCCAGGCTTCTCTCCAGGCACAGAGCTTCCACCTCCCTCCCCCAGCCAAGCCAAACACCAGAACCTTTTCTTTCAAACCCAGCTCCTCATCTGGAGCCCGACTTCAAATTCCTGCCCATGGAGTGACCCTGAGCAGCAACCAGGGCTGTTTAACCAGSAGCTTTTGGAAAGGCTGAACAACCCAAGGGGGAAGAGCCTGCAAGGAGCTACAGGGATGTGAGGGGCTAATTAGAGAAAGTCATAAGCACAGCTACTCATGGTAGTAGTTCCTCTCACTCTTGGCAGGGTTAGGAGCTGTTCCTCCCTAACTCTGAGCTCTGTTTRATGACTGTTGTGCAATAATTCATCTCCTCTGACCCAGCTTTGCTTCCACAGCAGCAGCGAGTTGCAGAAGTTACAACCCAACCATACAACCCCAAATGTTCSCTTTTTRTSTGTTTTARMACAATTYTYAGCTCAATSCAYACTCACAGCAGAGCTGGGAAGGCTGGGGGATGCAGTGTGAGCGTGTGGATGTTGGATTCAACACTTTCATGTTAACATAATCCTGGAAAAGGATGATCCCTCTGATTCTCAGGGAAGAAATTGCAGGAGGTGACTGTGGTAGCAGGGAACAGAAACCAGTGACCCAAGAGGTTCCCYGTGCTGTGACATTTTTGCTGTGAATCCCACGAGTTGAATTCTTGCTGTAAGGCTCAGATGTGTTTTGACAGGTACAAAGGGATACCAAGAACACAACCTCCTGAACAACCCTTGAGTAAGGTGGGTGCTTGGTGCTTCTCAGGGGTGACAGAGCTCAGCACAGCCCTGCAAAATGTCACCAGCCGGGTTCTCCACCCCCTGATGATTGTGCACAGAAAGGTTTGGGATGTGTTCAAGCACGGTGGGACGTGTGCATGGTAACCTGTGGATTTTTTTAGGTGCCTCCCTGTGAAGAGGTGCAGGACCCCTCCCCACCCTTTACAGACAAGCCAGTGGAATTTGTCACGGGGACGCTTTGGAAGAGATGAACTTGTTTTCCTTTGCTGTCGGGCTGCCCTGAAGGGTCTCACTGGGCTGCCCTGCAGCAGACACCCCTGCCCTGCCAGCAGAGCAGGGTGCAGCTCTGCTCTGAGGTGCAGCTCAGGCTCGGCAGCGCTGCCACCCAGCAGAGACCCCGTTTCTGATGTGTAGTTTGCGTTGATCTTACGTTTAGACACGCAGTCAGAAGAACAGACCCTCCCTTTTCCAGTGCCTTTGGAAAGATCACAGCTGCGTAGGATGAGTCCTTTCTCCTCCACCCTTAACCTGCAACCCAGCTTCTCGGGGAGATCCTACTTTGAGCTAAGATCTTCGGCCCACCAGCTGAGCTTGCATTCTTCCTTACAGTCCCTGAATTCAGCCGGTGAGCTGAGCACCTCTGGCGTTGCCTTCTTGGTCTGTGCTTCTGGGCATCTCCAAACTCTCTGTCTGTTCTGTTTTCCTTTGTGTTTGTTTTGCCCATGACATGCAGATGGCAGCGGGAATTCTTTCTGTTTGTCAGCTCCGTGGTTCTCCTGGGGTGTTGCAGCTGTGCCACTTGGAGGTGTGGGGTGATGGAGCAGCACAGCCATTCCTCACCTGGGGGCTGCTCTTGGCAACGCTGAGCCCTCTGGTGATCATGAATCCCTGAATGGTTTGGGGTAGAAGGGGCCTTAAAGCTCCACTTCCAACCTCCTGGTATGGGTGGGGACACTTTCCTCTAGAAGATTCCTCATTTCTGGTTTGTGTTGAGCTCGTGTCAAAGGATAATCAGAAAAGACATTCCCTGCTGAAACCTGTGGGAATGTCTCCATGCTTTCCTTTCCTAATACAACCAGGAAACGCAGCCTCTGCTGGGAGATTTGGTCTGTGGAATTAGTTTGATTAAATCTAGAGCCCTCTTAAGAAAGAAGCAAGTCTGGGTGCAGGCAAGGTCTGGTTTGTTACCCAGAGAGACTGTGGACTCCCCATCCCTGGAAGTGTCCCAGGCCAGGCTGGACAGGGCTTGGAGCASTCTGGTCTAGTGGAAAGTGTCCCTGCCCACAGCAGGGGTGTGGAATGAGGTGATTTGTGTCCCCTACAACCCAAACCAGTTTGGAATTCTGTGATCCCAGCTCACAGCCCGACCTARGGCCTGGAGACATTTGCACTCTTCTGCTCAGCTTTGAGCACTGGGCYCAGCTTTTCCAAACCCAGATGTGATCATCCCAAAGCTGTGTTTCCTGCAGAGGACACCACTCCTGGGATGCCTCACTCTCCTGGCAGCCCCACATGAGTTGGGATCCGTGTGCCCGCAATCGTGGGGATGTAGGCACCTCAGGCAGAGTGAGGGATGCATTTGGGCAGCCAGCCAGGAGCCACAGGCACAGGGATCTCTCAGAGCTGTTTTCTAACCAGTCTTTGCACATCTTCTGTTGCTAAAGATCCTGGGCCCTGATTCTTCCACCACTCCAAAGGCGTTCATTCCCGGCTTTCTCCGCTGGAAGCCCTGGAAGAATGGGGGCCCCTGATTGTTTGACTTCCATGCCATAACACGGAATGAGGAATGCTGCAGCATGACCCTTGCCAGAATAACCAGGGTTTGGTGGTGGGTGGGGGGAGGGACCCTGCAAACTTTTCTTTGTGCTTTTTCTGTTTGGTTTCTCATCGTGCTGCTGTGAGCTGATGGCTTCCAACGCTGTTCTGTTACGGACGTTCCCTCCTTTGTGTCTGGTGTTCCGGGGCCCTCCCATGCTGCCCGTGAGCGATACCCGTGTGTGCACCCTGGACCTTCTGCAGCCCCRCCCCGGGGTGGGGGGACAGGGGAAAACGGGGTCCTGAAGGCCACAGCAGGGTCTGTGTGTGTGCCTCTCACCAGAGCTCGGAGCGCGGCGGCGCGCAGACACCCGGAGGAGCGGTGGTGGAGTCGGGACACGGGGCAGGATTCATTAAAGCGGCCTCAGCAGGAGCCTCTTGGCACAGAACAGGGCACAACCACAGCCAGGGGCTTCCCCACCCACACCCAGGGCAGCAGGGGGAAAGCCAGGCTCAGGGCTGGACAGGGGTGGCCCTAAAATCCAGCACCTTCCCCGAGTGCTGTCCCACGCGGTGCCAACACAGGGCTTTGTGTTGGCGTCTCCTCCTGGTGAGGACCAGCCCCTAGGTCAGGAAAAACTCCTGGATCAGGACAAACCCCTAGGTCAGGAAAAACTCCTGGATCAGGACAAGCTCCTGGATGAGGACAAACCCCTAGGTCAAGACAAGCCTCTGGATTAGGACAAACCCCTACCTAGGTCAGGAAAAACTTGGGGATCAGGACAAGACCCTAGGTCAGGAAAAACTGAAACAGGACAAGCTCCTGAATCAGGACAAACCCCTAGGTCAGGAAAAAACTCCTGGACCAGGACAAGCCCCCAGGTCAGGACAAGCTCCTGGATGAGTCCCTGGCTCCCAGGAGGTGCTGGCAGCCAGCAATGAGGCACAGGAGCATGAAGGGCACCCCAAACTCATCCTGCCCATGCAGCTGCTGAAGCTGCAGCCCTTTGGGGCTAGCAGGGGTCTGAGGCAGCCCCCGGGGATCCCCTCCCAGCTCCACTCCCACCCTGACCTCACACCCAGCAGGAGCTGCCTTTTCCTCAATCCCTGTCCTTCAAGGAGTGGTTTTTCACTTTTAGAGTTTAGAGRACCTTTACCAAGCAGCCAAGATACTCCACCAAGGCTAAAATTTGCTTCCTCTTTTCTGGAGAAAAGCAGAATCATTCAGCACCCTGAGCAGTCAGGCTTTGTACAATCCACACTGAAACTCCCAGGCTGTGTTTGTCACCCCTCTGTGTGCCCTCTGGCTTTTAATGAATCAGGCCTCCCGTGGCTGCTGGATGCTTAATTAACAATAAAATGCTGATGAGTGTTTGTCAGGAGGTTGTTGTTCCTTAGCTGTGATGTGTGAAATGTAGTATCTCTTTGTAGGATGCAATTTTGACACACAAGGATCGCCTTACTCCCAATTAGGCAAGTATCTTAATTACARTTAACTGGCACCTACTGCCTGTTGCTTCATTCTTTTTGCTTTTTTTCTCTTTTCTTTGGCGACTGAGCAGCGTTTCTTGCACGTACCCTGCTTGCAGAGCACTCCAGGATGTGACAGAATCATGGAATTGTTGAGGTTGGAAAAGCCCTCTGAGMTSATSGAGTCCAACCATTCCCCAGCACTGCCAAGGCCACCACTGACCCACGTCCCCAAGTGCCACATSCACRYGGCTTTTAAATCCCTYCAAGAATGGGAACTCCACCACTGCCCTGGGCAGGAGGCAAATTTGGAGAAGTTATGGCTCTGGATGATGTAAAGGCATTTTGGTTTTACCCCATGTGGTTTTAAAGAGAAGCCTGAGGTCAGTGCTCTGGAGGTGGCCCTGTAATTAAGAACTGATCCTTCTGCTCTCCTCCTCTTTTGAACTGAAAGAGGGCAGGGTTAGGTTGGATATTAGGAAGGAATTCTGGCTTTTAGGGTGGTTAGGCCCTGGCACAGGGTGCCCAGAGAAGCTGTGACTGCTCCTGGATCCCTGGAAATGTTTCAGGCCAGCTTGGAGCTACCTGGGACAGTGGAAGGTATCCCTTCCCAATGGATTTTTAAGGTCCCTTCCAACCCAAACCATTCCATGATTCTCTGTACACRTCCCTGCTCATTAAAGCACTTGAACATGGGCCAAATGCCGTGGATGCAATTAGCCCCTCTGCAGCTAATTAAAGCAAGGTGGCTGCTGCTTGCCTGTCCTCTTCACACCGTCTGCAGGGCCAATCCTGCTCATCCCCCTGGGAGAAGGAGCCTGCAGCCCTGTGGGATTCCCTCCTCACCCCGCACCCTTCTCATGGACCCCACCCATCCCCGCGCCTCTCGCCTTGATCCCAAACGCCCACAGATCCACGCTCTGGCTGGAGCCACAAGCAAGCAGGAATGGTTTCTCCTTCTTGTCCCTGCCCAACCTGACGTGCTGTTTTCTCTCCCGCATGCCTGTCCCTGGGAATGACCACAGTTGACATTAAAAAAATGGTGGCAGGTACGGCAGCCCCGTGTGCGGCGCGGGGAGCGCGGGGCGGCCGCGTGCATGGGAGCTGTGCTGTCCAACTGTCTCCAATAAACCAATGAATCCGTCTCACCWGAGTGGTTTTTTGTTTCATTRYTTTTATTTTTCAAGCCGTTTCAGAGTGTTTTGTGGATGTGTCAGTKCGTATTTACAGCTGGAGGGAACCGCCTGGGGAACCGGGCTGGTGGCTTGTGAATGAACCCCTGTCCCTCTGTCTTGTGGAGGATGTGACACTGTGTCTGTCAGATTTGCAGTAACCAAGTCCTGTGCCTTTAAARCAGCAGCCCTACAGAATCATGGATGTTTTGGGGCATTTTCCAGCTTTCCTGTGACTTCTTGTCTTAGGTGTGGCTCGTTGTTTGGCAGGGAGGTTYCTTGTTGGTGTGATGTGGCATCTCAGTAAACGAAAACCTTTGTGTGTGCTTCTGGTTCCCAAGAACGGCCCTTAAATACACACACAGAGTTTTATCTGCTGATCCTCAGTCCCCTTCCCACACTGACCTGACTCTGCAAACTAAGTAACACTTGGTCCTGAGAGTAAGTTACGTTCCAGGCCAGGCTGGGCAGGGCTTGGAGCAACCTGGGACAGTGGRAGGTGTCCCTGCCATGGCAGGGGTTGGAACAAGATGGGCTTTAAGATCCCTTCCAACCCCAACCWCTCCATGATTCCATAATTCTGTTAGAGCTTGGAGACCCGGTAAGGATCACATCTCCTGCAGGGCCCACATTTTAGGAGGCCTTGAGGATCCTGCAGAGGCTCACGAGCCGAGACATTTGGGAGCCGYGGAGCAGCGAGAGCGAAACTTCTCCGAGCGCTGGCCATAAAACCCTCAGGCAGGCTGGCAGCTGCAGCCACAGGAGCTCAGAGCATCCCTCCGTGCTGGAAGTTGTCCCTCMGTGCTGGACGTTGTCCCTGCGTGGTGGAAGCCCCCGTGTCCTGCATGCAGCATGCCCCGTGCGTGTGGCTCCGCGCGGCCCCGGCGCGTCCCCGCCCGCGCTCACCCCGCGCCCTCTGTGTGTGTTCCAGTCGCGTGGTTCTCCTTCGACCCCTCCTCGGCCCACGCCGACATCATCTTCTCCAACGACAACCTGACCGTCACCTGCAACAGCTACGACGACAGGGTGGTGCTGGGCAAAACGGGCTTCTCCAAAGGGCTGCACTACTGGGAGCTGTCCATCGACCGCTACGACAACCACCCCGACCCGGCCTTCGGCGTGGCGCGCATCGACGTGCTCAAGGACGCCATGCTGGGCAAGGACGACAAGGCCTGGGCCATGTACGTGGACAACAACCGCAGCTGGTTCATGCACAACAACTCCCACACCAACAGGTAGGTGGGYTGGGGCTGGGGCAGGAGTTTCACACAGGCTGGATGCCACAGCACGAGGAAGAGCTGGTGGCTTTGATGGTGGCACCTGCACTTGTCCATGGGGAGGGTGGCGTCAGTCTTGGTCACCTTTTGTTCACCTTTATGGATGTTCCCTTCCCCGAGTGGGGATCAGGCCCTGCCTGCTTGGTGCTGCCTTGTTCCAGAGTTCCTTCCCTGCCTGCCACCATGCTGACTCTCCCTGCTGGCATCCCCTTCCCAGTAACAGCTAAATCCCTGCAATTCCTTTGYCCTGATCCCTGTGCCACAGCTGCCGCTCGTGTCCCACATGGGAATGGGCTTGGGGAGAGCCTGGAGTCACCTTCCTGTTCCCTGATGGATCAGCAGGTTTTGGGGTGGGTGCTGTGGCTTTGCAGTTCCACATGCTTTCCCCCATGGTTGTGTTGTCATTGTAGGACACAAAAGAAAGACAAAAGATTCCAATATTTCAGAAGGCAAAAAGTACCAAAGCTTTATTGTCTGATTTTACTACCTTTTTGTAAGGTGTTCTGATACAGACTTAACATGGTTGGTGAATAGGAACAACACCTCTCTAATTCCATTGGTTAAACTGAGAAACAGCAAAACACCACCTGGAGAGGATTGTTTGGAGAAAGAAAGTTGTTTGCCAAGATTGTTTTGAGAAGAAGCTTTCCAGAGAACTTTTCCCTTGGGAACAAGTTAGCAGGCTAAAATCACTCAGACCCTGTGTGGCTGTGGCTGCTCTCAGGGTGGCTTTTCCCTTGGGGACATCRTGACAAGAGGGGAGCAGCTCCACGGAAGGATAGAGGAGGAGGTTCCCAGGGAATGATGAGCATGGCTGGGTTGGGAGCAGGTCATGGGCTGGCTCCTGGGTGAGCTGTGGTGTTCAGCATCATCACTCCTTGAGCTCCATGGCCTGAGCCAGGAGCATGGGGGACACTGAGCCACTGCTCTTCTCATTTCATTTCCTCACATTCTTCTCCTGTCTTGTGATTTCARTGAGGATTAATGGGGCAAGCTTCGGTCCATTTCCCTGCACTTCTTGTCATCCCATTCACTTTTATTGTTTTCACTTGGTTTCAGAATTTCTTCCTTTTTTCTTTTTTTCAGCATTTCATTTTCTCAGTGTCTTGTCCTGTCTCTTTATTTACCTTTCTTCCCTGATTGCAAGATTTTAATTGCAGCAATTTTGGCAAGATTTGGTCCTTTTCACTGCCCCTCATTTCATCTCAGTCCATTTGCTTGTAGTCACTCCATTTCCAAATTCCTGCTTTTCTTCAATTGCATTTRTTTTGATCMTATCTCCTTTCCAGAGCRTTTGTTAGACTTTSTCCTCTGATTTCAAGAWTTCAATGAGGATTAATAGGGCAAGCTTCAGTCCATTTCCCTGCACTTCTTGCCATCCCATTCACTTGGTTTTGGAACTTCCCCCATTTTTCCCCCCGCAGAACCGAGGGCGGGATCACGAAAGGCGCCACGGTGGGAGTGCTGCTGGACCTGACCAGGAGGACTCTGACCTTCTCCATCAACGAGGACCAGCAAGGGCCTGTGGCCTTTGAGAACCTCGAGGGCCTCTTCTTCCCTGCTGTCAGCCTCAACAGGAACGTGCAGGTAGGGRCTTGGTGGGGCTCTCTGGGGCAGGGTGGGACATTCCCAGCGGTGGGGAGGGGTGACCTTGCTGTCACTGCAGGAGCTGCTGCTCAGGAGCAGGGGCAGGAGGGTTCTTGTGCAGCAAGGGTGGCTTGGAAGGAGCTAAACTTGCACTCTAAACACCTGTGAGTCTCCAGAACCAAGACAGATCTCTCTGTAGCCTCGCTCCTGGCTCCAGGATCCTCCCTCAGGGCTGCTGGAGCACCGGGGTTCTCCAGCCCTCCTTGGGATGGGGTTTGAGAACTGTGTTTTGTGATGCTCCCTCACAAGAGCCTCACCAGCTCCTACAGCTCTCCCAGGTCCTGGGTGGGAGCATCACCAGGGAGAAGGGCACCTTTCAAAGCCTGCTTTCCTCTGGGACATTTCAAACCCCTCTTCTCTCCCTCTCTCCCAAGCTCTCAGCTCTCCTGAACATCCCCAAGTGGTGGCACCCTGAGCCAATCTGGTATTTCCATCTTGCATTTCTCTCCTCCCTGATCACATCCCTGCTGTCCTCTGTCCCAGGGAATCCTCCACCCCCTGGCTTGGGCACATCTCCCCTGCCACTCCTGCACCTCCCACCCTGCACAGGTGCCCAGGCACATCCAAGGACACGYTGCATGGGATGGATCATCTCAGGGTGTCCAGCATTTTGGCAGGGTCTTCAGTGGGTGTCAAGCCTGGAGAGGGATTTTGGAACAGAGCCTGGAGGGACAGGATAAGGGGGAATGGCTTCCCACTGCCAGAGGGCAGGRAGAGATGGGATATTGGGAAGAAATTCTGAGGATGGGGGGTTCTCTGGTGGTTCCCAGAGAAGCTGTGGCTGCCCCTGGATCCCTGGAAGTGTCCAAGGCCAAGTTGGTCACTGGGGCTTGGAGCCACCTGGGATAGGGGAATGTGGCTCCAAGCCCACCATGGCAAGGGGTGGAATGGGATGGGCTTTGAGGTCACTTCCAACCCAAACCATTATAGGATTTTATGATCACCTCTGTGCAAGGGCAGAGGCACCAAGTGGCCTCTCTAAATGAGGGATCCATGGATAAGGACATGCTCTGCTGTGTCCATCAGGATCCAGGGCTCACTGTGCTGTCACCAAGGCAGTGACARTTTTCCAGCAGCACTGGGACAAAGGTGTGTTGGGACCATCCCAAACTTTGGGAGCATCCTTGCCAAAGTGTCCCACCCCAAGAGTCTCACTGGCAGAGGAGAAGGRTTGGGAAATGTTTAATTAGGAAGCACTGACGAAGCCCATGTTGTTTGTGCTGGGTTTAGAGGTGCTGTATTAATTTGGTGTGGTAAAAACGTCCTGCTGAGTGCTGGGTTTAACTCCTACCTCAGTCCTCTACACAGCCATAAGGGACAAGGCATTTCTGGAGCCCCTTGGCTTTGTGAGTTCCCTGGCCAAGGCAGAGCCTAAATCCCCTGACAGCACAGAAATCCCATGGGATGCTGATAAAAGGCTGCTAATTAAGCCAAGCCATTTATTATGCTTCTTCAGAGGTATATGCCTAATTGAAAACAACTCTAATTAGGAGGGGAATCACTTGTTTTAGACAGTTTTCTTTAAACCTGTATCTGAAGGGGGAAAMGCTGCTGCTGCAATAAAAGGAGGAATCGTGCTCTCCTCCCAAATGAAAGCATTTGTGGAGGGAACTGAATTTCACCAGTGCCTGTGTGAGCATGGCCCTGTCCCAACATCCTGATGCTGCTCAGCTCCCCCACCACAAAGCTCCTTCCTCCCACCACCAATCAGCCACATCCCCTCCACTGTCCCTGTCCCCTCGCTGTCCCCATCCCCACTCAGCTCAGGGCCTCTCCAAGATCTCCTGCAATGTCTTCACTGTCCTTCAGGCTTGCACAAAGACCCAGCTCCTGCCATGTCCCACCTCTCTGGCAGCCAGCTGGGAATATTTGGGGCTTGGTACCATTTCACTCCAGCAGCACAGAAAAGTGAGGGACGAGCCAGATGGAGCCACCACCACAGCTCTGGGGACACCTGCATCTCCCATCACATCCTGCCTGTCCCCTGTGCTGCTCCTGCCCTCTCTGGGGACAATGTGCCAGCTTGCCACGCCACCAGCAGTCGCAGCAGGCCCTGTGGGACACAGCTGAGCCCGTGTCTCTCCTTGCAGGTGACGCTGCACACCGGGCTGCCCGTGCCCGAGTTCTACGCTTCGCGCTCGGCCATGCCCTGAGGACGCTCCCGGAGCCGGCTGCCTCTTCTCGGGAGGAGAGGAGCCAGCCCGTTCCCTGCTGCAGGACAAGGCTGGCCTGCCCAGCTGCCGGGTGCCTGCCCAGCTGCCGGGTGCCTGCCCAGCTGCCAGGTCCCTGCTCCGGGGACAGGGAAGCAGATGAGGAAGGCAGATCCTGGCGCTCTCTGGCCTCCGCGCTGTCCCGTGTGTGTGCGCTTCGCTCTTTAGCTCTCTTTGGCTGATGAAGTTCTTAGGTAGCCTGAGCTGTTCTCCYGTGTCTGCTTTTAGGTTTGGTTTTTCCTGATTTCAGCTGGGGTTTCTTTTTTGGGGTGGAGGGGGGGGCGGTTGAGTCTCGCTTTCCCCTCCCGTGGGGCCGGCCGGAGGGACCCCACCACGGCAACGCCCCCGCCCACGCCAGCCTGGTTACTTTGCAGGATTCTTTCTTTCCCCTGTGGCCTTTCTTGCAGAGCACCCTCGGTCATGTGTAGAGGTGGGTCCTGGATTACCAGTCAGTCTCCATGTCCTTACCAAAACACCCCACTCTGTCCTGTGTCCCCCCCTGGGGCGTCTCTGCGGGGCAGGGGGTGGCCGTGCTGTCCCCCGGTGCTCCGGGTGCTGGCAGCCCCTTGGTCGGGTGCTGAACGCCCACCTCGGTGCCAGCACAAGCGCCACAGCCATAGACCGGAGAGCCCTCGCCCGGCTCTTTTGGAGATTTAGCGTTTATTTTTTTATAGTCGCCATATAAAGCCTAGCCTTAAATTCAACTGATAGTGTCCTTCCAATCACCGGAGAATCCGTCCTGCAGTGGGGGTGTGACAGAGAGCCCGGGGCGGGGATGGGATGGGATGGATGGGGAGCAAGGAGAGCTGGCCCACAGCCCTGCCACGCACTCAGGAATAGGCGCCCGCTGCCGGCAGCACCTCCCGTCGGCCTCCATCCCCTGCTTGACTCGCTGGTAGTTCCGAGGCAGGAGAAGGAAGGGTGCCAGCCCCGAGAGCCGCCTGCATGCGCCCGTCCCCTCGCTTCGCTTGGCGTCCCCGCGGAGCCGGGCCGGGGACGGCGCTCCCAGCACACAGACAAAGTGTAAATAAACAGCCCGTTCCCTCCCAGCCTGCCCTCCCCTAGGACAGCCCCGGTCACTCCCTCGTCGCTCTGGCATTAAGTTTTCCTAATTTATTGGATGGGTGCTATCTCGTTGACTCCCACCGAGGGGTTCCTCGCAGCCGCCCGAGGGCCGCGTTGCGGGACGACGCCGGGCAGCTCCTTCGGTGGGCTGCGTTCCCGAGGGAGCCCCCGTGGCCGGCTCACCCGGGGCTCCTCTCTCAGCCGTCATCCCCCGTTCTTTAGGGTGTTCATGGTGCTTCTTAGAGTCCCAGTGATTGTAAGACGTCGTCCCCCCGTTGCGCGATGGTAGCTGCACACAGCCGCTGTACTGACGACAAGTGTCACGTTTGCCGTTCTAATAAAGGACTTTTACGAGAGAAGGGCGGGGCTCCCAGAGCATCTCTGTGCTTCACTTCCCACCTCATCCTCTCCCTGGTGCACATCCCTCGCTGTGCCGGGGCAGAGACAGCAGCGGAGAACGGACAGAACCCAGTCAGTGGGAAGGGAGGGGGCTGTGGAATTCCCACTTGGAGAGGGAATTCTTGGCTGGGAGGGTGGGGAGGCCCTTGCTCGGCTTCTCTGGCTCAGGTTGCCCATCCCTGGAAGGAGGGAGGAATGAGCAAGGCTGGATACAGAGCACCAGGGAGATGAAATGGAGGCAGAATGCTGAGGGGTCAGTGGAAGGAGAGGCATTTCCAAGGGAACAGCAGGGACGGCTCTCCCAGGGCCGTGAGAAGGACTCRCTGCTGGGATATCAGTGCCTGCTCTGTTTTCCCTGAGTGACTCAGGAGAGGTTTTCAATGTGCAGCCTCTGAGCTCATGACGGGCTCGAGGCCAGGGCTAAAGAAGAAAATGCTAATGCATGAAGTGCATCTCAGAAGGATGCTTGTTCCTTCCAGAGTGGGAATGTGCCCAGAACACCGGAGATACAGGAAACTGCATCTTCCCTGCAGCATGTTAAACCAGCCTGTAAGTCGTGTACAGCMCAGGGAACAGCCCAGGGCCAGAGCATCTGTGGCAATGGGACAAGGGGGAATGGTTTTAMACTGACAGAGGGGAGATTTAGATGAGGCATTGGGAAGAAATTCCTCCCTGTGAGGCCCTGGCACAGGCTGCCCTGTAGCTGCCCCATTCCTGGAAGTGTCCAAGCCCAGCTTGGACAGGGCTTGGAGCAACGTGGGATAGTGGAAGGTGCCCCTACCATGGCAGGGGTAGAACTGTATGATGTTAAAGTTCCTTTTCAACTCAAAACATTCCATGATTCTGCTACTCTCTGGGTGGAAGCCTGTGCATGGATCTCATCTAATCTAACTCTGCCCTCTGGYACTKGGAAGCCATTTCCCCATCCTGTCACTCCAGACTTTGTCTCAAGTCCCTCTCCAGCTCTCCTGGAGGTGCTTTAGACCCTGGAAGGGACTCTGAGCCCTCCCTGGAGCTTTCTCTCTGCCAGGGGAACACTCTCAGCCTTGGCTCTAGAGCAGAGGGGCTCCAGTCCTCAGAGCATCTCCAGGGCCTCCTCTGGACTCACTCCAGCAGCTCCACATCCTCCTGATGCTGGACCCCAGGGCTCTTGCAGCACTGCCGCTGAGGTCTCACCTGAGCAGGGCAGAGGGGCACAATCCCATTGCCYTGCCTTGCTGCCTGCCCTGCTGGGGACGAGCCCGGGACGGGGAAAACACAGCCTGGAAAGTCCGCGGGGCCACGGCTGGAGGAGGAGGAGGCTAAGGAGGAGGGAGAGGAGGAAGTGTCGCGTTGGAAGCTCGTATCGGATATTTTTGCCCTTGGGAGGAACCGGAGGCAGGGCAGGGCAGGGTCCTGCGGGCAGGGCAGGGCACTGCGGGGCAGCCCCGGTGCGGGAGGCGGCCGGGGAGAGATCCCACGCCATTCCCGGAGGGACTGCGGGCAGGCACAGAACAGTGAGGAGCCGGGGAAGGGGGGAAAGGGAGGGGGCCGGGAAATGCTGCGAGGGAGGGCGGGGGGCAGGCGGGCAGGGAGCGGCCGTGACAAGGGGAGAGGGCCCTAACACAGCGATGGCACCGCGACACGGGGGGGTGGCCGTGACACCAGGATGGATGGGGACACGGGAGGGACACACCGCGACACTTTTCCGGGTTCTCCCCGGGGGCCCGGCGGGAAGCGCCTTCCTTGTACGTGCTGGGAGGGAGGGAGGCGGCCCCGCGGGCGGGGCCACGCGTGGGGCGGTCGCTGCCGGGGTAAGCGCAGGGCGGCGGTGGCTCCGCTCTGCTCCGCCCGGGGGGCTCCGGCTCTGCCCCGGCCCCGGCCCCCTCCCCTGCACCTGCTCGGGACACCCCCTTTGCACACCCCTCCCTGCTCCCCACGGTCCCTCCCTTTGCACATCCATCTGTGACCCCCTCACCCCCCTTTGCAGGCCCCTCTGTGCCCCTGCGGGTTCTTCCTGTCCTTTGCACACCCCTCCGTCCATCCCCGGGGTCCCTTCGCACTGTGACCCTTTGCACWCCCCTCTGAGACCCAGCCTAGGGGCGGTCCCCGGGACACCCCCCGGCCACTTTCCTCGAGTCTCCCCCTTTCCCCTCCCCTCCGTCCATCCCCGGCATTCCCCCCTTTGCTTCCCCCTCCGTCCATCCTCGGGGTCCCCCCTTAGTCCCCCCGGTGGGCTCCCGCCCCACGCGTGGGCGGCCCTTTGCGGGGTCCGTCCCCATCCCGTCCCCTGCCGGGGCGGTGCCAGCGCGGGGCGGAGGCGGAACGCGGCTCGGGAGCTCAGCCCGTGTGTGTGTGTGTGGTGTGTGTGGTGTGTGTGTGTGTGTCCGTGTCCTCCCTCGCCGTGTCCCCGCAGCCCCGCCGCGATGTCGCGGCCGCTGTCGGACCAGGAGCGGCGGAAGCAGATCAGCATCCGCGGCATCGTGGGCGCCGAGAGCGTGGCCGAGCTGAAGCGGGGCTTCAACCGGCACCTGCACTTCACCCTGGTCAAGGACCGCAATGTGGCCACCCCACGCGATTACTACTTCGCCCTGGCCCACACCGTGCGGGACCACCTGGTGGGGCGCTGGATCCGCACGCAGCAGTACTACTACGAGAAGGATCCCAAGGTGGGAGCGCTGGGATTTGGGGGGGAGCCCCCTCCGTGCAGGGCGGGGTGCTGGGAGCCCCCCACGGAGGGTCCTGCCTTGTGGCTGGGGTTGGGAACCGTGGGAACCCCGTGGATGTGAGCTCCCCTTCCGCGCTGCCGGGGCCGGGTTTTTCATGGATTTAGGGCTGTTCCGGYAACTTTTCCGAGAGGAGGGACTGGACTTTACCAAGCGAGGCCACTGTCCTTTGCTCTGCAAAACAAACAGAGCCGGCAGCGGGGTGCAGGGCATGGGAACGCCGCTTGTTGTCCCGCGGCGCCGGCGTGGGTGCCGTCTGCCCAAAGCAACTCCAAAGCCTTCCCGGGGGAGCGATTGGAAAGGCTTAAAGGCACCCGAAGCCGGCCGCAAACTGGTCTCGTTTAACACGAGTGATGCCAAGCGTGAGAGATCCGGTTTGTGCAGGAGCTGCTGCGCTGCGGCTCGTCCCGCTGCCCTGCTCCGGGCTCTGCCGCGGGGGGATTAAGCCCTAATCCCCCTCCCGACACCTGGATGTCCCTGTCGGCATCAATTTCCTTTCCTTCCTGCCGACACCTCGCTGGGACCGTGCCAGCCGCGGCAGCTCAGCACTCCCCCGGCTCCTGGAGGGTGAGGAAAAGGAGCCTCCTGCAGGGTTTGGGGTTGGGACTCTCCCGTCCAGCCCAGGCGAGCTGGGCGCTGCCTGCCTGGAGTCAAACCAGTAAATCCCAGTGSATCCTGCCCAGCGCATCCCGCCCGTGGCAGGAGCGTTGGAACCGCAGCATCTTTGCCGTCCCTCCCAACCCGAACCRTTTCAGGACTCGCAGGGTTCTGTGCCACCTCCATCCCCGGCCCGRCCCCGCGCAGGTTTCCTGGGGGAACCTGTGGAGTCAGCGACTTCAGCAGCCTAAATCCTTCCTTAAAACCTGCCCGTGCTGACGCCGGGGCTTACGCAAGGCCGGAGCGGCCGCGGTGTCAGCGGCAGTGTCCCCTTGCTGCCAGGGGACACAGAGGAAGCCCCATGTCCCCGCTGGCTTTTCTGGTCCCTTTGCAGCASAGTGACATTAGGAAACGGCTCCTCTTTAAAGTTTAACTTAGTGCTGCCACCGGCGTGACCCATCCTGGAGCTGTCCCCACCCTGGGACAGGGCAATGGGGTTTGTCCAAATCAAACAGCCTCTTGCCGGTGTGGGAAAGAGCAGCAGAGCAGGGCAGGGGCTGCAGGGCCACAACCCTGAAATCCCTGGTGCAAACCACCCTGCTCTGGTGAGAGATGGGGGTGTTTTTCCTGTTTGTTTTTGAGATATCACCCAAACAGCAGCTTCTGGAGTGCAGGGGAGCCTCCTGCAGCCCTGGGGAAGGTGACCACGGGGTGGTTTTCTCTCTTGCAGAGGATTTATTACCTCTCCCTGGAATTCTACATGGGGCGGACGCTGCAGAACACCATGATTAACCTGGGGCTGCAGAATGCCTGTGATGAGGCTGTCTACCAGGTGAGGACTGCATTGGGAGGGATCCGTGTTTTCCAGCTCTTGGGAATGTCCATGTTTTCCTACACTGGCTGCAGACTGCTCCCTGAGTCACAGGGGATGGCTTTTAGGGAATGAAGGCTGCTCCAGGAAGGCCTGCAGCTGCCCAGCCTGGCTGCTGTGTTCTGGGGAATGTTCTGGGGAATGCAGCAGGATCCCGTGTCCTGGAAGGAACCTGGTGGTTCTGTGGGTGAGGCTCTTCATAGCCATGATCAGTGGCAGGGAGGAATTAAAACCTTGAATTAAACCCAGCTGGGTGCTGGCACCAGGTGGCACTGGGGTTATCAAAGGGGTTTGGGTAGCTCCTGTTGTCCCCACCCTGTCACCTCTTGTGTTCAGCATCATCAGATGTGGCCAGGGTGGTTGCACAAGAGCAGGAACAGCTTTTGTGCAAACACTTCAAAGCAGAGGAACTTATTTTTAGGGGAGGGGTTTAAATTTTTTATCCCCTCTTGCTGTGACCAGGGGACACCAGGGCAGGGMAATGGACCAGAAGTCTGTGTCTGAGCTGCCCAGGGAGTTTTGCATAGGCAAAACCACTTCCTCCTACAGCATCCTGGGCTGGAAAATTTAAATTTCACTGGAAAAAGGGTGTAGATGCTCCTCACCCTAAAGGTTGATGGCTGCAGCTGGCAGGAAGGGCACCTGGGTGCCTGTTGCAGAGGAGGGGGGTGCTGAGGGAGCAGGAACACAACATTTGGATCCTGTCCCCAAGGGATTGGGGTGCTGGAGGTGCAGGAATTTTCCTCCTGGCTGCCTCAAGATAGGGGGTGCTGGGGGAACAGGACTGCAGCCATGGAGAGAGGGAGCAGGCCTGGGAATAAGCTCTCAGAGCCCTTGGAAGTGTCTGGAAGCTCAAGGGCAGCACCGTGGTTATAGTTTGGTGCTCCCCACCCCCAGATCTTGCCCATGGTGAGGTCAAGGGTGTGAATGTCCCTTGTAAAGCCTGGTAGGGTGACTTRAACAGGGAGATGGCCCCTGCTATGGCACAGGGGCACAGCTGAGGGGGAGAGCAGCTGCTTTGGGTTCAAATCACAGTGTACCACCTGCAGACGTGGGTCTTGTGGAATTGGGTGCCTTTCCAGCCCTCCTGGAGCCCAGCTGCAAGGGAATGTGTGCCAGCAATGCCTCCCCTCTGTGGGGCTGGGCACCCTGACATCCTCCAGCCCCTCTCCTTTTTCTCCTCTGCAGCTCGGGCTGGACATGGAAGAGCTGGAGGAAATCGAGGAGGATGCTGGGCTGGGCAATGGGGGTCTGGGCAGGCTGGCAGGTGAGTGAGCCCCCCAGGTGGTGGGCACATCCCTGAGGGCTTTACATCCACTCTAGGAAGTACCTAATCCTGGGGAATTATTGCTCCAGCCTTTCCAGCATGGAGCAAGCTGCTGGGTGGCTGCTGGCCCTGTGGGGCTTGTGGCTGTCCCAGGGAGAAGGATCCCTCTCCCAGGGCTGCCAGGAGGGCTCAGCTCACTGCTCTCCTCCCTCCTCAGCCTGCTTCCTGGACTCCATGGCCACGCTGGGGCTGGCAGCCTACGGCTACGGCATCCGCTACGAGTACGGCATCTTCAACCAGAAGATCCGGGATGGGTGGCAGGTATGGATGGGGATGTGTGGCCCTCACTGTCCCCTGGCACAGCTGGGACCCCACATTCACCTCCTCCCCCTTAGTGTGGGCTGTTCAGACACTTCCCCTCAGTTCAGAGGCTGCTGTGATATTTAAAATCATTTAAAATCTAGCAGATGTTTTAGTGAACAAATTTAACTTCTTAAACCATCCCCTGTCCCCATGCTCAGCATGCCCTGCTCAGGGCCACCCCAGCAGCTGTTCCATGGCTGCCTGGAGGAGGTGAGGATGGAGCAGGGGTGGAAGAGGCTGGTTTGGAGATGCAACATTAGCAGTGCACTAAGAGAAACCTTGGGCTTGTCCCCATGGAAGGCACAGACACCCCAGAGTCCAGGGCGGTGCCTCCAGGCTCACCCTGCGCTGCCAAAATCCAGSATTTTAGGATTCAGAGCATCCTCCCCTTTGCCATGAGAGTCTTTCCCAGCCATCCTGCCCCAGCCAGGCTGCAGGTGGGGACATCCCCAGGCAGCTGGGGGAGCCTGTCACTGCTCTGGTGCCTGTGGCAGGTGGAAGAAGCTGATGACTGGCTGCGGCACGGCAATCCCTGGGAGAAGGCCCGGCCTGAGTACATGCTGCCCGTGCACTTCTACGGCCACGTGGAGCACTCTGCCTCKGGGGCCAAGTGGATTGACACCCAGGTGAGGGCTGGGCACAGCAGTGTCCCTTGCATGGCTTGTCCTGTCATTTGGGGGGCTCTCCCTGGCTGGCTGCACCCCAGGGATGAGTCCTGCAGAATCCCTGTCGGGAAGGTTGGGCTGGGATGGAAAAGGCGGTGGTGGGGTAACCTGGGGAGGAGATGGACACAGGGATGAGGACAGATTCTCCATGCCTGGAAGTGTCCAAGGGCAGGTTGGATGGAGCTTGGAGCAGCCTGGGACAGTGGGAAGTGTCCCCACCCATGGCAGGGGGTTGGAGCAGAGTGGACTTGAAGGTCCCTCCCAAACCAAACTATTCTGGGCTTCTACAAAATACCAAAAGCAGCTCCAGCAGGTCTTTTWGCTACGTGCAGCTGTAAATTAAACCTAAATTCAGCTGCTCCTGACCTTTCCAAGCCCCTCTCYGTGCCCTGAGCACTTCTGGCAAATCCCAGCCAGCAGTGTTGTGTTGTTACATCRGCTGCAGACTGCTCCCTGAGCCACAGGGGATGACTCAGGGGATGAAGGCTGCTCCAGRAAGGCCTGGAGCTGCCCAGCCTGGCTGCTGTGTTCTGGGGAATGCAGCAGGATCCYGTGTCCTGGAAGAAAAGAACCAGAGGGGTGTCCCCATGCAGGGGTACCAAGGACAATCCCCAGCCACGCCACCCTGTGCAGGGACACTGAGCTCAGCCCTGGGCAGGAGGCCCTGTGGGATGGGAGGGGGAGCTCGGGGGAGGATGCCAGCCYCATCCCAGCTGCCCTGGGGATGTCACAGGTGGTGCTGGCACTGCCCTACGACACGCCCGTGCCCGGSTACATGAACAACACGGTGAACACCATGCGCCTGTGGTCGGCCCGCGCCCCCAACGACTTCAACCTGCGCGACTGTAAGTGGGGACTGGGCGGGGTGGGCAGGGCCGAGGGGGCCCCGCGCMCACCTCACCCCTCTGCTCCTCCCCAGTCAACGTCGGGGACTACATCCAGGCCGTGCTGGACAGGAACCTGGCCGAGAACATCTCCCGGGTGCTCTACCCCAATGACAACGTGAGTCGTGCTGCTTCTGGGAGTGCCTGTTTAAAGAGTGCCCAGAGGGAGGGSGAAGGGGAGCAGCCCCTCACTCCASGATGSTGCAGAGATGTTTTYAGTTGTGTTTCGAGCTGCCTGCAGTGCTTGGATGAGGGTTGCTGCCTCTCACCAGGAYGAGTCTGTTCACCCGAGTGAGTAGCAATGAGCAGGYYCTGCTGCAGAAACGTTCCTTGAGTCTCAGGATAGAAGGTGAAGGCAAACTGCTGGTGTCACCCTGGAGGCCCTTTGCAACCCTGGGACCAGAGGCTGTGCCTCAAATTGCCCTTTGCACCCCAGCCCTCTTGCTCTGGGAGTTCTTGCCAAGCTGGCACAGAGGTGTGGTGGGACACACAGCCCTTCCCTAGCCACAAACCAAGCTGTGGAGCAGGGGGAAAAATAAGAAAGGGAAGTTCTCCTTGCTCTGCAGCCTGCTTGAGGCAGGTCCTGATGGTGTTTTAGCCATTTAATCCTCCTCCAGCCTTCCCAGCTGGGGAGGAGAGCTGGGGACACTGCAGCTCCAGCAGTGAGGTTGTCTCCTGCAGCTTTTCCTTTGCAGGCTGATGGTTTTTGCTGCATGAATGGTGGTTAAATGCTTGTCTGGGAAATAGCTCCTGTGGCTTCCCKTCCCATTGTCCTGGTACCTTTCCTTGCAGCCAAAAAGTTCTCAAACCTACAGAGAACAATGCTCAATTCTGACAATGCTCAGCTGGGATTTAACCTGTTTGTACCAGCACATCCCAAACCCTTGTGCTGGAATCTGGGAAGCAAGACATCAGGATTGCAGTTGATGCTGGGGGAAGCACAGGGGGGGGGTCACACCCTGGGAAAACCTTCCCCTGGGAAGTGCAGTGAACCTGCAGCAATCCTGCAGCAGTCCTGCAGTTCYCTGCTCCTCTGCCTGCAGTTCTTCGAAGGAAAGGAGCTGAGGCTGAAGCAGGARTACTTCGTGGTGGCTGCCACCCTGCAGGACATCATCCGCCGCTTCAAAGCATCCAAATTCGGGAGCACGGACAGCGTCCGCACCGTGTTCGATTCCTTCCCGGACCAGGTACGAGCCAGGGCTGCTCTGACCCCTGCCTTGGAGCTTGTTTCAACACCTCCCAGATGATGCAGATGTYTGTGGGCCCTCCATGGGGTYCCCAGTGTCCCCCMTGTGTCCCCACGTGCCACCCTGCTGTCCCAGGTTGCCATCCAGCTGAACGACACRCACCCCGCCATGGCCATCCCTGAGCTGATGAGGATTTTTGTGGACATTGAGAAGCTGCCATGGGATAAGGTAGGGACACCCTCTCTGGTCTCCTCCACTTGCACCCACCTGCCCGTGGTGGAGGAATTAATCTTATGGCTGCTGGGAACGATGTGGAGCAGTCAGGCTGGGTTTAACTGGTGTGGATTGGGAGGAGCTGGCTGGGCGTGGTGGGAGGACCATGGGTGGGTTCTGTCCCTTGAGCACTCTGGCTCTTCCCTGCCAGGCCTGGGACATCACCAAAAGGACCTTTGCCTACACCAACCACACGGTGCTTCCTGAGGCCCTGGAGCGCTGGCCTGTGGACCTGGTGGAGAAGCTGCTCCCCAGGCACCTGCAGATCATCTACGAGATCAACCAGAGACACCTGGATGTGAGTGCCTGGGAGGCTGCTCCRGAGAGGGGACAGGGCTGTACTGCCAGGATGAGGGGCATGCACAAACTGATGGTGTTGGGTGTGTGGCTGGGCAATTCCAGCTGCTGTTTTGGGAAGTTGATGTGTAGGGAAGCCCTTTCCCACCAGCACATTGCCATCCTGCAGTTAGGGACTGCTGAGAGGCTTCACCCATTGCTCCAGGGACTTGAGAGCTGGCATTTCCTTGCWTCCTAAATGCTGAATTCATCCTGGGAAAGATGATGATGTTGGGAGTGCAGAGGAGATGGTGGTTTGACCTCCTGGTCTGGCAGCACAAGGCTTTTGCCAAAATGGCCTCACTGGCCAAGTGTGTGTCCCCAAACCCCAAAGGGCACCCTTTGGAGGGAGTTTGCACCASCACAACAGAGTAAAAGCCACCACTCTGGCTGGTGTCAAACGCCCTGGGGACATCGCCATGGGGTGGGACATCCCTCAGAGCCACCACCCCTCACACCTCCCTGCCTCCACCGGCAGCACATCGCGTCCCTGTTCCCCAACGACGTGGACCGGCTGCGGAGGATGTCCCTGATMGAGGAGGGGGACACCAAGAGGATCAACATGGCCCACCTGTGCATCGTGGGCTCCCACGCCGTCAACGGCGTGGCCAAGATCCACTCCGAGATCGTCAAGACTCAAGTGTGAGCCAGGGGAGGGAGGTGGTGGGGGCTCACCCTCAGCTGGGAAGGGGTGGTGGGGCCAGGTGGGTGAGGCTGGAGCTGTGCCAGGTGGGCAAGGCTGGAGCTGTGCCATCCTCACCTGGGAAGGGCTGGTGGTGCCAGGTGGGCAAGGCTGGAGCTGTGCCAGGTGGGCAAGGCTGGAGCTGTGCCAGGTGGGCAAGGTTGGAGCTGTGCCATCCTCACCCTGGCAGGTTCGAGGACTTTGCAGCACTGGAGCCGGAGAAGTTCCAGAACAAGACCAACGGGATCACCCCGCGGCGCTGGCTCCTGCTCTGCAACCCGGGGCTGGCAGAGCTCATCGCAGAGGTACCGGCATGGGGGGAGCACCCCACGGCCACTGAGCCTGCCCTGCTGAGCCCAGGGGGCCATGAGAACCTCAGCCTGTTCTGGATGGCTGAGGAGTTGAGGGTCAAGGGAGGGGATTCTGCCCCTGTGCTCCGCTCAGGTGAGAACTCACCTGCAGAGCTGCCTTCAGCCCTGGGGTCTCCAGCATCAGAAGGATGTGGAGCTGCTGAGAGTCCAGAGGAGATGCTCCAAGGGCTGGAGCCCTTCTGCTCTGGAGCCAAGCTGGGACTGTTCAGCCTGGAGAAGGCTCCAGGGAGACCTTAAAGCCCCTTCCAGGGCCTGAARGAGCTGCAGGAGAGCTGGAGAGGGACTTGGGACAAGGGATGGAGGGACAGGACACAGGGAATGGCTTCCCACTGCCAGAGAGCAGGGATAGATGGGACATTGGGAAGAAATTCTTCCCTGTGAGGGTGGTGAGGCTCTGGCACAGGGAAGCTGTGGTTGCCCCATCCCTTGAAGTGTTCCCGGCCAGGTTGGACAGGGCTCGGAGCAATCAGGTCTAGTGGAAGGTGTCTCAGCCCAYGGCAGGMGGGTTGGAACTGGATGATGTTCARGATCTCTTCCATCCCAAACCATCCCACCATCAGCACGTGCCCTTGCTCCYGTTGCAGAAAATCGGGGAGGATTACGTGCGGGACCTGAGCCARCTGACCAAGCTGCACGAGTTTGTGGACGACGACCTCTTCATCAGGGAGGTGGCCAAAGTGAAGCAGGTGAGGGGCGTGGGCAGGAGGAGCAGAGAGCAGGGGCTGATGTTGCCTGGGGGCTGACCTGGTCCCTGCCCCGGCCCAGGAGAACAAGGTGAAGTTCGCGCTGTACCTGGAGAAGGAGTACAAGGTGAAGATCAACCCTTCCTCCATGTTCGACGTGCACGTGAAGAGGATCCACGAGTACAAGCGGCAGCTGATGAACTGCCTGCACATCATCACCATGTACAACCGTAAGGCACCGTGCCCAGAGGGGACAGGGTGCCCCGGGGCTGCAGCAGCACCCCTGTGCCCCCCATCCCACAGTAACACTGCTCTTCCCTCCAGGAATCAGGAGGGATCCTACAAAGCTGTTCGTGCCAAGGACAGTGATCATTGGAGGCAAGGTGGGTTGGSTCAGGAGTTTGAGACATTTTTGGAAGTGTCCTGGGGGATGTGGGTGCAGATGTCTCGTGGGGCCGTGTCTCTACAACTCCTTGACAGGAGGGTGCAGCTGGCAGGGGTCAGTCTCTTCTCCCAGGGGACAAGGGACATGACAGAGGAAATGGCCTCAAACTGAGCCAAGGGAGGTTAAATAGGATATTAAGAAAAATTTCTTCATCAAAATGATGGTTGGGCATTGGAACAGCTGCCCAGGGCAGTGCTGGAGTCCTCATCCCTCGAGGAACTTAAAAGCCATGTGGATATGGCACTTGGGGACATAGGTCAGTGGTGACCTTGACAGTGCAGGGAGAATGGTTGGATTTGATGATCTTAGAGGGCTTTTCCAACTTAAACAATTCCATGATTCCGTGGTGTTAAGTCCATGAAATTGTCCAAGAAGCACTAGAGTAGCACTGGTGCTTCAACCCAAGCAAGTTTGGGCAGGGCTTGGACAACCATCTGCTGTCTGTGGTCATGGAAGCCCCCAGAAATGTTGTGGTGTACCATGTGCTGGGTTAGGTGATGGGAGCAGGGATGAACAGGTTGCTCCCTGGACATGTGGGAGCTGGATGTTCCTCACCAGCCCTCCTGCCTCACCTGTGGCTTTTCTCCCAGGCTGCCCCAGGATACCACATGGCCAAAATGATCATCAAGCTCATTAACGCCGTGGCTCAGGTGGTCAACAACGACCCCACGGTGGGCAACAAGCTGAAGGTCATCTTCCTGGAGAACTACAGRGTGTCCCTGGCAGAGAAAGGTACCCTGGGTGGGACACACTGTGGGGAGGGGGTGTCCCTCCATCCCAGGACTCCCACCGTGGTCCTTCAGCAGGGAACAAACGCAGAGCTGGTGAGCACGAGCCCCTCGTGTCCGTGTGTTCTGTTGGCAGTGATCCCTGCGACCGACCTGTCGGAGCAGATCTCCACAGCGGGCACCGAGGCCTCGGGCACGGGCAACATGAAGTTCATGCTCAACGGGGCCCTGACCATCGGCACCATGGACGGCGCCAACGTGGAGATGGCCGAGGAGGCTGGAGAGGAAAACCTCTTCATCTTCGGCATGAGGGTGGAGGATGTCACAGAGCTGGACAGGAAAGGGTGAGGGCTGGGGGTGCCGCAGGGCTGCCACCTCGGGGACCTGGGGCAGCACCATTGGAGAGCCTCCTTCCCTCCAGGTACAACGCCCAGCTCTACTACGACCGGCTCCCCGAGCTGAAACAGGCTGTTGACCAGATTCGAAGTGGCTTCTTCTCCCCAAAAGACCCCAACCTCTTCAATGACGTGGTCAACATGCTCTTCCACCACGACAGGTGAGGCACTAGGGTACTGTCCATCCCCTGGGCTGGGTCTCTCCCCTGGCCACAGCAGGGGCTGGCACCACGTTGCACATGGATGGTGCTCCTCAGGCAYGGACTCTCCATGGATGCCTGTTGCCACATTAATGCCTTTGGGTGCACAGCCCTTCCAGATGATTYGGGGCATCTCAAGGGCTTTCCTGGCCAGAGCACTGGTCAGCCATGGGACTGAGATCAGAGAAATGCTTTTCCTGCATTTCCCTCCCGGGGCATCCGGGGTTCTCTACCAGCAAGATTTGGGGAAGGGGAATTTGACTGCAGGCTTTGTGTTGTAGGATGCCTGTCAGAGATGGGATAGACCGATGTCTCGGGCCATTTTTGGGGTTCTTGGGACACCTCTGTGTGTGTGGGGTTGGGGTCAGGCCTGGCTTTCTGCTGAGGCAGTGCCCAGTCCCCTCAGCCTGGCAGAGCTGTCAATCATGGCGCCTTTGTGCAAGGCTTGAGCCTCTGATTGGTCGATCTGCCAGTCAATCACAMGGGGGCAGTAGTAACAGCCTCTGATTGGTGGGAGTGCCCAGAAGCCCCGCCCAGGGGCGGGTCCATGAAGGGCTGTGGGTATAAAAGGGGCTGAGGGCTTCATGGCCGCTGCCCTGCCCTGCCATCTCCCTTGGGAGTTTTTGTCTGTTCACCCAGGAGATGGCAGCTGTGTGGTTYTTCTGTACCTTTTCCATCTTTTCCTCTCTCTTTTCTTCTCCTAATCCTTCCATGAAGCTTAATGAGTAACATAACACCTTAAGGTTTTAAAGGTTTCCCAGTTAAATGGGCCTAAGCAAATGCTAAATAAATTCTAAGTAAATGCTTAATATTAAATTAATGCTAAGTAATGCTATGATGAGTGGTTTTACATTGAATTCTGTGTTATATTTACTCCTTTTACYAATGTTTCCTTAATTTGCTCTATTTCTGCAAAAGTAACTTTTGTGTGATTTTTCACCTCTTGGGAATATCTGGTGGGGATTTCTCCTTTGCACCAGAACAGAGTAAAGGAACCTTAAGGATTTAAGGCTCCAGGGTGTACCAACACCTCGGACCGGGCAGCCTCCATTCCTGTCTCTTTGCTGCTGCAGGTTTAAAGTCTTTGCAGACTACGAGGCGTACGTCAAGTGCCAGGAGAAGGTCAGCGAGCTGTACCTGGTGAGTGCCATCCCAGGGGACAGGACAGGCAGATCCCAGCCCAGGGAATGGGAGAGATGGGGCTCTCCTCTGCTGCTGCAGGGCATCCCCTGGCCAACCCCACCCCGTTCTCCCCGCAGAACTCCAAGGCCTGGACCAAGATGGTGATCAGGAACATCGCGGCGGCCGGCAAGTTCTCCAGCGACCGCACCATCAAGGAGTACGCGCGCGACATCTGGCACGTGGAGCCCTCGGACCTGAAGATCCCCCCTCCCAACGAGCCCCGCGACGCGGGGCAGGACAAGACCCCCAACGGCACGGCGGCCTAGGGGCCCCGAGCAAAGTGTAAAGTTCTCTGCTGTCTCTGAGTCTCTGTGTTTGCTGCTGCTGCTGCTGCTGCTGCTGGCTTTCCCTAGGGGTGGGGCGGAGGGGAAGGGGTTTTTACCAAGGTAAGTGAAAGCACAGTCGCCCCGCTGCTTTGCATTAGGTGCTACAAATAAAGAAGTGCCATTGGAGTCCCGAGGGGGGACTGTTTGCTGGAGCATCAAGTTAGGGCTGGGCTTGCTTCCACCRATGCTCGTTTAGGRTGAGGGCTGGCCAGGGGTGGGGTGSGGTGGGCAGTGTCCTGTGGGATGCTCCCAGTCGTGGCTCTGGTGGCCCCCAGGCCACATSAGTGTCTCCATCCCTCGAGTAACCTTCAGCATCCTGGAGGCAGAGGGTGACTTTAAAAGTTTCTTAGTAGTTTTTTATTACTTACAGCAGTAAAGTCAGTGCCATGGGGGTGGGTCCTGGAGTGGATCKGAGGGAGCATGGGATCAGTGCAGGCAGCAACTGGCATCACTTCATGTTTAAGAAGTCTCTGCAACAAGATGTAATAAACCTCACACTGTGTCACTGACCCTCCTGTGCTGCATCAGAGCCTSATTTGKGATCCCTGYGTGCGGGGCTGWGCTGSGCTTGGAGCATCTCTGCACCCAGGGCAGAGATGAGCTGGTGTCCCCAGAGCTACCTCCCCAAGCCACCCAGGCCCAGGACAGGCTCAGGGCAGTGGGGAATGACTGAAGTTTTAGCAAGTGATGCCAGCAAACACTGTGGGGAGGGGAAGGAGCAGGGGGCAGCTCTGAGCTTGCAGCAGGAGAGGAGGCACCAGTGGAAGGGGAGGCCAAGGCTCATCCTGTGCCCCCCCCCCATTTCTGTGGAGCAGCACTTACTTCACCAGGGCAGGCAGCTCYGGGTTGAAGGAGATGTAGTCGTGTCCCAAGCCCAGCTTTTCAGGAAAGGTAATGAACTTCACCTTGGATTTGTCCTTGTAGGCTTGGCGTGCTGTCTCATAGAGCTGCCACGGGGCAGGAGCGTGGTTACTGCACGAGCAGGGGACCCCAAACCCCTCCTGCTGCGTGGCCATCSCCTCTCTGGCCACTTCAGCCTCCCAAAGCCAGGCTCAAAGCCCAGCTGGCAGCTGCCCACCTTGCGKCCCAGCTTTGGAGGCAGGACTCCATCATCTTCTGCATGCAGGATGAGCAGGGGGCAGCCCAGCACCTTCACACTGCAGGCAGCAAGCACAGCCCTGAGGRCCCAGCCCAGAGCCAACAGCCACCCAGGAGCCTCCCCAATCCCTGTTAAAATTCCCCCAGCACGCTGACCCACCCCCTCAGAGCCATCCTCATGCCCACCTGGGTGGTGCCCATGCTGCTTGCCCAATTACACCCAACCCCCAATTACAGGATCAGCAGGTTTCAAAAGCAGCCATAAATCAAACTGGATTTTGGGCAGGCTCTGTGTGCCACAAGGAACAGGAGTGCCAAAAAAAAAAGGATGGTGGCTTGTGAACTTTGCTCAAAAATCCAACTGATACCTGGCATTATGCAAATAAAAAGTCACTTCAGAAGTATGAGTAAGCTGGGTAAACACAGGAGTGCAGGAATTTCAGTGGGGTGGCTGACACCTCTCCTCAGCCAGGTGCTCCTGGCATCATTCCCACAGCCCCTGGGGTCTGCTGTGCCCCTTCCCACCAGGAACTCACTTCTCATCRCTGCGGAAGAACATTCCTGCCCGAGCCATGGAGTCCAGGATGAGGTACTCAAAACCTGGGAACTGCCTGTAGATCTGGCAGGGAGAGAGTTTGGGGGTGCTAAGCCACAGCTTGGATTCAACTCCGAGGGAGGAGACCCAGGGAGCTGGGGCTGACACTGCTGGGGGACCCCACAGACAGAGCCTGTCACCAACTGGGGACCCCAAAGGCTGAGCCCCCTCCTGTCACTGCTGGGGGACCCCAAAGGCAGAGCCTGTCACCAACTGGGGACCCCAGAGGCTGAGCCCCCTCCTGTCTCTGCTGGGGGACCCCACAGGCAGAGCCCCCTGACTCACCTTGGTGATGGGGATGTTGGCACCTGCGTCTCGGATGTTGGTGTAGGGAGACTCCAGGACCACGGCATCAACCTGGACCCCTGAGGGCACAGTGGGGTGGGAGTGGGCATGGCTTTGAGGGGCTGTCCCCACTGCCAGGCTGCTGCCACGCTCCCCTCCCAGGCAGCAGTAGGGYCAAGATGTCCCCATCCCAGTAGGGAGGATAGGGAGGGCTCCTTATCTCCTCTGCGGCCCCAAAATCAGGACAGGGCACTTCAGGGTGACACTGCATGGGGACAACCCATCCGTGCTGGCCCTCACCTCGCTCCTCCTGCAGTTTCCTCGCTGCGTTGGTGGCAATCCTGTGGCAGGAGAGGTGACAGTGAGGGGGAGCAGCAAAGAGGGGAATGCACAGCACCCTCAGATTCCCCCTTGTTTGTCTTTGTAGGCCTCCACCAAGGAGCTGCTCCCTTGGTCCATCCCCAGATGGCACCAGTCTGGCAGCAGGGCACAGGGCACAGAGTGGGCTCTGCTGTGGCCCCATCCCACCCCCTGCACCTACCCTGTCCCCAGGGAATGTCCCCAGAAGATGATGCTGCTGTTCCCACTCCGCGCTTTCGCCCAGTCATAGAGTGCCAGGACATCTGTGGTGAAGCCATCCTCTGAGGGGTGTCCAGTGGAGTCCCCATAGCCTGTGGGGACACAGCTCGGTGTCACAACCCTGATGGGGACAAGCCCCAAAGGGGGGATCACCCAGCAAAGAGGCAGGGGGACAATGTTACCTCGGTAGTCAAGAGCCAGGATGTGGAAGTCAGCAGCCCCCATGTTCTGTCAGAGGAGCACTGAGTTATGTCCTGGCAGGGGACACACCCCAGGACCCCCAGCACRGCCTGTTCACTCTGCACAGGGTCTCTCTGGGATCCCCAGAGCCAGCAGGAGCCTTACTCCCAGCAGATCCCAGTGTCCCCACCAAGGCCACCACTTACCTTCAAGAACTGSACGCGGTGCCTCGCAGCCCTGATGGGGAAAATGGGGTTAGAGCTCAGGGGAGACCCCAGGGGACCCCTCCCCTCCAGCACCAGTGCAGGTGAGGAACCAGGGTGACCCCATCCCAGCAGGGAAGAGCTGAATGCTGTGGGGTGGGTGGATTTTGACTTTTCCCTTTATTTTATAGGAATTTCCTCGACTGCTGGGGTCAGTGAGCACCACAGCAGCCCCAGCCCTGCAGCATCGAGTGTGCTGCTTCYCACCTCAGAGCAGCCACCCTGGCCTGGTGCTGGCCCTGCAGCAGCAGCTCAGGAGCTCACCTGGTGCCCCCATTGCCGTGCAGGTAGATGATCACGGGGTGAGCATCAGCAAGAGCCTCCTCGTACCAGCGCTGGTCCTTGCCCTGCGCCTCAGCCCCTCTGCTGCCTGGCACCGTGTGCCTGGGGGGACAGCAGGGTCACCCCGGGGGGCTCCACCAGGACACTGCTGTCCCACCTGGAGCGCTGAGGACATCCTGAGGACATCGTGCTCACCAGATGCCCACGGTGACGCCSGGCTCGGTGGTGAGGTGCAGGCTGATGGTGTTGTTCACCAGCAGCTCCGGCCGCCGAAAGTCCGCGAAGAAGGGGAAGGCCACTGATGGAGAAATCACAGCCATCATCCACAATCCTCCTAGTCGCTTGCTTTTACACAGTTCTTTCTAAATCTGCGGGTTACTGGTTTAAAATGACCAAGGGCCGTGCTGAGGCAGGCGAGCTCAGCCCTCTCCCACCCTGATTTCCAGCCCCGGCTTATGCTGAGCGAGCCTGGGCGTGCTGTGACTGCAGGCAGTAAACAGCATCGGAAGCACCTCGTTATTAGAGCTTGCAAAACCCGGGGAGAGATCCCTCCACGCCTCCTCTGCAAGCCCAAGGCACAGCAGGAGTCAGATAAGCGCTGTCCCGGTGCCACCCTGGCACGGTCCCACCCATGTTTTGGGGGCTTTTGGGGGGTCTGCAGCAGCCAGCTGAATCCCTGTGGGGGTTCTCCCGCTTGGGCCAGCCCCGGGATACTCACGGAAGTTCAGGTAGACAAATTTGGTGAGCAGGCTGGGGAAGAGGCGGATGAGGAAGGGCAGGGAGACGTAGGCGAGGAGCGGGGCCAGGAGGAGGGTGCGCAGCCATGGGAGCCAGGAGCGCCGGGCCCTGCAAGGGAGGCACTGTGTGAGCACATCCCCTGCCATCCCCAGGGGTTTGGGGTGCRGCAGAGCGGGCTCCCCATTGCCAACCCCAGCCGTGAGGGCTGGATGCAGCTTTTTGCTACAAGGGCCTGATCCCAATCCCTCTGGGAGTGGGAACGGGATCCCCACACCGCTGTTGTGCTTGGCTCCTGGGCACGGAGTCAAGGTGTCAGTGACACAAGGTGACAGGAGCCGTGATTTGGTCCCCCCACGCCCTCCCACGAGGCGCCGGGAGGCAGGAAGGGCAGGGAACGTGCCAGGGCTGGGAGCTGCAATTCAAACCGGCAATAAAGGAGCAACCGATACTCTGTGACAACACCCCGAGTCCCGGCTGGCGAGCCACACTCGCACATGTGGCCCCAAGCCTAAATAGGAGCTACTGCCATACTCCAGGGACCAGGARGAAGGTGGGAAAGGGTTTTGGGGGTGATGTCCCAACAGTGCCCTGCTCTGAAGGGCTGGGGGCCACGTCTGGTCCCGAGGTGGGGAAGGAAAGCCAAGAGCTGCAGCTTTCCCAGCATCAGCATCCCCCGTGGACTAATGGCGATGGGGAAATCAGTCCGGGGGATTGAGGGCAGAGGTTTGTGATGGCAGCCAGGCACAGCTCCGTCCCTGCCAGCACGGTCAGCATCCCTCCCGCAGAAAGCAGCCGCTGCATTCCCTGCCCTGGGAATGCCGCAAGACCCTCAGGAAGGATTGCACAAGGGGYGCCAGGGTGTGATGGCACCGGTGCCCAGGGATCGGGCACCTTTCCCGGGATGGTGTGGGACGGCAGGAGCTGGGCTGGAGGCACGGGCAGCTCCTGAAATCCCGGTTATCCACCAGGACAGAGCAGTCCCGCTGCTCACAGCGGAACGGGCCAGGAATGCCCTGGAGAGGCGCAGGGAAGGGTCAGGTGCAGCTTTTGGTCTGCACCCAGCGCTCCAGTGCGGCTCGGCCCGGCCCTTGCACAACACCTGGACAGGTGAGCGCCGGGGGGACAGAACCGCCCGGGGCGGTGGCACGGTGGCCAAACGGGACAGCAGGGTGACAAGCCACAGCGCGGCGTGGGGCTGGGGTGGGACACAGCCACAGCATAGGATCGCGGCAGGGTGACACAGGGACACGGCCACTGCACGGGGTCACGGTGCCGGCAGGGTGACACGGGGACACGGCCACATGTACAGGAGTCACCGCTGTGGCAAGATGATCCGGGGACACGGCCACACGATGGGCTCACGCCAGTGACAGCGGGGACAGAGGCGGGGTCACGGCCTCAGCACAGTGACCGGGCCGGGCCGCGGGTGACACAGAGCACGAGGTGACAGCCCCGGCAGGGCAGCACGGCCACAGAGCCACAGCACGGGGGACAGCGCAAGAGACGCGACAGGGGACACGGGGGAGCACGGCGATGTCCCCACGGCGATGTCCCCACGTGTACTCACCGCCCGTGCCGGGCCGCGCTGGGCCTGCCCTCCGCCTTGCCAATGTCGCCGCTGTCGCCGCTGTCGCCGTCCCCGCCGCGGCGCCGCATCGCTGCGCGTCCGACAGCGCCGACACGCCACGCCCACCGCGGGGACACGCCCACGTCACGGGGACGCGCCGGTGACAGCGGGCCACGCCCACGCCCCGGGCCACGCCCACGCCACCAAACCACGCCCAGACACAGCCTGTCCCTTGTCACATGGCCACGCCCACCGGCCACGCCCATCCGCGCCTCGGGGACAGGGACGGGGCCACCAGCGGTGTCACCGCCCGCGGAGGGGACAGCGGGGACCCGGCCGGGCTGCATCCCCCTGTCCCCCGGGGCTGGCAGGGACGCCATCAGGGTGGCAGTCCCCTGTCCCCCAGGGACCCCAGGAGATCTGTAGCCCTCTGTGCCCCAGGGATGGGCAGGTTTAAGGGGGACCCCAAAGAATCTGCGGCCCCCCGTCCCCCAAGGACCCCAGATCTGCAGCCCCCTGTGACCCAAGGCCGGGTGGGTTTAGAGGGGACCCTAGRAAATCTGCAGTGCCCTGTCCCCCAGAAGAGGCCAGGGGGAGCATGGGGCCAGCAATAAGGTGACAGGGCAGGGAAAACAGCCTTGCCACGGGTGAGGGACGAGGGTTCCCCTTGAGGGAAAGCTTCTGAGTTAAAAAACAAAAACCATTTTTACCATGGTTTAACACCAAACCTGGTGTCCCTAGGATTCCGCAAGGGATGGAAACCTGCCCCTGCCTCTCCTCCCAGCTGAGCCTCCCACCTGCAGCTCTGTCAGCATGAGTCAGCTGGACCTCTTCAGGATGAAACTTCCCACCAGGAAAGGAMCATCCCYGTTTCAGCAGAATTCCCTSTGAGGGCCTGCCAGGTGCTGCTGGAAGGCAGCCACAGCTGGGCCACCCCTTGCATCACCTCACYTGTCAGTGGGGCCCACAGCAGGGACCCCATAAATCAGCTGCGGGAGGGCTGGGGACAATCCCTTTCTAGAGGAGCAGCCACCCAGGCTGGCTTTTGGAGCTGCTTTTATCCATCTGCCCTCCAAAGTAAGACCTGGGCTGCTTTTCCTGAGTTGGAATCGTGGARTCCCAGAATGGTTTGGGTGAAAGGGGCCTTGAAGCCCATCCCATTCCACCCCTTGCCATGGCAGGGACACCTTCCACCATCCCAGGCTGCTCCCAAGCCCTGTCCAGCCTGGCCTTGGACACCTCCAGGGATCCAGGGGCAGCCACAGCTTCTCTGGGCACCCTGTGCCAGGGCCTCCCCACCCTTACAGGGAAGAATTCTTTCCCAATATCTAATCTAAGCCTCCTTCGCCAGCAAAATGCAAATCCAGAGACAAACAGGTCCAGTCCGACCGGGGCTGTGCGCGTTCCCCATCAGCAGCTCCTGCAATCAGGTGGCACAAGGCAGCCCCGAGCTGCTCTTCCCAYGCCTCAGGGGCAGGAGAACGGGGAAATGAGGGGAATGACCAACAGACCCAGCTGGTTTCACAGGGTCTGTTTCCTCCCATCCCAATTTCCCCCCATTCCCGGTGGGTGCTGGGGGAAATGGGGGAATTCTCACGAAGATGATGGCAGAGGTGATCCCCAGCAAGTCCAGTTTGGTGCCCCCAGGGATGGGCAAGGTGCCAGGGGGGTCTGGAGCTCCTCAGGGCTGGAAGGGGCTGGCACGGAGCTGGGGAAGTGCGCGGTGCCCACCAGCATGGACCCAAAGATTTCTTGCCATCAGAAGCCAGCACAGCAAACACGAGGGTTTTCCTGGGCTGAAGGGGAAAYCCTGCAGCAGAAWGAGGCAGGATCAGGCCCGAGAGGCGGCGCTGGGATCGCGATCGTGCTCCGGGAGCCGGACGTGCGATGGCAGCAGCGAGCCGCGGCCGAGGAGCGCCCATAGCGCTGCGGCTTAGCAGGGCTCGCCTTTGTTCCGTGCAAAAAATAGCAAACTTTGGGCTTATGTCATTCCAAACTTCTCCCGGCACCAGCTGGGAGATGGGAGGTTCCCTCCAGCTGTTTTGTTGGGTTTTTTTTTTTTTTTCTCCTACAGCGCCTTTTCCTTTTCCCCTTTGTTTATGTTTTGCTGTTTCATGGCTTTTTATGCTGATTTTTTTTTTTTTTTTTTGGCTATTTTATGGTTCTCTTCCCCCTGTCCYGRCCGGGCTGAGGGGTTCCTGTGCCCRGCAGGGCACARCTGGAMAGACCCCAGGAATGCAGGAGCAGCTCCCAGCTCCCCCTCCCCGTGCGGCAGCCGGACTTTTCCTCGCCCCAGAACAAAGCACCCCATTGTTCAGGGAAAATGGGAAGGAAAGCGTGACGGAGCAGCCCGAGCCAAGCCGGGAGGGTGTTTCTGCAGGAGCCGGGCACCCACGGCCTCGCACAGGGGTCACCCACTGCCTGCGCAGCCGCTGCCCCTGATTTTGGGTGGCTCTGTGCCCGCGGATCCATCGGCGGCTCCTGCCCGGCAATCCCGGTGTTTCCCACGTGTCCCGATTTTTTGGGACGGCCAGGGTCGCTTGAGCCGAGGTTTCCTTCCGCCCAGCTCGCTGTAAATGCCATCCTGGAGCGCAGCTGCTCGCTGCAAAAGGGGGGCTCCAAAAATAGGCTCGGTGTCTGGCACGGCTCCGTGGCTCCCTAGAAACACGCTTTGCTCCTCTGGGAAAACGAGGGGAAAACGAAATCGGGATGCCTCTGCTAACAGCTGGTCCTAAAAACGAGTCAGGAATTTGCAGCGGGACGATCGGCAGCGCTGCTATGGGATGGGGACACGGGGACATTGAGCGTGCTGCCTGTCCCCATGGCCCGCCCGTGCAGGCGTGTGGCCAGGGGCTTTGCGGGGGGACAGGGGGGGATTTTTAGGAGCTGTTGCTTGGATTAGCGAGGCACCGAGGAGGAGGAGGAGGGTGAGGGGGATAAAGGTCCTGGCACTCGCCGGGCTCGCAACAAAACAAAGCACCAGATGGTTCCAACTTCGGCATAATGCGCGGAGAAAAAGTGTTTGAGCCGGGGATGGAAAAGCAAATGTGGAAAGAGAGCGAGAAAGGAAAGAAAGAAAAACCCTCGGCAAGTGTCAGGGCAGAAGAAAGCGGCGGAGAAAAATGGCAAATGTTAAAAAACCGAGACAAAAAAGCCCTTGGCCGGCACAAAGCCACGGCTGCTGACATCTGTCCGGCAAACCCTCTCGCCAAGGGCCCCTTCCCTTTGGAGTCACCTCGCCTTGCTYCTGTCACCGCAGGGGACACGGCCACATCCCTGGGCAGGGCTTTGCTGGGCGCTGGGGACACTGTGCCGTGTCCTGCAGCGCTGCCCCTGGGACGGGTGGCACTGAGGTGCCAGGTGATGTGCAGCAGAGCTCCCTCTAAATATTTTATTGCAATATTTTATTACAAGATTTGATTACAACACTTCTGAAGCTCTTTACGCCGTTACCTCACGCGTCCCAGATGTCCTTGTGTGGTGGCAAAGCCACCCGCGGCTCTGCTGTGGGGTTTTGAGCCTGGTTTACGATCTGAGCGAGGTTTATGCAACCTCCTGTGCGAGGCTTTTGTGTTCCCCTCGCTCCTCCCCAGGAAATTTCTTGAACCCGCAGACCAGACCTCGGAAAGGGGAAGGAGGCAAAAAAGTCACCTCGCCCCTGGCACTTTCACCAAAAATACCAGCAAAATCATCTCACGCAATTGCTCGAGAGCGGATTGCAGCGTGGGTGGAACCCTTTATTAGCCCCCGGAGAATCCACAAACCCTGGGGACCGCCGGTTCCTGCGGCTCGGCTGGCGCTGGGGCAGGAGCGTGGGCGGGCGGCGGCTCCAGCTTCTAACCGGGACTGCCGAGCTTTAACCGAGGCCCGGAGTTCTGCTGGTGCCCGTGGCTTGTGTGTCACCGGCCCAGGGTCCCCTGCGGGCTGGCTCCTGGGGCAAAGGGGGGTCCCTGGTTTTGTGAACCCCCCCAAAGCGAGTGAGGGGCACGGGTGGGACAGTGCAGGGTGCTGGGCTGGTGGAAGGGGTGGATGCCATTGCAGCTGTCCTGTGTCACAGTGACACGGAGAGACTCAGGATGTTGTCCCCCAGGCCCAGGGATGGCAGGGAGCCAGGGTGCCRTGTCCCCAGGGTGGGGGACAGTGATGTGTTGCTGTGACCTTCAGGCATGGGACAGCTCAGGTGACGTGCCAYTGGGGTTTTTTGGGACAACGAGGAGCTGCAGGGCCCAGGGGTGCAGGACAGTGTGGAGCTGGGGTGATGCCACCTTGGGGTGGCATAGGACAGCAAGGACTCAGAGTGGTGTCCACTCGCCTTGTGGGACGATGAGAACCAAGGTGATGCCACCCTGGAGTGCAGGACAGCAGGGAGCCGGGGTGATGCCACCCTGGGGTGCAGAATGATGGGAACCAAGGTGATGTCACCCTGGGGGACAGGACAGTTGGGAGCTGGGGTGATGCCACCCTGGGGCGTGCGATGACAGGAACTGTGATGATGCCACTTGGGGGGATGGGACGCTGAAGAGCCGGGTGATGCCACTCTGAGGTGTGGGACAGTGGGGGACCAYGGTGGTGCCACCCTGGGGGACAGGACAGTGGTGAGCTGTGATGATGCCACCCGGGGGTGCAGAACAGCAGGGAGATGGGACGATGTCCCCTGGGGTGCAGGGTGATGGGAACCGAGGTGATGCCACCCGAGGGATCAGGACATTGGGGACAGAGGGTTACACTTATCCCGAGGTGCAGGACAACGGGAATTTGAAGTGATGCCACCCTGGGGGGGACATAACAGCGGGAAGCTGGGGTGATGCCACACCAGCGGGGACACGTTGGTGCCCAAGGGATGCGGGACATCCCGGCAGACCCCCTCAGCTGCCCGCTGCTCCGGGGAGGGAGGGGGGCGTTCCCCGGGCGGTGCCGCACAAAGGCCGCCGGTCCCCCCGCCCCGGGGCCGTGCCGCACCCCCGGGGCCGCCCCCGAGCCTCGGCCCAATAAACGCGGCCGCATTTGAACGCGGCGCCTCCCCCGGCCCCGCAACGCTCCGAGCGCTCCGCCAGCCCCGCCGCGGGCACCGGCAGCCGGTGAGGCCGGGACGGGCGCGGGGGCGGCCGAGGGGAAGGGGAGAGGRAAAAAGGGGTAGGGGCATCAGCGAGCCCCGGTGCGGGGGGAGCGCTGCCCGCCGCGGTCCCTCCTCCGCGGGCGGTGCCGGGGCGCTGCCCGCCCCTTCCCGTCCCTTCCCGGCGGGGCCGGCCGCGTGTGCGCCGGGAGCGGCCGGCGGGGAAGGGGCGCAGCGCAGAGGTGGGTGCTCGGGGAAGGGGTGCTGGAGGGCGGGGGGGGATGCTGGAGGGAAAGGGGAAATGCTGGAGGAATGGGGTGCTGGAAGTGGTGGGGTGCTGGAGGAAATGGGTGATGGGGATAGGGAATGGTAGCCGGAGGCTGTTTCGGGGCTGTCTGTGAGTGGGTGTCGCGGTAAAACCCCTAAGGTTCCCTTTGAGCTGGTGGCAGTGGTCCCGCGGGGTGACAGCTAGCGGGTGCCGCTCGCCCTCCTGCCAAGGGCACCCCATCCCTGCTCCCGGAGAGATGCTCCAGACGCTGGGAGCGGGTTCTGGACCGCTCTTCCCCGGGCTGAGCCCTGGAAGCAGCCGGAGGAATTAATAACAGCAGTTGTTTTGTCATCGGCAGAGCTCTGGCTGTCACCAGGGTGGCAGACAGCATCTGCTGTCTGGTCACCAACCGTGGGCCCGTCTCCCTTTGGAGCATCCCTGTRGGGATGGAGCCGAGGCTGCCAGCCAGGAAAACCCAAATCCACAGCCCGGGAGGTTGCGGTGCTGGGATTTTGCTGGCTGGGGTGGAGGGGGTGACAGTTCGGGTGTATCGTGCTCATCTTCCTCATGCGCTCCCCAAAAGGGAGCTGAGGGAAGGCGCTGTTATCGCCGTGATTCAGCAGAGCCCGCGTTTATCGGAGCCGGCGCAGGGCTGAGCTCCTCGGGAATCACCGAATCCCTCATTTCCCGGAGCGCCAGGCGTCCCTGGATAAATGACCGGGCTCGCTTTGTTTACCTCGGAAATAATCAGCTTTGTGCCTCCACCTTGGGCTTTATCGCACCCGGGGCTCCCCGAGTTACCGCCGAGCGACTTCAGCCCGATTTGCAAAATCAAACCAGATGGGCGCTTTGTTTTTCCCTTTACGGAGGGAAGGCTGCGAGTGAAAAGCCCTATTACAATGCAAATACCGGGCTGGCGTGAATATTCAAACCGCTGCGCTGCTTTGGAAGCTCTTTACATAAATTTATGGTGCTTTTAGACGCCATCGCTGCCTCGCTAATCTGGAGCGGAGCTTGGTTAACAGGATCGCTGCTCTCTGCCAACTTCGGTGGGTCTGGGGRTGTGTTTGGGGTGCGTTTGGGTGGCACTGAGGTGCACAGGGAAAGTGATGAGCGTGGTCAATGGGGAGGAGGAGCCGCCAGCTGTAAGGCTGACTCTGGTGCTGACCCTTGAAGAGCTGTGCGTGCTGTCAAGTGATTTASTGACGTTTAGGTGCTTCATTGTCCTTTTGGGTTTTGTTTTTCCCTTTGTGGGGCTGCCCCTCTTAGAGGGGATGGGGTATGGAGCTGGAAATTGCCCCGACACGGTGTGGGGATTTTGGGGTGGGCACAGGGACAGGGCACTGAGTTCTTCTCTCTGGTGACCAGTGAGAGGACCTAGGGAACAGCTGGAGCTGTGCTGGGGGGATTTAGGTTGGATTTTAGGGAATGGCTCTTCCCTCAGAGGGTGCTGGGCACTGCCCAGGCTCCCCAGGGAATGGTGACATTCCCGAGGCTGCCAGAGCTCCAGGAGGATTTGGACACTGTTCCCAGGGTGGGGTTTTTGGGGTGTCTGTGCAGGGCCAGGAGGATTCTGTGCTCCCTGTGAGTCCCTTGCAGCTCAGGTCATTCTGTGATTCAGCAGAGCCGCAGCTGKGATGGATGGGGATGGTTCATTAGGGGAAGGGAGATAATGAGTGTGAGCCAACCTCAGCTCTGCCTTTCCAGCAAGGGCTCCATGGGCTGGGTTTGGTGGCTGCTGGGCATCTCATATAAACCCAGCATTAAAACCTGGGCTCCTGCTGGGTTTTGCCAGCTCTGTTCACATCACTCTGGTTGTCACAGGTGCAGTGGGAAGGGAAAGTTGTTTTAAAGTGCCTGAGTGTGGCCGTGCTCTCCAGCACAGGGGGGACACTCCAGGGCAGGGACATCCCATGCAGTAGGTGCTTGTGTTTTGGAGGTGGCCACAGGATGCTGCCCCGCTGGGTAATTACTGCTAATTACCAGGCCCTCATTAGAGTCGAGGCRATCAAGAGCAGCAGCAAAAACAACGTTTTCCTGGCTGTCTCTTGGAGCTGATGACTTTCATGAAGGGCAAGGTACCCATAGCCCTGGTTAGTGATGCAGCCCATGGGGGCATTCAGGCAGAGCATCCCCAAAATCTTCCTCTTGTGCAGCAGCAAATGTGGTATTTTTTTTTTATTAGTTTAGTGGAAAGTGTCCCTGCCCATGGCTGGGGGTTGGCATGAAGTGACCTTTAAGGTCCCTTCCAACTCAAGTAGTTCTGGGATTCTGTAATTCATAAAGTTTACAAACACCACCACCCCCCTCAAAATAAAGAGAGGTAATTGTGCTAATTGTGGTGTTTTTCCTTGCTGATGCCATTGATTGACCAGGTAATCTGTGTCTTCATTAGCTCCAGGCTCAAGTTGGTATTGATTCCAGGCACTTCATATGCGAGGCACTAATTACTGTTTAAGCCTATATTGAGTTAAATTTAGCTGAGAATTCAGTGCTMTCAGGCCCCCACATTGTGTGAGCTGTGAAGGTTATCAGGCTCTCAGGAGGGGGGTGGATTTAAAGGCAGGAAAGAAATGCCGGTGAAAACTTCCTCTTCTCATCATCCCAGTGTGCTTTGCTTTGCTTCCCCGGGCTGGCAACAAGGAGAACAGAAACAAGGAATAATGTGCTGGGGGACTCTCCTAAATCTGCACTTCTCAGTGCTGTCTGCTCAAGCTGGTCATTCTGGGGGGCTGGAGAGGACCCAGGAGGCCGGCAATAAATCTGAACAAAGTGATGGGGATGGGGAGCCCCTGCTCAGCTGCTGCCTGCCCGCCCCTATTATCCCAGCCACCCCTCCTGCATCTCAGCTGCTGGCCCATCTGGAGCAGAGATGAAAGGCTGSCCTTTAATTCGGGCTTTGTGTGTGCCTCTGCTGTGTCCCCCCTTGCCTGTCACGGCTGCTGGAGGTGGCGGCGCACGCCGGGGCTCTGAGCCTGCTGACCTCATTATTTTGACTGCTGGGTGATGCCAGCTCCTCAGGTAGGAAGCTTGGGTGCTTTCTTTTTAACCCCCCCCCTCCCTCACCCAGTGTGGAAGCTCTGCTGAATAATTCAGGCAGGAGGAGGCATCTTGGGTCACCTTGCGCAGCCGGCTGCGTGCCGGAGCCGCCTGCCTAAGATGGAGGTTGTGCAGGATTGCAGGATCCCCGGGCTGCTGGCAGCTCCCTGCTCCTCTGACTGCAGGTAGGCAAGCAGCCCTGGCCCTCGCTGCTCATTCCTGCCCGTGGGAGGCAGGAAATCCCTTCCCCAGGCTGTGCTTGTGTCCCCCGGAGCTGTGGCTGTCCCCTGCCGTGGGGATGTGTGAGACTGTCACACAAAAACTCACCTGGGATGTAGGGCAGGTGTGGCCCACTCACCTGATGCTCTTTTCCTTTAGGGATTGTGTTTTTCCTGCTGGTTTTATGGGCTCCACAATGCTGGACTTGCTCAGGGTGAATTTTTGGGCTGGGAGGCAGGAAATCCCTTCCCCAGGCTGTGCTTGTGTCCCCCTGAGCTCTGGCTGTCCCTTTGCATGATGCCCTGGCCAAAAGCTTACCTGGGATGTAGGGCAGGTGTGGACCACACACCTGATGCTTTTTTCCTTTAGAGATTGTGTTTTTCCTGCTGGTTTTGTGGTGTTCCCAATGCTGGACTTGCCCAGGGTGAGTTTTTGGGCTCTCTGCTGTTGTGGCACTGAGAGGGGTGATCCCAGGGATGCTCGGGGATGTATTGGGAGGTGGCATTTAGCTCTCTGCACTAACTGGGGAAACTGGTTCTGGCAGTGTAGCAGTAGGGTCAGATGCTGGAGACATCTCTGAGGGGGGGAAGAGGTGGCTGAGCCTGAAGATAAGAGGTTCAGAAATGCTTGGGAAGCTCTGTGGGTTGGAGTCATCTTTGCTGGAGGCTTGGCTGTGAGTTTTGGGGCTGCTGGAATGTGCAGGAAGGGCTCCCTGACACCAGGATCCAGCCACTGTCGAGCCCTGTGGGTGCAGGTGGGAATGGAAAACAAGTTTGTTGCCTTCCTCCTGCTTTCCACCTGAGTTTTTGGGTGCTGCACTCCTCCTCTGTGCCCCAGGTCGAATGTGTCTGTGCCCTCCCTCCTCCCCACAGCGCTYGGGCACCGTGAGAAATCAGCTCAAGAGGGATTTGGGGGGTGAAAAAATGGGACAGGGAGAGTGGGAGGCTCAGGTGGAGGGATTGTGTCCACCCCCTGGAGTGTCCCTGGCTGTCCTTGTCYGTGGCAGTGCAGGAGGAAGGACAGCCTGGCTGGGCTGTGCCTGTCCCATGGGCTCTGCGTGCTGCCTGCCACCAGCCCTGCATCCCTCAGCAGATGTGGGATCCAGGGGATGCTCTCTGCCTTGGCATCTGCTCCTGCAGCCAGTGAAATCAAGGACACTGCTGCTGCAGTGCCTGCCCTGGAGATTTCCTGGCTCTTGGGCTGGGCAGGGATGTGGAATTGGGCTGAGCAGCTCTGCATGTTCTGGGATATTCAGGAGTGCTGCTGGTGGCACAGGGAGCCACAAGRACCCTGTGAGGAGCAGAGGGGGCTGCTCCATGGCAGGGTTGGATGAGGAGGGGGTTTGGGCAGGACCCTCTGTTTKGGGAAATGAGGCTGACACAACCTGCAGCAGTCACAAAACCACAATTCCCGTGGCTGGCTGGTGTGGGATCATGGATGAGGCTGGCCAAGCATCCCAGTATGCCCAGTTGGGTCCTTGGGACACCAGTGCCCATGGTCAGCCAAGGATGGTGACAGTGCCTGTGGTGCCCCCAGGGTGATGGCAYACCCACACCAAGGCTGTGTTGTGGCTCTGGGTGACACTGCTGCCACCCAAAGCCAGCCAGGAGCCCTGGGCCGGGCTGAACAAACAGATCCAGCCAAATCCTTTATTTCAGATGGGAAATTTCCCTCTACTCTCCTGCCTGAACAGCTCCTGGTAGCAGTGGATGAGAGGGTGAAAACTTGGCTTGGAGGGGAAGATGAAGACCGGAGGCAAATTGGGTCTGGGCTTTGTGTGCTTGGTGCAGGACACCAGATAGATTTAGGCTCTCCCCACTCTGGGGTCAGCTCTGCCCTGGGTTTGTTGCCTCTTAAACCCTTCTCTGCCTTCAGCCAGGGTTTCACCTGAGATACCTGAGGGGAGAGCTTGGCAGCTGGGCTTGATCTTGGAGTATTTTTTCCCAACCCAAAGCATTCCATGATCCCAGCTTTGCAGGGGCTGTGTTGCCTCCATGGAGGGGGTGGGCATGGTGGCTGGCTGTCCTGAAGGGTTTGGGTTGGGGTCTCCTGCCCTCCCYTCCTCAGGCAGAGCCCCACACTTGGCTCCCTGCAGCTGCTGAGCTGTTGTTGGGTTGTTTTATCCTCTCACCAAAGCATCACCTGCAACACCTGGGGATCAGTGGGGCTCAAGGGAACAATTTTCCCCTGCAGCTGAGCCAAACGAGCTGCTCCTGGAGTCAGCATGAGGTGGCACACAGGGACAGGGAGGTGGCACATGGGGCTGGCCCAGCCACCTGGGCTGTCCCCTCCTGAGGGTTTGGCTCTGCAAGCTTTTTTCCCCTCAGTCTTTCTGCTCCGTGACTTCTTCCCCCAGTGGGATGGCAGAGGCTGGAGCAGTGGTGGGGCACTTCATGCCACCAAACACGTCCCCACACGGCCTCGTGGGCAGCTCCTGTGCCAGCCCTGGGRRTGTTYTGCTGTCCCATGCCACCCGTGGTCACCTGGGCCGTCTCTTCCCTCAGGTGAGCGTGGCAGGCTATGGGATGGATGAAGCTGAGCAGGACCAGTATGAAGCTCGCCTCAAGGAGCTCTTCGACAGCTTCGACAGCACGGGCACGGGGTCCCTGGGGCAGGAGGAGCTCACTGACCTGTGCCACGTGCTGCACCTGGAGGAGGTGGCCCCAGCCCTGCAGCAGACCCTCCTGCAAGGAAACCTCCTAGGCAGGGTAAGGAGCTGGGGAGATGGAAAGGGGACTGGGGAAGCAGGCAGTACGTGCATGCGTGGAATGGGTTTGGGATGTCTGTAATTGGGGTTTGTCCAACGTTCCTGAGGTTCTGGTGCTGCAGGACTCGTGGGGTCTGGGCTGTTCAGCAGGGTGGGCACAGGGCAGCTTCCAAGAGAATTGGTGATGACAGGGAAGGGAACTGCTCTGTCTGCCCTGACTGGGGGTGGTCTGAGGGGCAGGAASCAGCACCTTAGGCTGAGCCTTGTGCACTGGAGTGCTTTCCCAGTGCCAGGTCCTGGCTGTCCTTGTGCTGGCATTTGGCTCACGCTGCGCCCGTGCCCCYGGTGCTGCTGGCCTGGGTCACCTCCCCAGACCAGCTCACCAGGTGCTTGCACARACTCTGAGCCACTTGGGATGGGACAAGGACCTCAATCCAGGGCTTGAGCCTGTGATTTAAGCTGGCTTAAGCTGTAGTTAGACTGGCGGGGCCGTGTGAGGTCACACACGTTTCTCTAAGGTAGGGAATATTGTCCCACTCAGKCAGTCACTGTCTGAGCCACCTTTACCTGGTGCTGGTGGTTCCCAAAGCCATTTTTCAGTTGTGGTTGTACCTTTATGGAGTTAAATGCCAGGGCAGTGAGCAGAAGCTGCCTGCCCTTGGGGGATCTCCACGTTCAGCGTGGATGTCCTTGTGCTCCGCGTTTCGCCTTTCCCGGCGCGCCGTGCTCAGAGGGCATCAGATCCTTCCCTGGAAATCACCCTGAAATCCCATCACTGCTCATTAAAATCAGAAGGATGTGGAACRGGGCAGTCAGGGCTCTCAGTAGACAAGCAGCCATCCCGACTCCAATTTCCAATCAAACTGCARTTTTCTCAAACAAAATAATTCCTTTAATGAACAAAGGAATTTTTTCCTTTTTCCTCCTCTCCCTTGCCTGCCCTGGGGCTGTAGCTCTTCTGCTGACAGTGAGAGGAGCTGGAGCAGGGATGGATCCAGGCAGAGGTTGTTGACCTTTAGAGCTTGTGTGGCATTTTCTGGAGCACCAGAGACTTTTCTGTGCTGCTGTGTCATCTGGAGWGTCTGRCACTCRGATGCTGTTATCAAAGRATCATGGAATGGTTTGGCTTGGAAGGACCTTAAAGATCATCCAGTTCCTGCCCTCTGCCATGGGCAGGGACACCTTCCMCTRTCCCAGGCTGCTCCAAGCCCCATCCASCCTGGCCTTGGACACTTCCAGGGATCCAGGGGMAGCCACAGCTTCTCTGGCCAACCTSTGCCAAGGCCTCCCCACCCTCCCAGCCAGGCATTCCTTCCCARTATTGAATTTAAATCTATTTTCCATCCGCTTAAAGCCATTTCCCCTTGYCCTGTCACTTTGCCASYTGTGSGATRGTGACRTAGAGAGAAAGGAGGGGCAGATGTGGCTGTCACAGCTGGTCAGGGCACCAAAACCCCCCTGTCAAAGCATCCCGAGCTCCCAGTCACACTCAGCCCATCCCAAGCCGGAGCTCCATCCCTGCAAGGCACGAGGCATCCCAATTTGTTTCATTCCCCCCTTTGTCTCTGGGGTTGGTTCTCCCTTCCAGCCTGCCACGGGAGCCTCAGGACAATCTTTGTCTGCTCGTTAGCAGTGGCCCACGTCTAAGCACGAGCCAAATTTAATGGCCCTGGGATCTCAGGGGGAGAACAGCAGCAAACACGTTGCTCCCTGAGCACAGACTTGTTGCACCTGCCCCTGCAGCCGCAGATGGTCCCAGCCTTTGTTTGCCTGCACTTCCAGGGGCTGGGATTTATGGCAGGGCACCGGGGAAGGGGGGCAGAGGGGGGAAGGTTTTTTTTTGTCTGCTCAGGGGCATCTCGGTGGGGCCACGTGCTTGCCTTTGTGCCTGGGGCTCTGCTCCGGGGATGAGTGCTCTGGGATCGTGGAATTGAGGAATGGYTTGGGTCGGAAGGGGTYCTCARAGATCACCTYGTTCCARCCCCSTGCCCTGGGCAGGGACTGRGAGCTGAGCTGGAAAGGGGCTGGAAGTGCTGCTTTGGGGATGAATGGGGTCTGGTGGGGGTGTAAATCCTGCCCTGACTCGTGGCAGAGCCAAACCCCTGTGGAACTGTTTCCTTCACACATTGTGTGCAGAGGTGGTGCTCCCAGCGAGTCTGGGATTCCTCAGGAAGGCTGTTTGCCCTCACCCTCGRTGGCAGGAGTGGTTGTGGCTGTGCCTGTCTGTCTGCCTGCCCTCTCTGTGCCCTTTAATTAGCACCAAACGAGAGGTGTCCTGGGGACAGTGCCTGGGGGGGATGGGGGATGGAAGTCAGCCCCTATCCCTGGAAGTATCCAAGGCCAGGTTGGAGCAACCTGGGATAGCAGAAGGTGTCCCTGCCATGGCAGGGGGTGGGATGAGCTGAGCTTTAAGGTCCTTTCCATCCCAAATCCTTCTAGGATTCTGTTGGGCACCTGTGGGCCCTGTGTCCTTGGCGCTGTCCTTGAGCAGGGATGGGGAGCTCAGGTTTCACCTGCACCACTGCATTCACAGCCTGCAGCAAGGACACCCTGCTCTCACTCACAGCTTCCTTCAGTGTGGCTGTGAGCTCTTGCAGAATCCCCTCCCCCTGTGTCCCAGTGAGGCTGTTCCCTTTAATGCTCTGTGGGGTTTTCCGTGTCCCACGTGGAGGCTTTGGGGACAAGGCTGCCCTGTTCTGGTGTTACTGCCAGATTGGCTTGTTAGGGCCTGAAGGAACAGCTGGGGCTGTGTCAGGGCAGGTTCAGGTGGAAATCAGGGAAAAGTTCTTCCCCCAGAGGGTGCTGGGCACTGCCCAGGGAACGGTGACATTCCCAGAGCTCCAGGAGCGTTTGCACATCCCAGGGATGCCCAGGCTGGGATTGTTGTGGGGTCTGTGCAGGGCCAGGAGCTGGATTCTGTGATCCCTGTGGATCAGGATACTCTGTGATTCTGCATCTCCCCCGGCTGACATTTCCCTCTGCAGCTGGAAGGAGTTTGCAAACAGGGCCAGAGCTTTGGGATCGGGGTTGGCGCTCGGGACCGAGGGCAGGGAGCTGCAAGGAGCCGCTGCTGCCGGCCTGTCCCGGCTGTGCCGAGTGCTTGGCACGGCAGGGACACAGCAGGGACACGGCAGGGAGCAGCAGGTACCTTGGCACGGGCTCACAGCTCTTTCTAGTGCTAATCAGGCACGGCTTCAGAGGGAGCCGGCTGAGSAGAGGCGCCGGGATTCCTCGGAGGAGCCGGGGTTGCTCGGCAGCCACAGCCTCGCTTGGGCCCTGCTTGTTGTGGGGAGGCTGGGCCGGGCTGGCTGTGCCTCTCTGGGGCTGTGTTCGTCTTGTTTTGCCTCTGATTTACTTGTTCTGGGG
>CADDXX010000855.1:147328-172309 GCA_902810485.1 Alauda arvensis
CCCATCCAGCCTGGCCTTGGGCACTTCCAGGGATGGGGAACCTGTGCCAGGGCCTCCCCACCCTCACAGGAGCGTGTCTGCAGCATTTGTGGCTTTGCTGTCCTGTGGGTCCCTTGCCTGGCTTGTGCTTGAGCCCAGCTCTAATTTTATCAGTGGTGTTTAACTCTCTGAGCCCTCTCTGAGTACAGACACGCCACATCCAAGGTCACACGTGCTCCACAGACTGGTTTTGCTGCTTGTCTGGTGTGAGGAAAACCTCTGGCCTATCTTGAGGAAACATCTCCCCCCACCTCTGCCAGCTGGGACTCCACCTCCAGAGTGAGGAGGGCATTGGGGAACCCCCTGTGCTGCTGATTTGCATTGGAAATCCTGCTGGGCAGCACAGGAGGATGGCCAAATCCTGCTCCACTGCCTGACCTTCCACAGGCTCCTTTGGGTGTTGTGCTCATGGTGAAATCACGGCGTGGCCACGGGGCTGTCTGTCCTTGTGCAGCTGAGCAAGGGCTCAGCTCTGCCTCCTCCTCATTAGTGCCTCAGTTCTGGGGCTCACTGTGCAGAGCAGSTGATGTCAGTGGTGCTGCACACCTGCCCARATGCTTTGGCTTTGTTGAATTCCASGTGTTTGCATRAGGGATGCAAAGTGGATCTCGTTTTCTTGGTGCTCCATCCAAACCCAGCCCCAGCTCCCATCCGAGGGATTGGCTCTGTCTGTTGTCACAATTCACTTCCTGAGAGGATCCCGTGGGGAGGGAACCTGTAATTTGAACACCCTCATCTTTTATTCATCCTCATTTAGTTCTAAATGTCAAGTTTTTTTTTTTTTTTAATCGGGGAAATTCTCCCATCTCTGCAAACTGCCCTTTCTGAAGCACACCAGTGTCTGGAAATGGATGGCAGCAATTAGTATTCAGATGAGGGCATTCCTGATGAGCTYCTCTGCTGAACATATTTTTAATTGTGTTTAAAAAACACATTTWAAATTGTTTAAAGCCTCAGGGGTGATTGGCACTGCCTGAGCTGTGGCATGAGCTGCTTCCCTGTGTCCTCACCAGTGTCCCCTCCCTATCAGAGAGCTTGTTGGTAATTTTTTGAGCTTGCTTGACCCCCAAAAACAGGCTGGAGAACTTCAGACCTGAACTTTGCTGCTTGTGCCTCCCCCAGCAGCACAAAAATCCCTCTGCCTGCAGCTCTGGCTTYACCCTCTGCCAGCCAGAGCAGCCTCTCTGGGCTTCTTTAGCTACAAAAATCTTCTGTTCCATGCTAAAAATTCTCCTCAGATTTATTTAGCCAAGAGAAAATGGTAGCAGCCAGCTCTGCCTTGCCACTGACCCATGCTAAATATCTTCTCCAGCTGTCCCTGGGTCTGTGTGTCCCCCACGGCTGGAATTGCTGACATTCCATGGCAGGGGAGGATGCTGCAGCCTCTTTGTGCCTGTTCCTGGCTGGGAGGCAGGAGGCTTTCCAGGAAGGCACAGATGGAAAAAAAAAAAAGAAGGGAAAAAAAACCCCTCTAGTGACAGGATCATCTCTGTTTTTCCCAGCTACAATTCAGGTTTGGTATTCCTCATTCAGCCCTCACAGAGCTACAGGAGTTGGGCTGCCCTGGAAAAGGGAGSAATTTTTCTGCCATCCACATTGGGAAGTGGTTTTTGAAGCTTAATTAGGGCAGTGGAGCATTTCYACAATGGAGTATTCATCCCTGAGCAGGAATGGTCTCATTGTAGGAGCCACTGACCCYGGCCAGGTCACCTCAAGTGATGGAGATGCTCCCTGCTGCTTTGGACATGGTATTTTGGCTTCTTGCTCGATGGAAAAACCCAACCAGTGCATGAAATCTGTGCCTTTGGGTCCTTTTGTGGCAGCAAGAATTCTTTCCATGTGCCCAAAGCTGCTGGGCTGTGTCTTCATGTCCCTTGCTGCCACTTCTCCAGGGTTCCTTCATGCTCCTTGCTGAGGCTGTTGGCACAGGGGGGGTGATCTGAGTAATTCCCACTGCTGCCCATCTTCCTGTTGGATTATTGATCTCATCTTTAACTCCCTGCACCACCTGATTTCCTCTTTTCTTCCTTTTTCCCCCCCACAGGTCCACTTTGATCAGTTTAAAGAAGCACTTATCCTCATCTTATCCAGAACCCTGTCAAATGAAGAGCACTTCCAAGAACCAGGTAAATACTGAGATTACTTGAAAACAGTACATTTTCATTGGCAAAGCAGCTGTGAGTGGCTCTCACAGAAGAACTTAGAAGAGAAAGTGCTTTTTAGGTGCTGCCATCCAAGCAGGAAAAGGCTGATCTTGGGAAAAAAGGGAGCTGAGTTCTGTTGTGGAACCTTGTACAAAGGTGTTGTTGGGTATTTCTGTCCCATTCCCAGGATCTGAGTGCCCACAGAGGCACAGGATGGCTGTGAGCAGTGTGGCACCACACTCCAGCTGCTCAGGATGTGTCAGGGCTGTGCCATGGGCTCAGGTCTCTCCATCCCACACCTCTCCTTGGTGGCCAGGGATGCTTTAGGAGCAGAGAGTTGTGGCCAGGCCATCAAATGGCTTGTTTCCTGCTGGGGCTTTTTCCCAGCTGGTGTTGGTTTTTATGTCTTTAAAGTCAGTTCTGTTTCCTTGTGTCTGAGATTGAGCAGGGTGGAGGAAACTTCTCTGTATTTCTGCAAGGAAACAGTCAGGCTGCTCCAGAGGTGTTCCTGAACAAGTGAAGCTCCTGAGAAACCAGTTTTGGGGCTGGTCAGAGAATTCCAGGATGGTTTGAGTGGGAARGGACCAGTTCCACTCCTTACCATGGGCAGGGACACCTTCCACCATCCCARGCTGCTCCAAGTCCCATTCAACCTGGCCTTGGGCACTTCCAGGGATGGGGCAGTGCTGTGAGTCCTCAGTGTCCTGGGTTTTTCCTTGCTTTGTTGCAGTGTACCTTGAAAATGTGGCTTTTTAGGCTTTCCYTGGCAGGAAATGTGGTTTCAGCCTCAGTGTTTTCCCCCTCCCCTGCCCCAGCAGCAGGGACTGGGAGCTCTGGGAGCTGTGGGGCCRTGGGGAGGGCTGAGCCYCTGCAGCTCCAGCTGGTGTCACACCTGTATGTAAATCCCTAATCCTGTCTTTGGAGCAGCAGGGGAGCAAAATCCCCCCAAGGAGAAAACAGCTTAGCAAAGGGGGAGAGAGAATTCTCCAGGTTTCCTCTCCTGGAGCATCCCACTCTGGAGAGAGAGAGCAGCCCCTGCCAGCAAAATTACAACTTTCCCCTTTAAATAGGCTGCAAAAACCACAGGCTTGGAGAGGTGTGATTGATGGGTTATTTTTTATTTTCCACCTCTCATTTCTACAGCTCTTTAATGCTTCAAGAGGGATGATGGCAGCTCTTGCACCCAGCATTCCTTAATGGAATTTCCAAGTGCAGGCTGGTGGGTGCTCAGGGGGGGAGCATCCCCTTCCAGCCCCTTGGGAAGGAGCAGGAAACAACCCCAGTGAGCCAGAACTAATCCAGCATTCTGCATTTATTGGGGTATCACATGGCTGGGAAGCTCCAGCTCGATTGAAATGTAAATAAATCTCCCAGAAAGGGCTGAATTTGGGGTTGTCACAGGGGAAATTACAAGTGGAGCTGCACAGCTCTCCTTGGGGACACCCTTGTCAGCTGGGGCTGGAGTGGCAGGAAATCAGAGGGGTTGGGGCACAGGTAGGGAGGCAGAGCCAGGCAGGCCTGGGGGGCATTTTATTTTTAATGCGTTTTGACAGGTTGGTTAACGCCAAAGCCTTTGCTTCTTTTAATTTAGATCAAACTGGAGATTTGGAGAACAAGCTGCTTTGTGCTCTTGGTGTCAAGCTGTCAGGGAGTGTGGAAATGCTGGTGTTCCAGCCTGCCCCAGGCTTGGGAAAAATTGAGTTAAGAGCTCTAAATCGTATCATTTAAATGAAAATTTAATTTGGGAGGGGGGGGATTGGGTGGGGGAAGGAGCAGAGATTTTAAGGCTGTTTGCAGCATCTGGGAAGTTTGCTCTTGGAAGGAAGTGGCTGTGATGGTTTTATCCAGGGATTTGGGTGATGGGAAGGTCACTGGAGGGCTGCTGGCTTTGTGCTGCARCCCCAGGCAGTCTGTGTGACACGGGCCAAGGGGATGCCACATCCTTGTCCCCGTGGRTGCTCTCAGCTCAGGGAGGAGGGTTGAGCACAAGGAAGGTGACAGGAAGGACATGGAGCTGTTGTTTCCTCTGCTGTGAGGAAAGGCTCAGGGAATTGGGGCTGTTCAGGCTGRAGAAGAGAAGCTTTGGGAAAAYCTYACAGCCCTKTCCTRAAGGGAGCCAAAAAGAAACAGGGAAAGGGATTATTCMCAAAGGCCTGGAGTGACAGCACAAGGGGAAATGGCTTTGAACTGCCAGGGGGCAGGAATGGAGGGGATATTGGGAAGGAATTCCTGGCTGGGAGGGTGGGGAGGCCCTGGCACAGGGTGCCCAGAGAAGCTGTGGCTGCCCCTGGATCCCTGGAAGTGCCCAAGGCCAGGTTGGACATTGGGGCTTGGAGCAGCCTGGGACACTGGAAGGTGTCCCCACCCATGGCAGGAGATGACTTTCAAAGTCCCTTCCATCCAAACTGGTTCTGTGCCAGGGCTCTGGGGTCACAGCAGGAGCCAGGGGCTGGGGACAAGGAAGCAGAGCTGCAGCAGCTCCTGCAGAAGCAAACCATGGGCTTTCCTCATTTTGGGAGGCAGTGGCAGGTGGGAGAAGCACTCAGGCTTGCAGAGAGCAGCTGAGAGATTTATATAAAATTTTTTTTCCTTGGCAAAGAGGCTGAATTCCCTTTGCAAAGGCAGGACTGGCAGGGAGGATGGTGCTGCAGGCACTCTGCCTGGGAAGCAGGCCTGGAAACCAAGGCAGGCAGAGTTCCAGGGCTGCTGTAATCAGCTCTGTCCCCTCGAGGGTGTCAGTGTGGGGACACAGACCCAGCTGTGAACCAGAGCATCAGCTGGCTGGGCAAAGCCTGGCTCTGCTGGGAAGAGGGATGGGGAGGTTCCAGGAAAAAGCAGAAAAAGACTCGAGTGTGGTTGAAAATAATCACTGTTTTGGCTCTTGAGACCCGTGGGACCAGGCTGGGTACTGCTGCCACTCTTTGTCCACAGGTCACTGCAGCAGTGAGGGAAGGGAGCTTGGGGACAATAAAATAGATTTAAGAGTGGGGAAAGGAAAGAAAGACAAAAAATCAGTTTTGTGAGTGATTAGGGGGAAAAAAGAAAAAACAGGCTTTTTTTTCCCTCCCCATTCTAGCAAATAACAAGTGCATGGAAGCTGGGCTAGGGAGGGATTAGGGGGGTGGAGTGCAGGATTACAGGAGCACCCAGGAGAAATTAAAGAGCAGTTTGACGCCATCGTCCCTGCAGTCACGAGGGGGTTTGGGTTTTTCCCTGCCTGGCTTTTTCCTTCTCCTTCTGGAGACAGCAGAAAGGAGCTGGTGGGGAGGATGCCCTTTGGAAAGGCCCCATCTGTGGGGGAAAGGTTGTTCAGGTGGGGCTAAAACCAGTGTCACGGGGTGGTTGATGCCACAGAGAATTTTTTGAGCCAAAACCCATTGATTTTGGGTTGTGGTGACCCAGCCACGACTCCTCTCTTCCTCCAGTGCTGAGCCTGAATTATGGAATAAGACTTGGAGGAGGTTCAGACATACCTGGTGCCTGAGGGGATTAGGATTTAGCAGATCCTGGCTGCCATGTGCTTTGCCCAGCAGTTGGAACACCCCTCCCTTCCCAAATCTTAAGCAGCAGAGAGATTCATTTTCATCTGTGGGATGAGGGTCCTCCTGCTCTAAACCCCCTTTTGTCTGYGCTGCAGGGCTTTGATGCCCAGGGAAGGGGAGCCCCCCTTCCCTCCCCTCTATCTGAGGGCAGAGCAGGATTTTGAAATGACTTATCTGGTGCAGAAAGGCAGAAAATCAAGTGTAAATCTGCAGCCATGGGGATGTTTCACTGCTGGGATGGATGGGGGGAGCGAGGGAGGGAATTGATGGTTTCTGTCTGTGGTGCTTAAATCAGGCAGCTCYTGTGAAATGCAGATTTAGGGGGGGTTGTTTCATTTCAGGGGGCACTTGGAGGGCCACAAACCCTCTGGGCAGTGAGCAGGAGGGTGGGAGGCTTCTCTCAGCTTCCTCTTCTTGCCCCCAGCCTGAGGGCAGTTCAGGGGGGCAGATTAGACCCCAGTGTCTAATTAGGCACCAGCTCTGGAGTGTGTTTTATTGAGCCCACACTTTGCTGAGGGCTGTAAGAAGCAGGGAGGGCTCAGCCTATTTTTTTTCCTCTTTTTTCCCCTCTTTCTTGGTGATTTGTCAGCCACACAATAGTGGGGGTCTGAGCAGCAGCATCTCACCTTGCTCTTGGGGAGTACCAGAGCATCCTCTCCTGTGTTCAGGGGGATATTTGGCATTTTTTGGGGATAAAYAGCTCACAGGGCTGTCTCATGGGCATCTGCTACAGTGAAAGGCTTGGTTTTGGTACCTCCTTTGTGCTTCTCCTGTGCTTCTGGAAGCACATGTGGGTTGAGCAGCTCTTTCCATCTAAGGTTGGACTTGATGACCTCGGAGGTCTTTTCCAGCCTTAAGGATCCTCTAACCCGAATTCCTCAGTTTTGGCTGGGAATGAGAACCTGTTCAGCTCATCAGTGAATTTCCTGCTCTCAGGAAGCATGGATGGCTGCTTTTGGCTTTTGTGTGTGCTCAGTATTCCCTAAATATTGRGAATGGTGGGAGCATCAAGGGCCCCAGCTGCTGTACTGGGGTTTTGGGTTGGGAAAGCAGGAGGTGATGGAGAGGCTTAGGGGATGCTGCAGGTGTGGGAGGGATCAGTGTGCCCCTGGTTGAGAGGTGATGGTGCTGGAAAGGAGAGGGATTTGTGCTCCCAGGGATGGGGCTGCAGGATGTGATAAGGGGAGAGCTGTGACTCAGTGGTAACAAAAGCACCCTGGCTCTGGAAATGGGATTTCAGGGTGCCTGAGCTGGGATCTCTTCAGCAGCTGGGTTTAGGCACAGCTGGAGCCAACTTTGTTCTCCTCAAGCTGTGAAGGGTCACCTTTCCCTCCTGGGGATGTTGTGGAGCCTCAGAGTTTTTTAATTACCAAAGGTAAACAGGCTCACCCATGGTGCTCAGAGCAAAGAGAAATCAGCTGCCAGCCTGCAAATGCTTAAAGCACAAAAGTGGGGAGATGCTCCTGTTGTTCCCACTGCTGTGCTTGCAGGGGACACAGCAGGATGGCACTTGTGTTTCAGAGAGTCCCAGAGCAGGGTGGGTTAAAAGGGACTTTGAAAACCATCTCATTCCAACCCCCTGCCACAAACAGGACCACCTTCCACTAGAGCCCTGAATTTCCAGCTGCAGCASTGGGAAAACACAGTCAGTTTTCTGGATTCTTGGGGAAATCCAGGAGGGAATTTAGCTGTGGCTTCACTRGTGCCAAATTCCAGCTTCTTCCCCCCCACCTCCATCTCTCCAAAGACAGATGGAGGTACGGCTCTGTCTTAGGGATAATAAAAATGATTTCTGAAGAAAAACAAAGCCCCCAGCCCTCTCTTGTGCAGGGAAGGGAGAAAATAACTGGGTGAATGAGTAGCCACAAATATTAGCATTTCAGAGAGAGCTGCTGGATGGAGATTGTTCAGCACCGGGCRGGCTTTAATAGGAGTGATAAGGTTTGCTTTTGTTCTGGGGCTCTTCCTTCATCAGCCTGCCTCCTCCTGATTTTTTCTATCGGTGCCCTCCATCAGCCCAACTTTCATGTGCTGAGTCCCAGCTGCAGCAAATCTTGTTAAAATGGCCTTGTTCAAACAGGGGCACCGGGTTTGTTCCCTGGAGCTGCACCGTGGCTGGGTGGAGAGCGGGGCTGCAGGAATCAAAGAGCTCCTCAGCCTGTGTATTTTATAATTCATTGCATAGCTAAGTTGTGGAATATATATATTTTTTTTCCTCCCCCTCTAACAAGCTTGAAGCCTTTTCTTCCATATCTGAAGGAATATTATCCGAGGAGGCATTTGGGTTTGGAGACCTGCTGCTTCCCCTGCATCCTTTGTCAGTGGTGGAGCAGCTTCCCTGTGCCTTATTAGTATTGCACTCTTGCATTTCTTTTATATCAGAGCCTTCTGCAAATAAAATTTTCAAAAGCTGCTGCTCTTGCCACGGAAAATAAAGGATGATGGGGTCCTGGGGGGGTTTCAGCAGTCAGGTTAGCAAACACTGAAACAAAGGGTGGCAYGGAGCCTTCCCCTAATTGAATCCCTGGCTAATTTGGTCCTTGCTTTAATTTGCCCCCTGCTCCAGACGTCGGAGGATTCTCACTGAAAACAGCCCAAAACGTGCTTATTTATTTTCTGTTTTGATCCTCGCCTGCGAGTGCTCCCGGATAATTCAGTCCCCAAAGGCAGCAGCTTGCTGGGGGAGGCTGGAGCCGGGGAATGTGGAGCCCCTGTAATTAGAGGATGACTCCAAAGGGTTATTTAGATCTTGCAGTTGGCTTTGGCTGCTCAGCACAGGCTGGGACCTGCCCYGCTGTCGCCCGGATCAGCTGCTGCTGTCGGCCCCTCCACACACTCCAAACTTGCCCAATTTTTTTTATGTTGTTTGGGCATTTTTAACAGAGCTGAAATTCAAACCCACAGAAAGCAGCAGCAGCMGCCCAGGTGTCTGCAGGATCTGGAGACTTGAGCTGCCTCCGTGCAACTCTGTCCCTAATTAAACCTGCCTGGTGCTGCTAATGGAGATCAGTGCAAGGAGGAGAGGCCTAATGGACTTTCCATCCACCRCTCCTGGCAAGGTTTGAGGGGATTTTTCCCTCCCCCCATCCTGTTAACTTGATCTGGGAATTGGGGAAGGGTGAGGAAGAGGAAGATTCCGCTTTGTGACAGCTTTTTTTGGGAGGAGTAGCACCAATTTTAACCATCAGCCCCAATACCAGGGTGAGGGTGGCGATGATCCAGGCACGGAGCCACCACCGGGAATGGTGGTGACAATTGGGCACCCAAAATTCTGCTGAGCAAACCAGCCCCGAGGGAACTCCAAAATCCCATCCCTGATGTGTTCTGTGCTTGCCCTCCCCAGACTCCTCCCCAGAAGCACAGCCCAAGTACATCAAGGGTGGCAAACGCTACGGGCGCCGCTCGCTGCCGGAGTTCCAGGAGGCGGGCGAGGACTTTGCCGAGGTGACGGTCATCAAGCCACTGAGCGAGGAGGCACACCCTGCACACATTGCTGCCAGCCAGGAGGTGAGCTGGGAGGGCTGGGGGTGGCCTTGGCACCTCGGGGCACGGCTGTTCCCCACGTTCAGAGGGGTTTGGGATGTGTTTGGAGCCTTCCCAGGAAAGAAACTGGCCATTCTCCTTGCCCATCCCTAGGGTGGGTGTTGGAGTGGCCTTGTCACATCTTGATGTGGCTGTTCCCCACATCCAAAGAGGGTTGGGATGTGCCAGTGTATTTACTGGCTGCCCTCCTTGCCTATTCCTAGGATGGGTGTTAGGGTGGCTGTTTCAAGGTGTTCAAGGATGGGTGTTTCCTTGTCACCTCTGGCTGTGGCTGTTGCCCACGTCCAGAGGGGTTTAGGATGTGTTTGGAGCCTTCCCAGTAAAGGCATTGGTTCCTCTCCTTGCTTGTCCCTAGGATGGGTGTTGGGGTGGCCTGGTCACTTCTGGGCATGGCTGCTCTCCACATCCAAAGGGGGTTGGGATGTGCTTGGAGCCTTCCCAGTAAAGGCACTGGCCGCTCTCTTTGCCTGTCTGCAGGATGGGTGTTTCCTTGTCACCTCTGGATGTGGCTGTTGCCCACATCCAAAGGACTTTGGGATGTGTTTGGATCCTTCCCAGTTAAGCCATTGGCTGTTCTCCTTGCTTTTCCCTAGGATGGCTGTTGGAGTGGCCTGGTCACCTCTGGGCATGACTGTTCCCCACATCCAAAGAGGGTTGGGATGTCCCAGTGCCTTTACTGACCACCCTCCTTTGCCTGTCCCTAAGATGGGTGTTAGGGTGGCTGTTTCAAGGTGTTCAAGGACGGGTGTTTCCTTGTCATCTCTGGATGTGGCTGCTCCCCACATCCAAAGGGGTTTAGGATGTGTTTGGAGCCTTCCCAGTAAAGGCATTGGTTCCTCTCCTTGCTTGTCCCTAGGATGGGTGTTGGGGTGGCCTGGTCGCCTCTGGGTATGGCTGCTCCCCACATCCAAAGGGGGTCAGGATATGCTTGGAGCCTTTCCAGTTAAGGCATTGGCCATTCTCCTTGCCCATTCCTAGGATGGGTGTTGGAGTGGCCTTGTCACTTCTTGATGTGGCTGCTCTCCACATCCAAAGGGGTTTGGGATGTGCCAGTGCCTTTACTGACCACCCTCCTTGCCTGTCCCTAGGGATCAGCCATGCCAGGTGTAGTGGCTTCACSTTGGCTAATTTGTTTTCTCAGCCAGTGCACTAATTAGTGTCGTKGTTTGAGTGTCTTTCTCTGCTGTGAGATAGAGCCTGTTTTGCTTTGTCTTCTCCCAATTCTAACTTAAAAGATGTAGGGATAGTTTTATTCACACACACTAAAAGAAAAAAAAAATCAAAGAATCAAAATTAAACTTTCAAAACACTTCCCCCTCTCCACTAGCTTTTTKTCTTTCTCACATAATGTATAAAGACAAAACTCAGAACTTAAGGTCTGTACTACTTCTAAAATAACTTTTAATAAGTTTTTTTTCAAGACAGAAGTCTCTTCTGATTGTGGTAATTTTCTACAAGGAAGAAACAATCTACTTGTGGCTCTTAGCTCTCACAAAAACAGCTGCCCAGGGAACTCTGCTTTTGTGGACTTCCCATTTACACAGCTTCCTGTGGCTGCACATGGGCCATGGACTCTGTGCTGTTGGAGTCATTTTAAAATGAACAGTTCAGGTGCAAAGGATGTCCTTCATCCCATYCAGGGGGCAGAGACGTCTCTCACTTTTTCACTGGCACAGAAATCACCTCATTACATCTCTCACTCTTCACTCTGTTCAGATACCTCAGGAGACCACAKGGTCACTGCTACATCAATATTCACTGAGTCCATTACAGATASCTTTGCTCAAAACCACAAATCTGAGCAGTCATTTCCCCCAAGTCACATTCTGTGCCACACCAGGCAAGGCTTCCCTTGCTCTGTGTGCTGTGGGAAGTGGAGAAGGAGCTGGGGGTGACGTGCTCCTGGCATGGCTGGCTCCTGGCCTGGCTGGCTCCTGGCTGCAGTGTGGGCCAGCAATTAAGCAAGGGCTGAGCCCGTGCCTCCATGGCTAACGAGGTGTGGGCTGGGAGCAGACAGAGCACGTCCACATCCATTAGTGCAGCTGCCAAAATCCAGCCCTGGCTCTGGCAGAAGGGATGGGGAGAAGGGGTGGTGGGCAGCAGAGCCCCCCAGCCAGCAGCTGCTTTGGGACAGTGGCATTGARCTCTCCCAAAAACCCCACATTCCTGGGTTTGTGCTCCAGAGCTGTGGCTCTCTTTGTGCCAGTGCTTTCAATCCCAGAGCCTCCTCTGGCTTCCCCAGACGGGAAAGCCAAAGGAGATGAGTGGTTGGAGTTGGTGCTGTGTGTTAGAGCACAGCCACAGTGGCATTTCCCTGGGGCTGGGCTGCTTCCAGCCTGCCCTGCTGTGCCAAGTATTGTTGATTCAGGAGCATGTGGTGGGAGTTTTTCCACTTGGGAAGGAGAAGCRCTGCTGCTTTCTCCCTCCTCTTGTCTCGTGGCTTCACTTGGAATTGGGAGCCTCTGCAGCCAYGTGTAGGGGGGCACCCAGCCCTGTGTGAGAAAGCAAGGAAGGAGTTTCCARTTTCCATGCTTTCAGTGTTATTCCTGTGCAGCTGAGCTTAAAAATGATTAAAAACCCCCAAACCAACGCCTCAAAGAAAAGCTTTCCCATCACACCCAGCTGCTTTTCCCTGCTCCCACCRCAGGGATGCTCATCCCTGCCCTGGTGTTGGCCACATGGGCTGCCCTGACCTTGGRATCGATGTTAATCCGCCCACACTCCCCAGGGAAGGGATGTCCTTGGTGGAAGAGGCTGCTCTAATCTCACCCCTCGGTTTGAGCTGTCACGGAGGTGTAAAAGGTCCATTAACAAGGTCAGTTAATTAACCCAGCTGGTGTGTAAGCACGCTGTGCCATGGGGGATGGATCAGGCTCCTGCTGGGAATGCTTGTTGCACCTTTTGGGCTGCTGGGCTGCTTAATTCCTTCACAACTGGAGCAAAAACCAGGCTGAACTTGTGAAATCCCTTCTTTATCAGCATCGCTGCCTCGCTCTCCAAAGCAGATCCTCTTGGTGTGCATGGAAAATTGCTGGGAGGTGTTGAGGGGTCCCAGGGGGGTGTTGGAGGCTCCTGAAGCACTGATTCCTGGGGATYTTGGCCCAGGGAGCAGCCTCTGCCCAGCTCTGTCCTGCTGTGTGTGCAAACACYGCTGCTGCCGGAGCCTGCCCCCGGCCCGGGCTGTGCCTGGGAACTGGGGCAGGCTGCCTTAATTGCTGCTTGCTCCCAAGCAGTGCCAATTAAAAGGGCTCAGGCTCTGCCTGAGAGGTTTCCCTCCCTCCCTCCCGTTGTAAACACGAGGAGAGACTGGAAGTCTGCTCTGGAGCTGCCCAGGGAGGCTCCCTGACCTCCATCCCCAGGGGATTTTCAGGTGCTGTTGGATGAAGTAATGAGCAGGTGGATCTGCATTGGGAATTGACCCTGCTGGGAGTAGGGGGGTGCTGGTGGGATCCTGAGGGTCCCTCTGACCTGCAGGAGCTTGTCCCCATGGGTGCTGACTTCCAAACCTCWCTGGGGAGCATCCATCACCTCCCCTTCCTCTGCTCTGGGAGAGATCCCTCCTGCTTGCAGGTTCATGGAATCCCASAATGGTTTGGGTTGGAAAGGACCCTAAAACCCATCYCAACCTYCTGCCRTGGGCAGGGYCASTTCCCWCTRGTCCAGGTTGCTCCAAGCCCTGTCCAACCTGSCCTTGAGGTTTTAGAATCTGCTGGCACATCCCAGTTCYGTCCCTTCAGTGCCTGCTGGAGCCACTTGCTCCCATGCTCTGGGTGTTTGGTTCTGCACAMAATTGTTTCCAGCGTGGCCTGGCATTGGAGCAAAACATTCTGGGAGGCTCAGGTTGAAATTGSTGCTGTTTGGGATGTGAGACTCCCAAAGTGTGGGACTTGATGTGGGACTGTCCTGGAAAGCTGGGATTTGTGAGTAACAGCTCAGGACAGTGCCTGCTCCCAGAAAAGGTGTGTGACTGGTGCTTTGGAGCTGGCAAAGCGAGGTGTGGTGATTTGACAGCTGTTTTTTTGGGGCTGCTCAGCCCAGGGAGCTGCTGTGTGGATGTGGGAAGAGCGGGGATCCCTCAGCACCTCGTGGCGCGCAATCCCGATCGTCACTTTAATTAGCAATATATTTTGGGGGGAGAACAAAGCTCTGTCTGGCTGGAGCAGATGGCAGGGGGGGAGAGGTGGCTGCTGCCTCATTCCGGGCACAGGCTGCAGATGCTGGCCCAGCCCTGCAGCATTCAGAGCCGTGGCCATCTGCTCCCGGGGCCGGCCCCGCACGCGCCTCCCGAGGGATAACACATTCCTGGGATCCCCCTGCGTGTGACCCCTGGCCAGCTGCGCCTGGGGGACAATGAGGGCCTGACACTGCGATGGCCCAGCCCCTCTTTGTSCCCCCCAGCACACAAAGGGACCCCCCAGGTCTCTGCAGGGAGGGAGGGGAGGTCACACGAGCGCCCCGGGGTCACTTCAGGGCTTTGCCGGCCCAAAACCCCCTGGCTTTGTTCAGCCTCTCCAGGTTGTTGGTGTTTGTGGAGTTGTTGTGGTTTCATGGAATCCCAGAATGGGTTGGGTTGGAAAGGGAGCTTAAAGCTCATCCCTGGTATGKGCAGGGACACCTTCCACTGTCCCAGGTTGCTCCARKCCCTGTCCARSCTGGCTTTGAGCACTTRCAGGGAWGGGRCAGCAGCAGYTTGTCTGGTTTTKCTGGAAGTGCTTGAAGTGAGGGGGTCTGGTGCTAAATTAATCTGATTCTGTATGAAATGATGATTTCATTTCTATATGAAGGTGTGTGTGTTGCTTATGCAAAAAGACTTGGACACAGAGGATCTGCCTTCTGACATTGCTRCCAGGTTMCCCTCAGTGTCCCAGMTGTCCCCAAGGATGAGGATGGGTGGCTGCAGGGTGATAGCTCTGGCACCCAAGCCAATTCTCTCTCTGCACAGTWTCCTGCATTTTCAGATGGCAATTTCACAGAATCCCAGAATGGTTTGGGTTAGGAGGGATCTCAAATCCCATCYAGTTCCACCCCCTGCCATGGGCAGGGACACCTTCCACTGTCCCAGGGTGCTCCAAGCCCCATCCAGCCTGGCCTGGAACACTTCCAGGGGCAGCCACAGCTTCTCTGGGCACCCTGTGCCAGGGTTCTGCCATTCTCTTTGTGAAGAACTCCCAGGGATGGGATTTAGTGGCACCTGTTGCCTCAGCTCCTGGTTTTTGTGCCTCGTGGGACGCTGTGATGCTGTGGCAGCAAAGGGCCCTTGCCTGCTCCAGCAGCTGAAACGGGAACAGCAGCAGAGCTAAAAAAAAGTCCAGTGACTTAATCCAGTTCCCATGGCAACGTTGTAGATTAATGGCTTTTAGCTGTAATCTGAATGAGACGTATTGAACTTTTTTCTGTGCTGATTTAGAGCCTCTTTATGTCCTGGCTGACTTTGACTCCAAATCCATCAGTCACGTGCAGGCAGAAGTACCCACTTGTACCACTGCAGGGGCAACATCTGCCACTGCTGAAGCAGAAGTTGCTGTTGTTTTGGAGCATCACGTGGGAGTAAATACCCTGGGCTGCTACAAGGGTGCCAGGGGTCAGACAATGTGTAGTACATGAGGAAATCACCTTAAAATGCTGTGCTTTTGYTCCTGGTGCTGCCTGAGCTGATGGGATGCTGCCAGAGGGAGCAGGATGGTTTCAGACCACCAGGGAGTGGTTTTTTTTTTTAAACTCTGTAAAAGGCTTGTTGACAGCATGGCTCTCTCCTGATACAGAGCTGCACTTAGTTAGAGGAGTTTTGAATTGGGCTTGCCTGAGTGTGGGGCAAAAATAGGGGGAAATAAAGTGCTGGAAGGAAAGGCTCACCCAGCTCTGTGCAGCCCATGGTCCTCCCTGCATCCCCAAAACCTCAGCTCAGGGGGGGCAAACCTCTCCCTGGCTCCCCRGCTCCCTGCCAGGCTCTGATCTGTCCCCTCTCTGTCACTTGTGGGGCTTTGGGCACCTCTGGGGGCTCTCCCCACCGGAGAGCCGCACGTGCCAGAGCAAGGCAGSATCAAAGAGCCCTGCATTCCCAGCCCAGCCTGCAGGGAGATGAAAGCCTGCAGCCCTGCAGCTGCCTGGATGCTGATCCCAGAGTCTCTTTCATTCAGGGGATGTCTTGCMATAGCAATAACTCCTTTTGTTTTCTCCCCCAGCACTGGAAGACGCGAGGCAGCGAGGAGTACGAGGCCGAGGGTGAGAGCAGAGAGCAGCACCTGGCTGTGCTTGTTCTCATTTTTATTCTCATTTCAGCTTTGAGGAGGGGTCAGAGGGGCATGTGGAGAGGGGCTCTGGGTGTGTGGAGCATCCCAGCCTGGCTGGGGATGAAAGCTAAGGCAGAGCATGGCTTGTACCACACCCCCTCTGCCCTCCTTGTCCTGCTGTGGGTGTTCCTGAGCTCTGTCCCTGTCCCCACTCCTGCCCGGGGGGCTCTGGCTGTAGTGGAGCCTGGTGGGCACTAGATGTCAGCAGGGACCAGTCATTAAATRTTCCCTAATTGTCACAGGATTATTAAATCCTGGAATGGTTTGGAAGGGACCTTAAAGCTCATCCAGTCCCACCACCTYCCACTCTCCCAGGTTACTCCAAGTCCYGTCCAAYCTGGCCTTGGACACTTCAAGGGATGGGAAATKTCTCTGGGCAGCCTGTGCCAGTGTTTTACCATCYTCATCATCAAAAARCTTCCTTTTAATTRCATCAGCACCTCTTCYRTATTTCAGCTGCTCTCTAACCCCTTCCCCAGCCAAAGGGGCCAACTGTTTTTTCTCCTAAAGCTGCTTTTCCAGCCCCAGGAGGTGGCCTTGCAGCTCCCTTGATCCCAGAACTGCCCAGGGGAGGAGGGATCCCTTTCCCATCCATGCCAGCAGCTGAGGCAGCAGAGCTGCCCTTCCCTGGCCATCAGACTCATCCACATTCCCAAAGACCCTCCTGGCCACAGTCCCATTTGCTGGTCAGGCACTGGGAGTCCCCATCCCTGGAGGGATTTAAAATCCATGTGGATGTGGCACTTGGGGACATGGCTCAGTGGTGACTTTGGCAGTGCTGGGGAATAGTTGGAGATAGAGGGGGTTTTTTCCAACCTCAATTCCATGATTCTGTGGACACRAGGCTCCTTCCCCTCTGGTGGCACACATCAGTGAAATGCTGGGCAGAACCTCTGCTGGATTCTGAAACTGCTGGGACTAGCACCCAAATCACAAAACCCACAGTGTGCTCTGAGTAGGATGAACTCAGACAAATGATTCCTTGGGAAAGGGCTCTGCCCATTGCAGCAGCAGGTCCCTTGTGGGCAGCAGAACCCCCAGATGTTCTGCTCCTGAGCCCAGAGGAGCAGCCCCACACCGGAGCCATCTCCCGTTCCCAGGACAGCTGCGCTTCTGGAACCCCGACGACCTCAACGCCTCCCCTGGGGCCTCACCCAGCCCAGACTGGATCGAGGAGAAGCTGCAGGAGGTCTGTGAGCACCTGGGCATCACCAGGGATGGCCACCTGAACAGGAAGAAGCTGGTTTCCATCTGTGAGCAGTACGGGCTGCACGCGGCGGCCGGGGAGGTGAGCGACCACACAGGGACCTGTCCCACCACTGCCCCTGCCTGGCCTTTAGTGTGAGCCCCCAAAATCCCTCCTGGGATCCACCACAAGCACAGGGGGCTACTTGGGAAGGAGTTCCCAGCTCCTGTTCCTCGTTTTCTAGTGAGGTTTTGGTCCCAAACCATCAGGCTGCTCCAGGAGAAGGCAGCCCGGAGCGTGGCGTGCRTGTCTCCTCATGCAGTCAAAGTGAGCTGGAATTTAAAAGCATGGCTTGGATTCCAAGCATGTCTCCTTAATCCTAGGAATCTTCTAGTTAGACAGCAAATATGGGTTACATATTCATAGGTGGTTTGCTTTTGACTTTGTGGAGGCCTGTGGGCTGTTGCTGTCCTGCAGCAAGAGCCCAGGAGAAAATGAAATCCTCMGGCTCTTGTCAATTTAGGATTTAGTTTTATTAAAAAAGTCAGATTTTTTGCATCTTAAGATAACATGGCTTGTAATAATTTCCTCCACAAAACAGGTTCCTGAGCAGGTATTCCTTTGCAGCATCCACAATGAAATGTTTTCRGGGTATTAAGGCAGAAAATGGAAAAGAGAAACTGTAGACAAAGAAATAGTGAGGGGCTAATCTGAACATCTCCAGTCCTACTTTTGAGAAAGCAGCATGCCCTGAAGCATAAAACAGATTTATGATAACCTTGCAGTGTCTTAGGGACTATTTTTTTTTTGCCTGGTCACTTCAGGCTGCTCAGGGTTTTGCATCTCAGTACCCTGAGCTGAATTCCTGAGGTCACAACTGGAAGGAAAATGAAATGAGTTGGGTTTTTTTCCCTGCTGCCTCATTAAACAACTCCAAGATGACCAGGAGGTTTTGGTTTTTTTTTTTTGTGCTGTGTGTGCCTGCAATTCTCCACATGCACAATATGGAAATGTGTTAGGCTGATGCAGCAGCTAACTCTTGCTTTGCTCTTTTTGGATCTTTGGGAATAGGATGTTTTCTCTGTGCCAGATTTTTTTTTTTGGCCTTTTACATGATTTCTGTCTCCTTGCAGGTGCTTGAAGAGGTGCTCCATAACCTGGAGCAAGATGGGACCATGAGCATAGAGGACTTCTTTTATGGCCTGCTGAAGAGTGGGAAATCTCTCACCCCTTCAGCATCCACCCCGTACCGGCAGCTGAAGCGGCACCTCTCCATGCAGGTGAGCAAGTGGGAGCTGAATCCTGGGCTGAGAGGAGCAGCAGGATCCCTGAACAATTCCCACTCAGCCTGTCTCCTCCTCTTCCTCAGGGTTTGTCCCTGCAGGGGCAGCTGGGAGGGTCCCCCTGCCCCAGGAGGTGGTGGCAGTGAGCTGCTGCAGTCTCTGAAAGCAGATTTCAAATTCTCTCTCAGAAAAAAAAAAAAAGCTCTTTTGGGGGAGATAAAACAGAGAACTCCCTCATGGGAAAGGGGACATGGCTTCCCTTCAGAGGGCTCTGGCAGCCTGTGGAGTGCAGTGTGTAAATGGTGGAGCCTTGGAGAATTCCAGGGTGGTTTGTGCTGGAAGGGACCTTAAAGCTCCTTCCAACCCCCTGCCCTGGGCAGGGGCATCTTCAGCTATCCCGGGTTGCTCCAAGCTCCATCCAGCCTGGCCTGGAACACTTCCAGGATGGGACATCCAGTATAAACTGGGTGCAGGAGGAAGCACTGCCTGAGGACAAGCAGCTCCCACATTTCTACTCCAAATTTTGCTTTTTTTTCTGAGAGAGAGTTTGAAATCTGTTCCCTGCCTTTGCCTGGAAAGGTGAGGGCTCTACCCAAACCCCTGTATGAGTGCTCCCTGCAGCTGTTTGAGGGAAAGGGACATTCCAGACCAAAAATGAACAATGGAAAGCCCTTCTGGAGCATTGAGGATTGATTTTAAATCCTGAGTGCCTGCTTGTGCCCTGGTGCTGTGAGGTCAGCAGCACCTCTCCCACCGGGGTTTATTTTTGCTTGCAATGAGGAAAAGCAGAGATTAATCCCTAATCCCTGGAGTGTATTGCTAGGGAAATTCCATTGATAAAGCCCTGTGGGCTGTTCCTGTGCCCTTCACACCCCCATCCCCTCTCACACCCTCCTCCTTTCCCCAGTCCTTCGATGAGAGCGGCAGGCGCACGGCCACRCCCTCGGCCATGCCCAGCACCATCGGCTTCTCCCTCTTCTCCAGCCTGGATGATGGCATGGGCTATGGCTGTGTGGAGGGGGTCCTGGACTGCTGGCACCAGGAGGGCATAGAGAACAGCCAGGAGATCCTGAAGGTAACCCTCACATGTGTCTCACCCCTGGCTGTGTGTAATTTTTTTTCTCCATGTGTTGGATGCTGAATTATTTTTTTTTCCTTTCTAAAGTCCTTGGATTTTTTCCCTTTTTAAAGCTTCCCATGGAGAAGCTGTGGTTGCTCCATCCCTGCAAGTGTTCCAGGCCAGGTTGGATGGGGCTTGGAGCAAGGTGGGATAGTGGAAGGTGTCCCTGCCCATGGCAGCGGGGTGAAACTGGATGATTTATTAAGATCTGCTCCAACCCAAACCATTCTGTAAAAATTCCCAATGTTAGTGACAAGACTTGTGGCAAATTTCCATTAATTTCCTTTATGGTGCCTCCCAGAGAACAAGAAGCTAATGATAAAAATACACTCTGATTTCCAGCCTAGCTTGAAGAGGTCACCTACATTTATTAGGAGGCAATTTAATTCCTTTCCCTCCCTGAATAGCTGCACCTGCAAACCTCTCAGCCTGGGGTGACCTGAATTATTGCTTGTGCTGAGGTGGAGCACAGCACTTGMAACCCTGCCCAGTCCTCAGTGTTCCATTGGAATATAAAGGTGAGGGGGATGAAATCAGGTACCTGAATAAATCCCTCTCTTTGGAAGCTGTGCATGGCAGGAGATAATTTCATGTGACCATCACTGGATTCCCAGCAATGATGAGTGTGATTCTCCCTGGCTTTTAAATATCCATGTGGAGAGAGAACAGCCAGGCTGGAATAACCTCTGCCATTGCTCAGGATTTAAAMCCTCACCCTGTTTGGGAAGGTGGGACCACCTTCTCCTTCTCCAGATTTTTGTGTCCACCTTCACTTGGTTGCTTTCCACTGGGAAACTGCTTTGTACTGGTGTCACTGGGCTGGTTTCTGCAGTGTCTCAGCCCCACCACAAGTGCTTTGCTGTGTGCTCCTGCAGGGTTAGGTTGAATCATTTAGGTTGGAAAAGTCCAGCTGTCAGYTCACCACTAAACCCYATCCCCAAGTGCCACATCCATATGGGTTTTGAACACTTCCAGGGAARGAAAAGGCCTTTCTTTCAAGGCTTGGAGCAGCCTGGGATAGTGGAAGTTGTCCCTGCCCATGGCAGAGGGTGGGACTGGATGAGCTTTAATGTCCCTTCCAACCCAAACCRTTGTGGGATTGTACAAAATTCCAAGCAGCTGCTGCTGACAACTTGCTTTCTAAGAGGTGGGATCCTCACCATCAAATCCTTCCTGTGGGGCTGCTTCTGTGCTGCCTGGTGTTGCCAGAGCTGGTTTCGTTTAACAGGAGCATCCCCAGCCACCTCCTGGCAGCAGCTGATCCGTGCCAAGCCCAGCTTTGTTAGTTCCTGCAGGGAATTTTAGTGCATTTCATCAGGCCTGGCCTTCATTTCCTCTTGGTCTTGCAGGACAATTCCCATCTCCAGAGCTGGCAGCAGCTCTGTGTAGCAGGGAGGTGGCAGAGATGTCTGCTTTATTGCCCTGGGGGCGTTTGTGACAGATTAATTAGGCAGCCAAGATCTCCTCTCTGAGCCTGCTCCTTTTATCCTGTCAATCCCTGCACAAATGGCTCCAGGCTCCTGCAGGAAGCTCCTTCTGCTCAAAAGGACACGTTTGGAGGAGAGTACATGGAGAAGGATGTCTGGGCTTCAGGTGGCTCTTGAAAAATGCAGTTTATTGCACACAGCAGCCCTGGGTCCTGGGTGACAGAGCCAAGCACAAAAGCTGCAGCCCTTTTAATTCTAGTTACAATGCATTGTATATTTTTCTTTACTGAGCATCTTAACATAACAACCAATCAACATTACACACAATACTTTTATATTTGCCCATAATCTATCATAACTACTAGAATTCCCATATTATGTTAGTAACTATTTCATCACATGAGTTAGGATGGTACATTTTTTTTTAAGCTCAAAAGTTGCTTTTCTGTTTTCTTGCAGTGGAAAATGTTTCTACTTGGTAAAAACATGGTTTTTGTTTGCCTGTGCTTTTGCTAAGGCTTGTTTCTACTTGGTAAAAACATCTTTTTGTTTGTGATCAACAAATCCTTTGGTTTTAGTCATAAAATCTTCTTTCAGCTCATTCAACCTTTGCTTCCTTACTTAACTAGTAACAATTTGTTCACCAATCTTTACTTTTAAACATCTTCTATATCAATACCTGCTTTAATCTCTATTTCTCTTGCCATTTCTACATTCAAAGAGCTTTCTGCTAAGCACTCATATCCATAAAGTTTTCCTGTTAAACTTTCATCCTTCCCAACACACACTTTGGTTGTTTCCACAGGCTCTGGACTTCAGCTTGGATGGGAAGCTGAACCTGACAGAGCTGACCCTGGCCCTGGAGAACGAGCTCCTGATCACCAAGAATGGGGTGCACCAGGCAGCCCTGGCCAGCTTCAAAACAGAGATCAGGCACTTGATGTGAGTCCCAGAGGTGCTGCTGCCCTGCTCTGCCTGGCCAGGCAGGAGCTGAGGGAGCAGCTGCTGGGTGCTGCTGCTCCCAGGGGTGCTGGGGTGGCACTGGAAGCTCAGTGCTCTGATGGAGTGCTCAGAAACTTCCAGCTGTCTTGTTTTTGCCTGGGAAAAACACTCCAACCTCCCAGGGCTGCAGAAAAATGTGGCTGGAAAATTTAAAAAATGGGAGCAGGGAGGCTGTTCCTGGTGTGGGAGGGGTCACTGCTGTCCACAGGGGCCATTGATGGCCAGGGAATGCACAGCTCAGGGCAGAGGCTGGTGGAGTTTGAGTTTATCAGTTTAATCCAAACTGGTCTGGGGCATTGCAGAGGTCCTGCCATGTGATAGATGGGGAGGTGAGGTACAAACCCACTGTAAATTCCAGCTTTTTTACTTTGAAAGTCAGCACAGTTTGACTTTGTGCTGGACTCGCCGTGCAGGTTCCTCTGGCAATAAAGAAGGCTCCAGGGAGAGCTCAGAGCCCCTGGCAGGGCCTAAAGGGGCTCCAGGGGAGCTGGAGAGGGACTGGGGACAAGGGATGGAGGGACAGGACACAGGGAATGGCTTCCCACTGCCAGAGGGCAGGGATGGATGGGATATTGGGGAGGAATTCCTGGCTGGAAGGATGGGGAGGCCCTGGCACAGGGTGCCCAGAGCAGCTGTGGCTGCCCCTGGATCCCTGGCAGTGTCCAAGACCAGCTTGGACAGGGCTTGGAGCAGCCTGGGACAGTGGAAGGTGTCCCTGCCCATGGCAGAGGGGCTGGAATAAGTTGGTCTTGAAGGGCCCTTCCCACCCAAACCATTTCAGCATTTGAACTGAGGGCTGAACCACAGCTGAGGGTCTCAAGTGTTGAGGTCTGAGGATCTGTGGGGACACCAAGGCATGTCCAGAGCTATTTGGGCACAGGTTCAAATCCAGTGACTAAATGCAGTTGATGAGACCCTTGGAGACCTTTCCAAGCTTCTCTGAAGTTTCAAATCCCCTTTCTTGGGGGGAGCAGTGAGGGCTGAGCTAACCCAGGCTGGCTCTGCTCTGCCCTGCCCAGGGAGAGGTTTGACCAAGTGGCCAGGGAGAAGGAGAAGCTGAGGTCAGACCTGGAGAAGGCAGAGAAGCTGAAATCCCTGATGGCCTCGGAGGTGGACGATCACCACGCCGCCATCGAGCGCCGCAACGAGTACAACCTCAGGTGGGGCACCTGCATCATCCCTCCCTCCTCCTCCTCCTCCTCCTGGGCAGCACTGCCCTGCCATTGCAGGGACTTGGTTGGTGGGTTCTGTGTGGGGTCAGATGTGATAAACCCAACCAAGGCCCATCACCTCTGAGGGGGCTGGCTCTCTCCTGAGAAATGGCTTAACATAACAGCAACATGTCTCCTTGGGTGTGTTTTGGAAAATGAAGACATTTGTTAAATGTCTTTATTAAAGACAAAAATAACAAAGAGTATCAAGCTGAGCACAGTGCAAGGGGGACCCTGAGAGTGATAACAGCTCTTGAGCTACACTTCAGGTGACCAGCAGGTGTCTTGGGCTGGCACTTGGCCAACCAGGATCAGGGAAACATCCAAATTTCTGGCTTCTTTATGTGAGCAAGGGGTGAAACCCCAGTCCTTTCCTAGTAGGGAAAGCCCTGCTCCCCTGGGGGKGAGCCTCACCCCAGCAGTGTCTGTCCCCTGAGGATCCCTGTCCCCTGGCAGGAAGYTGGATGAGGAGTACAAGGAGCGGATCTCGGCTCTGAAGAACGAGCTGCGCAGGGAGCGGGAGCAGATCYTGCAGCAGGCCAGCAAACAGAGGCTGGAGCTGGAGCAGCAGATGGAGAAGCTGAAAACGGATGARAACTACATCAGGGACCGCCTGGCCCTGGCCCTGAAGGTAACTGGGGCTGAGCACAGCTGGGATTTCCCCCAAATGCCCTGGGAACTGGGAGCGACTCTTGGCAGTGTGGTCCATATTAAAAGGATGAATTCTGGGCTATTTTTAGTTGGCCAAAAGTCATTTAAACAGCAAAACAGAGGTGTGTCCATGAGAATTGGTGTTTGGGGCACCTCAAACAGTGGGTTTGTTCCTAATCTCCAGTTCAAATCTCTGCTGCCATCAGTGCAGAGTGTGTTTGCACAGCTCTCATATGAGCTCTCAAGCCAGGAGATAAAACATCTTGATCAGGTTTTAAATACTGCTCTTTTAAAAGCAAACAAGCCACACAAAGCAGACTTGCTGTTAAGCCTTTTGTTAATTTATCAAAATGTTCACACTTGCTGTGGCAGGAGTGGGTTGTGTGTGGATAGATTTGGGAGATGGGGATACCCCAAAAAGCAGGGATACCCTCGGAGAGGGAGGGACTTGCAGTGTGGTCCATGTTGGAAGGATGAATTGTGGGCTATGTTTAGTTGGCCAAAAGTCATTTAAGCAGCAAGACAGAGGTGTGTCCATGAGAGTTGGTGTTTGGGGCACCTCAGTGGGTTTGTTCCTAATCTCCAGTTCAAATCTCTTTCAGAGTGTGTGTGTGTGTGCACAGCTCTCATGTGAGCTGTCAAGCCAGGAAATAAAACATCTTGATCAAGTTTAAAATGCTCTTTTAAAAGCAAACAAGCCACACAAAGCAGACTTGCTGTTAAGCCTTTTGTTAATTTATCAAAATGTTCCCACTTGCTGTGCTGGGAGAGTGGGTTGTGTGTGGATGAATTTGGGAGATTGGGATCCCCSAAAAAGCAGGGATACCCTGGGAAGGGGAGGGACTCTTGCAGTGTAGTCCATATTAAAAGGATGAGTTCTGGGCTATGTTTAGCTGGCCAAAAGCCATTTAAGCAGCAAGGTGTGTCCATGAGAATTGGTGTTTGGGGCACCTTGATGGGTTTGCTCTATGGATTCCTAATCTCCAGTTCAAATCCCTTTCAGAGTGTGTGTGTGTGTGTGTGTGCACAGCTCTCAGATGAGCTGTCAAGCCAGGAGAGAAAACATCTTGATCAAGTTTAAAATACTCTTTTAAAAGCAAACAAAGCATCCAAAACAAACCTGCTGTCAAGCCTTTTGATCATTTATCAAAATGTTCCCACTTGCTGTGGCAGAAGTGGGTTGTGTGTGGATCGATTCATAATTCCTGTCATCACCTGGAGCTTGCAATGATGTCATGCTCTGGCTTGACTGAGAATTACCCTGATTTTGAGGAGTTAACACACACTGCACACAGATTTTTCCTCCTGCCAGTGCTGAGGCTGTTGTGGGGTTTTTGCTTTGGTGCAGGAGAACAGCCGCCTGGAAAACGAGCTCTTGGARACGGGGGAGAAACTGGCTGAGTGTGAAAGCCTGGCAAGCAAACTGCAGAGGAACTTGGAAAATGTCCTGGCTGAGAAGGTAAATCCTCCTTTTCCCACTGGGGCTGCAGAATTAAATCACTTTGAAGTTGCTACGTTCMAGCTGCTGGTTTCACTGATATCC
>CADDXX010000855.1:172424-190532 GCA_902810485.1 Alauda arvensis
CAACTTTGCAGGTCCTTTCCAGGGAAAATGGTGCAGGAGGAGTGAGGTTTTACATGGCATGGCTGCTGGAATTGAGTGAAAATCGAGGTGAACAGCTGTTCATGGCTGTGTTTTATTAAACTCTTTAAAATATCAGCTTCTCCAAAGATGTTTAGGTTTGTGCAGTGTAGCCTGAGATTCATATATTGGAATTTGCAGCCTTCTTTAAAGCTTGGCATTATTTGCCACACTGAGAAGAGCTTATGCTAAGGTAGAAAGCTGTGATCTGGAATCAGAATGAGCATGAGAGCTGTGCTGGATGGCAGACAGGTTTTTTTGGGGAAGTTACTCATTCCCTGCTAGGAGCAAAGTGGAGTTTCTTTATTTCAAATAAAGATGCAGAGCAGAGAAGGGGAGTGCAGGCTGCAGGAACTGCTTGGAATGGCACCCATGCTGTCCTGAGCAGGGCTGCTGGCTGYGTGGATAGCAAATATTCCATTCCTGTCTTCCAGTTTGGTGACCTGGACCCCACCAGTGCAGAGTTYTTCCTGCAGGAGGAGAGGCTGGCCCAGATGAGGAGCGAGTACGAGCAGCAGTGCAGGGTAAGTGGGGCTCAGAGCTGCCTCCTGTCCACCAGGAACATCTCAGAACCTTTCAGGTGGGAAAATCCCTCTCAGATTGASACTAACCATGTCCCCAAGTGCCACATCCTCACTGCAAACAGCAGCACAGGGTGGGTTGGAAAGCTCTTCCCACAGAATCAGCTGAGCTTAGAGGGTGAGGTGCCCCCAGGGTGGGCTGGGAGAGGCTCCCTGCAGCCCTGTGAGCTCAGAGTTGCAGAAACTTGGAGGAGAAATAAGATACATAAGATACATTTTGCTGGTTTTCAGACCAGAAATATATTTTTTAAATAAACCTGAGGATAGAAAGTTTGCTTTCTCTTCCATCTTGTGTACTTAAAATACTTTGAGGTGAACCTGCAGGTTTTCTCTTTACACATCCACTTTCTGATATCTGCAGAGGTACCAGCTCTTCTGTTGCCCAGAGAAGCTGTGGCTGCCCCTGGATCCCTGGAAGTGCCCAAGGCTGGGTTGGATGGGGCTTGGAGCACTCTGGGACAGTGGAAGGTCCCTGCCCATGGCAGGGGGTGGAATGGGATGGGCTTTAAGGTCCCTCCCAAACCAAACCAGAATTTGGTGATTCTGTGAGCTGTTCTGCAGGATCCTTTCTGTTCAATCAAAGGCTGCCTTTGCAAAAGGCTGCTGGATTGGAAGCAGCAGAGCAGCTCTTAGGAAGCTGCAGTTTAAAAGCAAAAATCATCTAGAAATAGGAGCTGACTTGATACTTCTCAATATGCAGCTGATTTTTCTATTTTTGAGGATGGCAGATTTAAATCTGTGCTCAGGGTTCACTTCCTGGGCCTTTCAGACCTGCAGGGTTCAGTGTTTGCACACTCAGGGAGTTGTTTTGCTCAATAACTGCTGTTCCTGGAGTGGAGAGCACAGCTCTTGGCACAAACCCCTGGGATGTTCCCCTGGCAGGCAGGAGGAGGGACCAGATGGTGACTGCAGTAATGAGGGGACCTCTTTCCTAGTTTGATCTTCTGCTAATGRTTTGATTTTTTAAAATAGATGCTGTTTGAGGAGGCATTTCCCAACTGGTTGAAAATAAAAGCTGCTTTTTAATAAAATGTCACAGAAAGAAGGAATAAAGGGAAAAGCTCCTGGAGCATGTTACAGCTTCACCTTGGAGAGTTTGGTATTGTAGAGTCATCAGAGAATCCCAGAATGGTTTGGATTGGAAGGGACCTTAAAAACAATCTTGTTCTACCTCTTGTCCCATGGGCAGGGACAACTTCCACTTCCACTGTCCCAAGTTGCTCCAAGCCCTGTCCAACCTGGCCTTGGACACTTCCAGGGATCCAGGGACAACCACAGCTTCTCTGGTCACCCTGTGCCAATTCCCACCCTCCCAGGCAGGAATTCCTCCTCAGTATCCCATCCATCCCTGCCCTCTGGCAGGGTTTGGCTGACAGGAGGATCACTGTGGGTTATTGACAGGTCTCTGCTGGAATTCCCACCTCAGTGTGCTGGGACTGGCTCAGTGCTCAGCAGCCTTGGCTCCTTTTCACTCGGCATTTTTTTTGTTGTTCCCCCTCCCTCTCAGGAGCTGCAGGACCAGATTGATGAGCTGCACTCAGAGCTGCAGGAGTTCCGTGCCCAGGGCAGAGTGCTCAGGCCTTCCCTGAGGAATTCCCTGTCTGAGGAGTTTGACATGGACATGAAGAGTCATGGCAATGGTGGCATTGAGCCTGACCAGGGTAAGAACATCCYTCCTGCAGGACTGGGATCTTTAGAACATCCTAGGGGTCATTCCATGGAAACCTTCCCAGTGAGACTTGGTCACCACCTCCAATTTGGTGTTTAATGTTAATTTGGGTTACAACTGCTGAACCAAATTTAAAGCTGAAATTGATGTTTGCAGTTTGCTGTGTTTGTGATGGGAGCTGCTGAACAAATTGAAATGGATGAAATAATTCTCTGGAGAATTATATCTGTTTATGCATTGTATAATTAATGTTTCTATGGTTATATAAATTATTACTTGATTACTATTTCTAAAGGACTTGGTTCAGAAGACTGCAACCCATTAAATATGAGCATAGAGGCAGAAATGGCCATTGAGCAGATGAAGGAGCAGCACCACAGGGACCTGCATCACCTCAAACAGGAGCTTGAAGACACAGTAAGTGTTGGAAGGAGATGGTTTTTAAGGCCTTAAGTTTTAACTTTCATATTTTTCAGGTTTTGTGCTGCCTCAGGTGCAGCTCTGAGCCTCACATTCAGTGCTGTGAGCTCTGCACAGAGCAGGGACACAAAACAAATCCTGTCCCTGCTGCACACCAAGGACAACTTTCAGGCCCAAAAGCACAAACCAGGAGGGGCTGAAGGGAGAAACAAGAAGGATGAGACCTCACAGCCTGAAGCTGGAATTGGACAATTAAACCCCAATGTGTAAATGGGCCAAAACTTAGCAAAGTGGGAGACCTCGTGACCAGGGGTCCATTCTGTGCCCCTTTTGGGTCCCTTTTGTGCCCATTTTGGGTCCACCTTGGGTGCAGCCCTGGCCAGGCTCTTGTCCTGCCCAAGGTGCATCCCAGAGACTTTTCAATGAATTTCTACTTTATTCTCCAGCTCTGTCCAGTCTCTGTTCCACCCCAGCCTTCCCAAGGCATCAAAGGTCCCTCCCCACCCAAACCAATCTGGGATTCTTTGTTCCCAGTAAGAAATCAAGCTGAGCACTTCTGCATTCTCTCCTGGGAAATTAATATRAGATGCTGAAGTGTAAATCAGAATATTCAGTGGAATTAATATATAAAACTAGATGGAAATATTGAGGGAAGCATCCCTGTAGAACAATCCTGTGGAAAATTAATGAATCCATCCTGTTTTCCCTGCTGCAGGTGAGCCATTATGAAAAGCAGCTGCATGAGACAAAAGCCCACTGGGAAAAGGAGCAAGAGGATATGAGGCAGAAGTATGCTGAGGAAATGGATGTCATGGAAAAGCAAATCACTGGCCTTAAAAATCAAATAGCAGAGCTGCAGGGAGAGGCAGCAGCGCTCAGAGAGCAGCAGGAAAAGCTCAGCTGTGAGCACAACGAGGAGAAAACCAAATTACAGCTGCATTTTGATGAGGAGAAAGCCAATCTGCAGGAAGTGCTGAGGCAGGAGCAYGAGGATGATGTCAGGGCCAGACTGGAGGAGGTGAATGAGAAGTTCAGGCAGGAGARGGAGGAGCTGATCCAAAAGAGCGTCTGGGTGGAAGAGAAGATGAGAGTGCTGGTGCAGACCCTGCAGGAGGAGAAGGGGGAGCTGGAACGTGGCTTCCAYGAGCAGCTGAAGAGGCTGGCAGAGGTGCACGCCCTGGAGAAGGAGGAGCTGCAGGAAAAGCTGCTGAGGGAGCACAAGCAGGAGCTGGAGGAGGAAAGGTGAGTGTCACCTCAGGTGGGGACAGAGCAGGGTGATCCCAGTGCAGAAACACTTCCCTGCTGGGGAATTCCACTTGTCCTGGCTGGTCCTGCTCTCTCCCACAGCACTGAGCTGCTCTCCAGGGTTTGTTTTTCTCCTCTGACCTTTCTCAAGCTGATGTTGAGATGAATTTTTAGCTCACCCAGAGGCAGCAGTAGTGTTAAAGCATAACCAGGAGGGATTAACTGGAGCTCTGTTCAGGATCCCTGTGCTCCACAAATCCCTGCTTGGCCCTTCCAAAGCTGGTGGGTGTTCAGAGTTCTTTGCTGCAGAAGGAAAGGGGTGGCTGGGAAGTGCTTTTAGCCAGCATGGAGTGTCAAAAGAAACTGAAGCCACCCAGGGGTGATGGGGGTGAGAGCAATCCACTCCCCAAAATCTGAGCACAGGCACTGAAGGGCACAGCTTGCACATGAAACCTTTTCTGAGGACGTTTCATGAGTTGTTGCACTTTTCCAAGGCAGTTTCTTTTCTTTTTGAAGTTTCACCAAATTGCCTCGAATTTAACTTSCAGAAACACCCATCCAATAGTGGAAAAAAATAAGAAATAAATTTCCAACTTGTTTCACTCAGCCTAAAAAGCCACTTTAATCTCTGAGGYAGTTTAGTAATATCTTATGTTAACCATGTCTAGGGAAAAAATGGCAAGTGACTATAACAGAAGAGCWTCTCATGCACAAACTCAGTTTTCTGTGGACACACAAAGCCTTGTGAATCAATATGAGGAAAGCCTGCAGAGCCTGGAGGGACGTTACCAGCGAGAGCTGCAGGAACTKGCTGAGCAGCAGAGGGAGGAGAAATCCCAGTGGGAGTTTGAGAGGGATGAGATTGCTCAGGAGGTGGCTGAAGCCCACGAGCAGCTGAAGGAGAGCCTGGCAAGTGAGAGGGCTGTTTCYTCTGCCCTGAGCCAGGAGAAGGAGCTCCTGGAGAAGAGTTTCAAGGAGGAAGTGAACAAGCTGGTGTGTGAGAGGGAGCAGCTGGAGAAGGAGCTGCAGGAGCTGAGGAATGCTGCCCAGGAGCAGGAGGAAAAGATGAATGAGAAAATAAACCAACTCCAAAGTGACCATGAAAAAGAGCTGAAGGAGAAGGATGAGCATCTATCCACAGTGGAGCAAAATGGGAAACTGGTTAGGGAGAAGCTGGAGAGACTGGACAGTGAGTACAAGCGAGAGAAAGAAGAGCTCAATTSCAAACTGCTTGCTTTGGAGAGTTTAAACAGAGACATCTGTGARAGAGCAGAGACAGAAAAGGCTGAGATGGGCTTGGAAATCTCAGACCTCCGAGGGAAAATACAGAAATTGCAGTGGGAGACACGGAGTTTTGCTGCCCTGCAGAGCCATTACAGGCTCCTGGAGAGTGAGTATGCAAAAGCCAAGAGCCAGATCGCTGCTTTTCCTGCTGCAGCTCCTCTGGGAGATGATGGGGATGTTCTCCAGAACCTGCAGAAGGTGCACGAGCAGGCAGTGAAGGAGAATGTCAGGATGGCTGCCCAGATCCTGAGGCTGCAGCACCGGCTGGAAGCAGCAGAGCAGGAGCTTCTGCAGCCTCGCAGCCCCAGCTGCTCCCACTCTGGCTCAGAAGCTGAGGAAACCCATGCCAGTTTTGAAGGGTTGCCCAGTGATTGTCAAGATGTARCCATGGGGGCAGATTTCAGTGTCCTCCCACCTCTGGAGGCTGATACTACAGACCTGGAAGAAATGTCAGAGATGGATTGGGATTTGGAGGAGGGATGTGTGAGAGCCAGAGCTGGTGGCCACCCTGAGGCACAGGGGTGTTGGATCCAGGGAAGCCAAGCAGCTCTGGATGCTGATGGCAACCAGGATTGTGACCAGAACCTTTCTTGGGCTCCTCTGCTGCCAAAAAAGAGAGATCTGGAGAAAGTTCCCAGGCCAGAAACGCTACACAACGGTGTCAAACAGCAGGAGGCTCATCTGCTAAATCACAGAACTGCTCCCAAAAACCAAGGGTTTGTTCCTGATGCTTTGAAGATGCAGGTGGAGCTGGAGAGGGCTGAAGARCTGAGTGAAGCCTCTCTCCTGCTGGATCACACTCCTGGGGCAGCAAATGGTGACCTGAAGAGCGTAATAGCTCAGCTTTGGGAAAGGATGGAAGAGCTGCAAGACAGATTCATGGCACAGGCTGAACTTCTGTCACTRCAAGAAGAAATTCAGGTAGAAAATGAGGATCTGAAGGCTGAGGTGATGCAGTTGATGGAGAAAAATGARGTGCTGGAAGACAGCCTGCGGAGGCTGAGAAGGCTTCGCTGTGAGCAGGAAGAAAATGAGGTGGAAAGCGTCAAGTTTGGAGAGGAAAACACCAAATTCCTCATGGAAGTTAAAGGATTGGAAGATGTTAAAGAACTGGAAGATGCTCAAGGAAAGGCAGATGTGCCCAGTGCCAGGAGAGGTGGGAGGCTGGAAGAACATCCCCCTGCATCCACGGGCCAGCAGGCCAGGAATTCCCAACGCCACAGCGCCGCGACGGGAGCGGGAAAAGCAGGAACGAGGGAGCACAAACCCCAGGGGAAGGAGAAAGCTCTGGCTCACCCAGAGGCACAGGAGAGGAAGGCAGTGACCCAGGGCTTGCAGAGCACCTGCACTGAGCTGCAGCACAAGGTTGACCAGCTGAGGTAACGTACCGCGGCCGTAGCCACTAACCCAGCGCTGCCTCGGCTGCTCCTTTAACCACCCTAGTTTAACTCTGATTTAACTCTGAGTAGCAAACGTGAGTGCCATGGACTCCTAACTCCTCTGATCGTGGATAAAGGCCACTGGAATGAGTAACTGTGTGTGACTGACTCCTCTCTGTGCCCGCCACCTAAGCAGGAGAAGCTGTCTGTGGATGTCACTGTGTGTAGCTCGTCGTGCAGCGCAAACCCGTCGTGTTCCCATTGTCCAAAACCCRTGGTAACACTTCCAGAGTGCTCCGTAGCTTTTACTAATATTCACTTCACTCAGTTTGTTCCCTTTCTAGAGCTGAATGTTGCTCACAAGGCTAAAATTGCTCCTGTTTGTCCTCAGTATTTCAGTGAGTGCTGTAGAATTATGGCAATTTGCAATGCTGAGAGTGCTTCTATTTTTCTCAATATTTAAGTTAATATTAGGTAATTATAGGGACTTTTTTCTCCAGCTAGGAACCCCTCAGGAATGTGATATGGTAAATACATTTATAAAACATAGATTCATTATTATATTCATCATAAGTTTAACCTACTTGTTTTTAACTGCTGTATTCCAGCAAGGATTTCTTTTTTTTTGGTGGATAAAGTGGCTACAAGTGGCTTAATTATTTTTCARCACCAGCTTCCTGCAGGAAATTGTTCTTTCAGGTGTCCCACCRTGGCTAAGTTATTTCTGTGCAGTCTCCTGAGGACAGAAAAGGCATTTTCTGCTGTTCCCAGAATTCTGAATTCCAGTTGAGGAAACAGCTCGCTCTCCTGGCAGTCTGCATATTGTCGTGTTCAGCTGTTATTTGCAGCTTAAGGACTCAAAGATATGTAGAATAATAGTGGGAAACTTCAGATTTTAACTTGAGCTGCTCAAAAAACATGCCCCAAAATCCCAGGGTTTTTTGTTTTTTTTTTAAGTTTGTTGTAAAAAATTGGAGTTTTTTTGATCAAATTGGGGAGCGCTCCTGCTGAATTAATGTAAAATATAAATACACCATTGATACATAAAGCAAGGCAATTGTAGCTTTGTTTTTGAAGCATTACAGGTAGCTGTGGTGAGGCTTTGTSCCTGTCCAGGTGTGCTGCAGGAGCTGTTCTCACCGGTCTCCTGTTTCTGCACAGGTGTGAGGCAGAGAAGCTGCGCGAGGAAAACGCCGTGCTGAAAAACGAGGTGACTTTGTTGAACGAGGAGGGGAGTGCTTCCAGCCTCAAACTGAGGGAGCTGAATGGATCCAGGGAGGAAATGAGGTGAGAATTCCACGGGGAATGTGCCCTGTGGTGCCTTCAGGCTCTTGCTGTGGCTCAGACACAGTGGGTTCATCCCTTCTCTCCGAGCTGCTCCATGTGTTGGGTGCTGTACTAATCCAAAATTGGGGTTATTTCGTGGTGCTGTTGGAAATCCAGGTTATTGCTCATCCTCTTCCCTGCCCCAGCTTGTCCTGCCCAGCCCCAGAGCCAGGCAGGGGTTTAGCTGCAGGCATTGAGGTGACCCAGTAACACACAGGAKTGACTTAAGGCTGAGCTGGCACCATTTATTTGTGCTTCAGCAAAGGCAGGGAGAGGCTCATCTGACAGATTATTCCAGTGGCTGGGGCTTTGGCAAGTGCAGAACCATCCATGATCCTGGGATTGCTCTTCTGCTCTAGGAAAGTCCCACTTGGGGCACCTTGAGAGGCTGAGCTCTTGCCAGGTTGATGCAGAACAGGGATGCTGAGMAATAAATCAATAAACATCCAMAATTACCATTTCTGGTGGTGGTAAAAAAACAAAACAAACCAGCTCATTTTTGGAATCATGAAGGTTGGAAAAGACCTCCAAGATCATCAACCCAGCACTGTCAAGACCATCACATCCCCAAGTGCCACATCCACATGGAATTTAAATCCCTCCAGGGATGGGGACTCCACCACTGCCCTGGGAAATGAAGAAATCTTTCCTAAATATCCAATCTAAACCTCCCCTGGCACAGCTTGAGGTGATGTCCTCCTGTGCAATCTTGCATTTGTGCAAATTGATAATTGATTTTAGTGTTGATGAGCCTCTGTTTTTCCACAGGCAGAAGATAGAGGCTGTGAGAAAGGAGAARGTGGCTGTGCAGAAGATGGTTGACAACCTGAAAAAGCAGGTGTGTGTTCTGAGCCTAGAACCTTCTCTGTGGAAATCATCACTGCATCAAAGCTGCTCCTTGGACAGTCACAAAGGCAGCAGAAAAACGAGCATTTTATAAATGTGAACACTTATAACTRTTTTATTGCCTGCTTGGGATTGATTTGAGGCTTGCTTGGCCTGCTCATAAGAAAAGCTGTAACAGTTCAGCTTTCAGGCCTGAGAGAGCACTTTCCACAGTCAGCTTGGGAAGTTTATTTCATAGAAATACMAAGTTTAAATGCTCTGTTTTGTAGSTTTTTTGTGATTCTCTGCAGTAGCCCATGGGAAACAGAGATTGTGATTCAACCTCTGCTCATTTCCCAGCTGCCTTGCTCTAGGAATGCTGCCAGTGTGGCTGCTGGTTTTATTTTTGGGGTGGCTTGTTCTAATGGGTGAAATGAAGGATTAATTACCTTTTACATCCATGGCATCTTGGTATTGCTTGGGAAAATGCTTGCTCAGAATAATCTGTAAGGATAACCCTCAAAATCCACACCAGCATGGCAAAGTGTGCTGTGTTGGCTGGCTGATATGACTGGGCTAATTAAGGCTAATTAGGACAAATWATTTGTTTGGAGTCACTGTCAGAGTGAGACTTTAATCACCTTAATGGAAAGGAAATACCCAAAATCTCATTCCCAGTGTGAAATCACTGCTGTCTCTGCTCAGGTGGCAGATCTGAAGACCAGGAACCAACAGCTGGACTCTGAAAATACAGAGCTCAGCCAGAGGAACTCCAAGAACCAAGCAGATGTGCAGGATCTCAATCAGCAGCTGGCAAGGGTGCTCAAGCAGAAGGAGAGGGAAGAGGGGAAGTGTACCCTGGAAGAATGGGARAAGGAGAGGCTGCTGCTGAAAGAGGAGCTGGAAAACTCCAAAATAGAGGTACAGGATTTGGGAGGACAGTGGGACTTCAGGGGCTTTGGAATTGGCATCTCTGTCCTGGGATGTGCAAAGCTGGGCTTTGCTAAGTGCTGGCTTAAACACAGCAGCTGCCCAAAGCCAGGAGGGAAAAATGTGCAGGTTTGTGTTGAAAACACAGCTCAGTGATGCCAAACACTTCCCTGCACTTCCCAGCATGGGTGTTGTTCATCCAGTGCCATCTCAGCTCTATCCAGTGGCTGCAGCATCCTCTGCTTMAACTTTGGTGCTCTGTGAGTCTCCTAAATTGGAATTCTGAGCCTTTTATCTTTTGCAGTCAGCAAATCTGGTGTCGTCTTTGGAGATGGAGGTGTCMAAAATGAAGGTTCAAGCTCATCTGCTGGAGCAGGAGAACCACATCCTCAAGCAGGAGCTGGAGAAGGCAAAACAGGTATGGCATTGCCCAGAGGAGCTGTGGCTGYCCCTGGATCCCTGGAAGTGTCCMAGGCCAGGYTGGRYRGGGCTTGGAGCASCCTGGGACAGTGRGAGGTGTCCCTGCTTATTCCAGAGAGATTGGAACTTGATGACCTTGAGAGGCCCCTTCCAACCCAAACCCTTCTGGGATTCTATTTGAGAGCAATCAGAATGATTTTCACCATCTCTTGATGAAAATTAAGAGGTGGGAATAGTTAATTTATTTAAAGAAAGCTGATAAAAGTAAGGGAATGTGACTCCTCTTGAGACAGTTTCCAGGTACAAGGCACAATTCTCCAAAGAAGGTTGGGTTCACTTTGCCAGAAGATTTTGGGGAGGAATGAAGAGAAGCTTTGCTCAAGATAAAGATTGAAAGCTCTAATTAAGGAATAGACAGGGCARATGGGATCCAGAGGGGAACATTTCCCTGTGTAACTGCAGAATAACCCATTCCAGCTCCATTTAAGGAGTGAGCTCTTCCAGCATGTCCTGTCAGGGGGAATTCCTGTTGCTAAACCCATCTGGAGATATCAGGGTCTGAGGATAATTTCCTGGAGAGCTCAGTTATCTCCTGTGCAAGCACAGTTCAATTGGCTGTAAATATATGCAAATAAACACAGATAATGAGGGCTTCAAATGAGTCAGTTCCCTGATTAGGGCYCCACAAAGTCATTTTCTGCACGGTGTAAAACACTCAGCTGAGGCACCCAGTGCTCAGGGTAGATAATGGCCTTAAAAAGGTCTTAAAAAGCCAAAAGCAGCTGAGGCCTATTCAGAAATGAGTGGATTGTGGCTGGAGTGTAATTACAGACAGGAGATGGAATGAGGGRAGGCAGTGATAAAGCCCTGGCTCAGCTGGGAAAAGGATTGGAAGTCAGCAGTGCAGTGCTTTTCCCTGCACGTGGTTTAGGTGGGATATTATTGGGAAAATCCTGCCCTGGGAGGGTGGGGAGGCCCTGGCACGGGCTGCTCAAAGGATTTGTGGCTGCTCCTGGATCCCTGGAAGTGTCCAAGGACAGCTTGGAGCAACCTGGCTCAGTGCTGGGGTAATGTTGGAACCCTGGAGGCTGAAAATTTGGGGTTTTTCTATGTTAAGGGGTGCTGAGCCTCAAGCAAGCAACACATTTGACCTGAGGCTTGGGAGAGGCTCCTGAGATTGAGTGACAGCACAGGGGCTGTGGGAGTGGGGTTTGATTAGAAGTGTGGGATCTCACAGGGTGAAAAACTTAAGGTTTAAGGTTTTAGTGTACAGTAATGTGTGTGAGCCAAGATGGAGRATTTAGGGCATTGTGTAAGACTTTCTTTTTACCTTCATCTTCCTCCTTCTTCATGGGTTTGGGTGGTTTTCTGTCATTGGGTGCAAAGGTCCCCATTGCAGCCCTTTAGTGGCCATCACTGGGTCACAAACATCACTAATAGAGGTGTCACCTCGTTATTGGGTAAATAGTGCTTAAAGTCCTTGGAAAAGTCAGCACTGGCCATTTTGCCATGTTTTTGTGGCAGCTGGTGAGAGCTCAGGGCTGTGAGTCTGGGAATATTCTGTGAATAGATCAGAGATAATCAATCACCAACTCCCAACTGGAACTTTTGTTTCCTGTGAATCATCCATCCTGACCTTGGTAAGAACAAGAAAAAAGGAGCCCCTGCAGGTTAATGGCTGGACTTGATGATCTTGGAGGTCTTTTCCTACTTAATGATTGCARAAATGAGCTGGTTGKTTTTTTAMCACCACCAGAAATGGTAATTGTGGATATTTATTTATTTATTGCTCTGTATCAACTTGGCTCAACCTCCCAAGGTGCCTGGGATTTTTCTTCCCCTCTAGGGAGGACCCACTTGGGGCACCTTGAGTGGAAGGTGTCCCTGCTTTATTCCAGAGGGATTGGAATTGGATGGCCTTTAAAGGTCCCTTCCAACCCAAACCATTTGGGCATTCCATGATTTTCATGCCAAATTCAGAAATGCAACTGAGAGGGTTTTGTTTCCCACAGCTGCCCAGATGTCCTGACCTCGCTGACCTCCAGAATGAAGTTTCAAGTTTAATCACTAAAAATGAGAAGCTGCAGGAAGAGAAAGAAGCCCTGAGTGAGGAACTGAACAGATGCCTTGATAAGGTAGGAAAGAGCTGCAAATCCACATCATTGTTAAAATTCCTATATCATTATCTGTATCACCAGAACCTTCTCTGGATTTTTTTCCTCACTYTCAAATATCTAGATAATATTAAGCTTAAATTCAGCAAATTATTCGCAGAGGAAATCAGAACAGATTTCTGCTTTAAGAGCAGCATTACACAAACATCAGGAAATCAGAGAAAAGCTTAGTTGCCACTGTCTGGATTTCTTTTTTTTTCCTGGCTGGTCTTAGAGAGGAAAGCTTGAATTCTGGAGCACAGCTTTACTGGAGTTKGATTATGTAGAAAATTCCAGACATTGCAGGGAAGAGAGGCTTTTACAGAAATACTGCAGCAGGACAAGGAGGACAGTGTTCTTGGACTTTTATTGCATCTCTAACCTACTGTAACTCTGAGCTGCAGCAGAGCAATCTGCACACTGTAAATAATAATCCCATTGTGTGGAAATTCAGGGAGCTGGAGGGGCTTTTTGCTTTCCTGCATTTTCCTTCCTTCCTTCCTTAGCTTTAACTCCCTTTAGGGTAACCCTTGAAGTCAGACTGAGTCCAAAACAAAATTCCTGAGTGAGGATTCACTGGTGAAATCTCCTTGCAGGTAGCTCAGGTCAGCTGCTTGGAGAGTGCAGTGGGCAGCTTGAAGCAGGAGCAGAAATCCTGGGAGCAGCAGAGCCAGGCACTGAAAGCACAGCTCAGCCTCTCCCAGGACAAGGTAGGAAACACTGAYTGATGTTCTAACCCTGGGGAAAAGCATTTTGATCCTCTCCCGTAGTGCTTTTTCTCCTGGAAGCCCCCTTCTGATGCCATGCAGCTGAGAATTAAAGCCCCTTGCAGCAGCCAAAGTGGTGTGCTTAAAGCACAAAAGGAAACCTGTTAAACACAATGAGGGACTTTTCTCTCTGCAGCCAAGTGACTTTTGCCAATTCCCTCTGCCTGGTGATTCCTGAAATGCTGCAGGGACTCTGCTGTTGCTYCTCTGTCCTGGTGCAGGCTCATCCTTCCCCAGGCAGGGAAGTTCCTCCTTGGCCAGGAAGAATAAATAAATCAAGAATAAATAATTCAAGGGAAATCTTCTTTCCAGCAGATCACAGTAAATGCTCAGGGTTGGAAGATGTTTCTGGTGGATGCAGCATTTGGGCTCTATTTAAAGTGCGTGGCTTGGAACAGAAAGTTGGAAAATCATTTGGAATTAGAGTTTTAAGGATAGAAAATCCCTCTAAGATTGAGTCCAACCATTCCCCAGCACTGCCAAGGCCATCACTGACCTGTGTCCCCAAGTGCCACATCCACAGGGCTTTTAAATCCCTTCAGGAATGGGGACTGCACCACTGCCCTGGGCAGCTGTGCCAGTGCTCAAAAACCCTTTCCATCAGGAAATTTTCCTTGATATCCAATCTAAAACTCCTCTGACAGACCTTGAGGCTGTTTCCTGATGCTGTCCCTTGTTCTCTGGGAGCAGAGCCTGATCCCCTTCAGCTCCACCTTCCTGGCAGGGAGTTGTAGAGAACAATAAACTCAATTTAACACGTTCAAAGGGGGAACCAGCCCTTTAACTTCACTCCTTCCATCAGAAATCCTAAATCAACACCTGGGATCCCTGATCCACCCAGGGAATCTTGGTGCAGCAAAGGCCAAGCTGTGCTCCTGCTCCTGACAGGTTCAGAGCCTCAATGAAACTCTGCAGAGCACCAACCTCCAGCTGTCCCTGCTGCAGTCTGACCTGCAGGTGACACAGAAGGAGAAGGAAACCCTGGAACAAGAAGTGATGGCACTGCACAAACAGCTGCAGAACACCAGTGAGAAGGTAAAAGGCTCCAGGGAGCTCAGTAGGCAGCTGTGGTTGTTGTATATTGGATATAATGTGCAGGCTTGAGGCTGATTTTTAAAAGCTGTGTTTTAAGTGTTGAATGTGGACAGGCAATGATCTGTCTGTCTCCATTCTTCCCTAAATGAAACCCTTTGCCAATAAAACCCCCAAATCTGTGGACAATGTATTAATTTCCACCTATCAACTATAAAAATTAGGCTAGTCATTGACAGAGGATCTAATTTTCAATGCAACTTGGGTTTGAAAGGTGCAGAATTATACCAACCTCTCAGCTAATGAGGGTTTGTAATTGAAGGAGATTGCAGACAGAGGTCTTGGGATTGCTGTTATGAATTCAGTTCCTAATTTGGCTTCTTTGCTGTGTAATTAAGGAATATTTAATGTCCACGTGGAAAAGAGGCTGTTTCACAATTGCACAACAGGAGCTAAATTACAGCTATTAGTGCATAATATATGTAATACTGGGTTCTGTTTGGCTCCAAAGAGAGCACAAATTGCCTTTTTTTTTTTTTTGTGTTGCTGAACTCTGTGCCCTCCTTGTGCACACAGCCATGATCCATGATTTCAGCAGAGGGGGAAGCATTTGGGATTTGCACGTTGGATTTTATAAGGGAAAACAGCGAGCTGGGAGGGGAGATGGGAGTGCTGCAACTTTGGAGCCTGCACTTGCTGAAAATCCACCTCAAACCCACCTGAACAGAGCAAATGTCTGCTTCTTTGTTGAAGGCCTAACCCTGCAATTCTGTCTGTCTTAAGAACCGGGCTCTGGAAGTGCCTGTGGCTCCCCCAGGGCTGCAGGACCAGCAGGGGCCCATCCTCTGGGAGGAGCTGGAGCAGGAGCAGAGGCTGCTCAGGCAGGACAACGAGAGGCTGCAGAGGGAAGTGCAGAGCACTAAAACAGACCTGGCTCACTCCAGGGAAAAGGTAAAATCTATCCTGGGCAAAGCTGGCAGASATCACAGGAGGGGCTGGGTTTGGGAGCTCTGGAGGTTTGCATAGATCACAATCCAAGCAGATTTTGAGTATCTCCAGAGAATGAGGCTCCATAACACTCTCAGGATATTTCTCTTATTTAAAAGACACTCTTGGTATTTTTTGTTCAAGATTCCAGTCCAACTTCAAGTTAACAAAAAAAGATTCTTAATATTCCTGACATTCCTCTTGTGCAATTTCTTGGCTYRCAGTATTAARTGGATTATGGGGAGGATGAAGGGGAAGAARGCCAAGATATCAAAGCAAATATGTTAAAGATACCCCAGAGGAGCTGTGGCTGCTCCTGGATCCCTGGCAGTGTCCAAGGCCAGGTTGGACAGGCCTTGGAGCAGCCTGGGATGGTGGAAGGTGTCGTGGCAGGGGGTGGAATGGGRTGGGATTTAAGGTCCTTTCCAACCCAAACCATTTTAGGACTCTGTGAGTCCAAAATCAGCTGGTATTTTRGGAGAAGTGGAATTCTCTGGAGCACTTTTCCCATTTGCTCGTGTGTGATCTCCTCAGATCCGGCAGCTGGAATCCACCATCCTCTCCCTCAAGCACCAGAAGCACCAGAGCCAGTCAGGGATYGTCAAAGCCATCGAGCAGGAGAAGCTGAGCTTGAAGAGGGAGTGTGAACAGCTTCAGAAGGAGCTGTCATCTGCCAACAGGAAGGTGAGTTTAGGGTGGCAAACACCACAGATCAGTGCAGGAGTTTCCCTCTCTCAGGGAGGAGCTGGAACTTTCTTGTTCCACCCAGAGTTTTGTGCTCTTTGTCCCTCTCACAGATCTGTGTGTGAAGGAGCTGCCAGGGCTCTGCTGGGAGACAGCTTTTGTCCAAATACTCCTGGTTTGCAGACTTGAGTTGTCTTGTGCTATTTAGTGGTTCATAAGGGAGAAAAAAAACCAGATAAAATGAGAAATTGCTGCTTTTCTAAGGAAACTTCCTGTCTCYCACAGATCAGTCAGATGAATTCTCTTGAACGTGAACTGGAAACCAGCTCAGAAAATGAAGGGCTGAGGAAAAAGCAGGTGAAGCTGGATGATCAGTTAATGGAGGTACTTTTCAATCACTGYTGACTTTCACCACTATTTCACTGAATTTATATTTTAAACCAACTTATGGATGTGTAGCAACAGGGAAAACTAATGGAAACCAGGAGAATTAACCTCTCCTGATGTTTAACCTCATCTTTTGTGACCAAGCTGTGTGGCAGACATCCTGCTCTCTGAATTCACATCCAGCTCCAGACAGAAAATCAAACAGCAAAGAAATTTGTTTCTGTACTTGAGGCAAAGCTGTCACTTCCCTCTTCCTTCCCAAAACATGTCACTCAAATTTCTTCATGTTTGTGTAATGCTGCTCTTTATGTAGAAATCTGTTCTTATTTCCTCTGTGGATAATTTGCTGAATTTAATATTCTCTAAATCATGATAAAATATCCATTTACACAGCTTACTGTTAATTTAAAGGCACAAGTGAAAACTTCAGTGGAGTTTTGGATTCTTCCAAAAGCTGCTGGAGATGGATCATGCTGGGTAACAAAATTTAGAAGTCCTTGGTTATAGGAATGGGCAATTTAATTGTGTTTAGTGTGTCCCATAAGGTCAGCCCAGACCTCCAAGGTCTCTCTCAAGAGTCTTGCCTAAATTTGATGTCCTGGATCTGATTTWAAAAAATAATATTAAAAAARAATCAAAAAACTACAATTTTGATTTGTTCYATAAGTCAAAGCATCTTTGAGATGAGGTTTCTGTAACACTTTTTAAATGGCTTCATGTTTTCCATCAAATGGGAGCCATTAGGCTGAAAATCCTATGTAATTAGTAATAAAACTGTAAAAAACCTAATTAGGGAAGAAGAGATTCTGACAAGTTAATGAAAAGGCTGTTTATATTCCCTGTGTATATTTATGTAGTCTTAATTAAGCCTTGGGAAAATGCCAAGCACTTAAACCCATAAACACCAAGCCTGGGGTTGGGTTTTCTGCTGGAATGTGCATTTCAAACAGGCAGGGTTTTGTTCCTCCTGGTGGCCCTTTCCCAGCAGGTGTGTGCAGCATTCACTCAGTGATTTGTGACTTCTAACWCTCTCTCTTGTGCCTGTTCTCCTTTTGTCCATGGCTAACCTGGCTAGAACTCAGTGGTTGGAAGTAGCAGAGAAGGGGGCAGTTCTCTCTCTGAAATAGTGTGCCAAGGTAGAGCAATCCTTTCTCATGTACCCCCATAGCATGGAGAAAACATTCCTTTTTTTGTTTTGTTTTATTTTTTTTAATTGATTTCTTTTTATTCCATGCATCTCTTAAGTAAAGAAGCCACTTTTCATGTCAATTTTGGACATTAATGTGCTCTGCAGTGTGGTTCTGTATCCCCAAGGAGCTTCATGTTCCCAAGGGGTTGCCATGAAAATGGAGAGAAATCACCCCATGGCTTCCAAAAGAATGAAAATTGGGAGTGAGAGAATGAAAAGTGGCTTCCTGCTACCCCATTGACTGTGAGGCTTGAAGGTGTTTGCATATTTACCTCTGGTGCCTGCATGCTTTCCCACCAGACTGTCCAGTGTCTCCCTAAATTGATTCATTTCTGCTCCCACTTGGCATCATCCTGGTAGTTCAGCAAGCTCCTGCTTGTTCCATTTTCTTCCACAGATGAATACAGCAGGGCTAGATTTTTTTTATTATTTCCATCAGTGTTTATTTTTAAGATGCTGTTAACACTAATTGACTGTTTCCTCATTAGTTACTCGTGTGCTTCACAGCATGACAGAAACCCTGAAAGAAATGCCACCAAAAGCTCATTATTGTTTATATTATCAAGAAAAGAACAGCTCCTTTACAAAGAGAACCCCTAAATATCTTTGAAGAGTACAAATAGTTTTATTTTGAAGGATTTATAAACCTGTTTTTCTGTTTACCTGGACCAGCAGAGATAGGGATGGTGACAGGGCCAGAAGAGCTGCACCATTGTGAAAAATATTTGCAGTTAGAGGTGAAGTCAGCAACTGAAATATTATCCAAATTGATA
>CADDXX010000855.1:191232-209042 GCA_902810485.1 Alauda arvensis
CGAGAAATCCGAGAGCGAGCTGCTCCCGGAGCTGCCCTGGCAGAAGGGAGCAGCTGCTGATGGGCTGGCATTTGTGGGTTTTTTTTCCCCTTCCCCCAGATGCTCCAGCCCGGGGGGATGCGTAGCCAGAGCTCCCAGCAGCAAGGCTGTGCCACGGTGCCCAGGGAACAATTCCTGCAGCTCCACCAGCAGCTGCTGCAGGCGGAGAGGAGAAGCCAGCGCCTCCAGGAAGAGCTCGAGAGCAGACCCTCRGGGACAAACATGCAGCAGGTAAGGCTCCCTCCCCTCTTTAGAAATGAAATTCTTTTAAATATTTGGTTTAGTTGTCTTGGGGTTTTGGTTTGTTTTTAATTCTGGTGAGATCCCTTCTCTGTTTATGCCAGTTCGGAAATTGAGCTCCGTGCCAGTGAGGAGATGTGTTAAACCAACAACCTCAGTGCTGGTTTAGCCTGAGGCAGAGCTTCATTCTCAAGTGCTCTTCATTTCTTTGAGATCAAACCACTCCCACCCACATTTAACTGGCTTTTCTCCTTCTGCTCCACGTGCAGTGAGTGTTTATAGGGGCTTTTTTTTGTGTTTCTTTACCTGATGACTGACTGGAGCTRTTATTTTTAAAATACACCACAAATATTGCACCATGACATCAAATCCTCATTTGGGCTGTTGCTGTCACRTGGAGTTGTGGCAGTTGTGGGGCACAAATGAATCCTTTTTCCTAAGGTCAGTCTTCCTGATTTGGCCCTGTTAACTGTTGTACAGTAGTTCAATATTGGCATTTCTGAGGAAAAAGCAACTCCAGGGAAGGTGAATTCATCCACTGCCCACCTTGGCCAGAATCACTTTTCATTAGACACTCTAAAAATGAACCAGTTAATTTTTTACCTTGTAAAATTGAATTACAGGCAACAGAAATGTTTGCATCTGCCATATAAAACTTGCCAAATGATCCTTTTCTTCAAGAAGTAATTGGATCTCTGAATCTCTAAAGCTTTGGCTCTCAGGCCAAATAAGGTCTGAAAATAACACTGCAACTCTGTCTTATGAGAAAAGTAACCTAAATGTATATTTAGTATTTTATCTATTTTAGATTAGATATTTATTTAGATTTACACTTAGCATTTTATCTAATTTGTTTATCTATTAGCTATTTATTCTTCTGGTAGCAGGAGAAAAACACCCCTCTTATATTTTAAATTTAGATTTATTTATAAATGTATATTTAGTATTTTATCTATTTTAGATATCTATTTAGATTTAGAGTTTGATAAATAAATTAGATAAAATACTATTATCTATTTATTCATCTGGTAGCAGGAAAAAAAACACCTTCTATTTTAAACTTAGATTGCAGTTATACTTTAAAATAATCCCTTAAAGTAATAATAATAAGACCAAGACTTTGAAGCTCAAAAATCTCTGGATATAGTAATAGGTATTCCAGGAAAAAAAAGCTATTATGGAGAGAGTATAGGCAGTAACCAGTTTTTAAAGTATCCAAAACTTGGAGTAAAATTTTTTTTAAGAAAGGCATAAAATCAAAATGTTTCTTTTCAAAAAATCAAAAAATAAGAGCAAATCATTTCAGGTTAAATAGAAATAAATTGGTTGTGAGGTTCCTTTTCAGAAGTGCATCACCACAGGCTGAGGTACTTGGTACCACAGCATGGGGAACAAAATGTGCAGTTGAATTTAAAAATCTATTAAAGGCATCCTGCAGCAGCTGCAGCTGAAAGTGCTGGGACTGCATCAGGAGTGATGAGTTTGTAATTCAGATTTTGGAACCACCTGCAAACGAGTCACATCCTGGAACTTGCAGTTTCTGGAGATGAATTGCTCCTACATTTCCTGGAAAAGCTTTGTGAATTTAAATATACTTAGAGAGGCTTTGCAAATATTTGCTGTCAATGCACTTAATCCCTTCAGTAATTTTCTTTTTTTTTTGCTTAAAATGAGTGGCTATTCTGGTTTATAACACCCCTTTTTTACTATAGTCATTATTAACAACCTGCAGTTAAAAACAAAGCCAGGTTTAAGTCATTATTAACAACCTGCAGTTAAAAACAAAGCCAGGTTTAAGTCATTATTAAAAACCTGCAGTTAAAAACAAAGCCAGGTTTATTTGTTTGTCTCCACTTTGCTGCTTCTTGGAAGCACCTCCTGCATGAATCTCTGTTGATTTTTTTTCTTTGCCACCCTGATTTTTAGGGTTTAACACTTAGCTGAGCTCATGTCCCTTTTAATGTCCCCTTCAGCACCCTGAAAACTTCCATCCTAATCCCTCTCCATCATCCTTTCACCAGTGAGTACAAGGTCAGGTTATCTCCATGCTGTCYGTGTAAAATGATTCATTTAGTTCTGCTGCTGCTTTGCATTTTGCAGCTTCCTTAGACCCTGTGTAATGAGGTATCCAAAGTTATCCCCTTTTTTTTCATTTTTAAATGGAATTATTTGGTGTTTATCCTGCTTTGCACTTTTCCTTGCTTTTTGATCCTGGTTGTCTGTGGATTTTCATTCATTTGACAGTCAGTGCTGAGTTATTTYCATCCAGAGGCTGCTGTTACATGTTTAAATGTCACTAAATTAAATTAAATTACAACTCCTGAGCTGTTTCTGCTGTGCCAATCTGTCTGGACTCCTCTGAATTCCCAGTGACTGTTCCTGCTGTGCCCAGTGCTGTGATTACCTCATGTCCCTTTCTCAATAACCACATTTGGGAGCCTGTTCATTACCCAATATTTCCCCAAGATTGCCTGGCACTGATGAATATTTGAGCTGCTCAATTCCCCTTTTGTACAGCTTTTATTTCAAACTTCAGATCACCTCTGACCAGCTGCTTGTTCACTCTGAGGGAAAAACAACAAGGTTTCAGATAGAAATGCAAAGTTTTCCAAGGAGGGCCAGTTTGGCTACATTTCTCCCTAATGATTGGCAGTCTGAAAGGTTTTACATATATTATATGAGATTTTTAAGTTATAAATAAGATTTTGAGAGAGAGACAGAGGAGGATTTCCTCTAAAAAACTTTGCTAACTTCATCACTGCCACTRATCTTTTAAAAACCATGATTGAGAGTCTTCAGAGGTAGAAAATTCCCCCTCAATCTCCCCAGCTGTGTACATGTAGTGCAAACACTCCTATTCACAGATTAAAAANTAAGATACTCTGCACGTTTTTCTCTTTATATGTGTATATTTTTTTTTTCTGTCCTGTGTTGCTTGCTTTGCTTGTACTGGTGATTTTTTTTTTTTTTGGCTTGAAGTGTGTGTGTTGTGAAGAAAAAGCTGGATCTGAGGGTGAAGTGTTCCCCCTTGCCTTCTCTCTCTAGGCCTTGCTACCGGAGCAGCGAGCAGTGCATGCAGATTCCTACCGCAGGATCGGGCACCTCTGACACCTCTGGCTGCTTTTGATCCCCTTCCTTTCCCATGACAAACACACAAAAACACAGAACTGGCATAAGCTGAGAAACTTGAGGATCAAATTCTATTTTTTCCCTATTTTTTTCCTTTTTTTTTCCTTTTTTTTTCATTTTTTCTCCATTTTTGTCGCAAAAAAAGAGCCTCCGCAGTGTTATTTTCTTATTTATTTGTCTAGAAGCTATTTTGTGAAAGCTCAGAAGCTTCCAGAAGCTTTTATTGATTTGTTACAAAGGGGTTTTATTTATGTTATTTAAAATGTGCAGTTGTTCAGTATGGGAAAGAGCCTATTTTTTTCTCAAATGGTACTAATTTTATATGAGATTTGAAGAAAATCTGGGGTATTTATACTGCATTTTTGTATAAGATGTATAAAGTTTTTAACAGGGAAAGATGACTTTTTTTGGATGTAAATGGAAAATAAAATCCTTTTTTAAGCATRATGTCTCTTGTCTTCTTAGAAACCAATAATTTCCACTGCAAGAATGAACAAGTTTTAGGCAAAATATTTCTCTTTRATAATGAACATTGTTATATCAGGGCTTCTGGGAAAGGTTTGTGGTGGGGATGTACTAAAGCACAGAAACTCAGCTTTTCTGTGGCAGATGGACCTGAAAATTTAACAAAATGAGGAATCTTTTGCTGTGGCCATAAAATCAAAAGGGAAAATTGTTTATTGGATAAAAATCCATAGTTTTTATTTTTATTAAATTGGGATTTTAGCACTTTAATAATTCAGCAAAACCTCTCAMAGGCCTGTGATTTTTCTGGTTGGAGCCATGAACCCTTTCAGCTCTTTGCTTGTAAAGATCTTTTTTTCACCTGTTTTTAATGACCTTAAAGCTGCTGCCTGAGCTGACTTCTCCCATTTAACATGAAATAATGTGAAGTAAGAACATTTTAGGCAATAAAAACCAGGGATCACAGGTATTGAGACCTCTCCTAATTCTTCTTTTCCACATAACTGCTCACTCCAGGCTCCTGCATCCAATGGGAAGTGGAATAGTGAGTTCCAGGGGTTTGAATTTCCAATCAAATTCCATCAATTCAGAAAAATACCCACTCCACCCACACTGCAAAACTGTTTTCTGTGTGACTCTAATGTAAGCTTTGTCATTAAAGTGAATTATTTTATAACCTCATACACAGATTGGAGCTGATGCTACAGCAAATAAAATATTGAGTGAGTTTAAATCTACCCCCCAAGGGGATAAATTTTGAAATTTTAGATGAGGAACTCCCTACCTGCAGCAGATTTTTCATTTCTCCTCCTCCATGGGTGGGATGGGTTTGGGTTTGAAGSTGTTTTATTCTGGGTTGGTGCTTTCTCAAAGTTCATCTCCTCAAAAGACTGCCTGGAATTGGAGTAACAAACCAGCATTAAAATTAAATCTCAATTTTCCTGCAGTCAGTGTCTGAAGTTCCTAAATCCAAACAAGTTCTTTTGTAACTCCTGATGTTTCTTATTTATTTATTTGGGAAAATTTCCCTCAGGTGTTGGTGGAACAGTCTCATGACACAGAATTATGATGCTTTTAGTTGCACTCTCACCTTGATGAAGAAAATGAAGAAAATCAGTTTAGGGTTATGAAAACAAATCTAAAAATATATAGAAAAAGTGAAGTTTGGAATCCTACTTCTTTTAGATATTACTCAATTTCAAGGGGTCGCTGGCATGGGAAAATTAATTTGTCAAACCTTATGACTTCACCTTATTTTTATCCTGAAACCATTAAATTGGCATTTTGTTTCCCATGTTCACCAGAAATTTGGCAGCACCAAAGAACAAGAAAAGGAAATTAYCCAGCTCTGTTACAGACAAGACAGAATTTTATATCCCTTTGATTTGGTCATTCCAAGTGTAACTTGCTTGGAAAAACAATGCAATGCTGAGAGTGCCCTTTAAGTGTTGCCATATTTTGCTTTAATTAGGGGTTAATTAATTTAGTTGCCTCTAAACCAGACTGAAGTGTGCTCTTTTTTGAGCATAAACTGGAAAAACAAAATAGACTGGGTGGCTGGAAACTTGAATTTTAACTGACTTTCACATCAATGTTGCTTTCCAGGGGGGCCATGAGCAGCTTCTAGCAGTGATGGAAGAGAGGATGATGGATGTGGAGCAGAAATTGAGGCTTGTGAAGAGGCTTCTCCAAGACAAAGTCAATCAGCTGAAAGAACAAGTGAGTGTTCTAGACTTCCTCAAACCTTCCCCATTCCTTCTGTAAACCCCTAAGTGGGCAAAAGTTGGCAAGCTGTTGTTCAGAATAGAGTTAAAAGGGGTTTTATTTAATGCATATTTGCCCAAAACTTCATAAAACTCCAAATTGGGGATTGAATCCACTACTCACTGATTTCCTAAATCAAGTTTCAGCTGAGGAGGCTAACTGGAAAAGTTGCTTAGAAAAGGAGGAAAAAATCATTTCCTGAAGAGAAAAATCAAGTGTTGATTTCTTTGAGGCCTCCTGCCCCAAATCCATCCTTTGTTTGATGTGGTTTTGGAGTTTTTGGAAGTATCTCTGTGGGATCACTGGGCTTATGGATTCTCTTGTGCACTGAATTTATCCTTAGAGCATAAATGCTTTAAAGCAGAGCTCACCTGACAAAATTAATTTGAAACCCTCCATTATCTACCCCCTCTCCTTAAAAAAAAAACAAACCTTTCCAGTCTCAAACTAATCACAGCATCTCTAAAGATGCTGGGTTTTGAGAGGAATGGGATCTCTGTGGGATCACTGGGCTTGTGGATTCTCTTGTGCACTGTATTTATCCTTGGAGGATAAATGCTGTAAAGCAGAACTCACCTGACAAAATTAATTTGAAACCCTCCATTATCTACCCCATCTCCTTAAAAACCTTTCCAGTCTCAGAATATTCACAGCATCTCTAAAGATGCTGGGTTTTGAATGAGAGGAATGGGATCTCTGTGGGATCACTGGGCTTGTGGATTGTCTTGTGCACTAAATTCATCCTTAGAGGATAAATGCTGTAAAGCAGAACTCACCTGACAAAATTAATTTGAAACCCTCCATTATCCTTAAAAAACCTTAAAAAATCCTCCATCTCCTTAAAAAAAACCTTTCCAATCTCATGTCATTCCCAGCATCTCTACAGACCCTGGGTTTTCAATGAGCAGAACGGGATTTTCCTTTGACCTTTGAATATCAAAGCTGAATCTGTCACAATGAACACATCCACCTCCTTCCCCCACCCTCCTTGGGAGTTTTTATGTGCCATTTGCTGAGTGCCTGTGTCCCATTCCCACCCCAGCTTTCCAAGAACACCAAGGCAGACGTGATGGTCAAGGATCTCTATGTGGAGAACGCGCAGCTGCTCAAGGCCCTGGAGGCGACGGAGCAGCGGCAGAAAACTGCAGAGAGGAAGAATTATTTGCTGGAAGAGAAAATTGCCAACCTCAACAGGATAGTGAAGAACCTGGCCTCCCCCTCCTTCAGCCCAGCAGCAGAGATCAGGTCATAGCAGAGGTGTTCTGTGGCACAGCCCCGTGCACTTTACTGAAATGGGAATGGTTCAGCTTCTCACTGCGGTGCCTTTGGTTACTGAAAGGGTTTTAGTTGCAAATGCCTCCCCAGAGAGCWCAGAGCTGATTCCCAAAATGGACACTGCCAAAGGACAATTCTCTTGGTTCCCAAACTGGTTTTCTGCTAAGTTTTGCCTCAAAGTAATCATCACTATATAAAAAACAAAACCCCAAACTTACATTTTTCTAGGTTAACTTTGATGCCTTGGGTTTCATTTAYAATCCAAATTCTGAATTTCCTCTACTGGATTATCTAGATTGAGGCAAACTCAGATTGCTGAACTGAAAACAATATTTTCAGCTTGCTAAAATACTTCATGCTCCAAACCTAGAAATGCTGATGGGTCACTCTTCAACACTGTCAGCACAAATGTTACTGAAGGCAAGACTTTGCTGCTATGGGCTGTGTCCTGTAAACTGATTCTGGTTTCCCTAAACCAATTATTCCTCAGGCTTCTGGGTTGTTCTTCATGGCTGTTTCTCTGCAGAGCTCAGAAAAAAAAAAAGAGGTTTATTTAAAATACAGAACTAGACTACTGCCTCCAATTAAGTGTGACAGTATTTTATCTGAAGAAATTTCCCAGCTAGCAAATAAAGACTATTATTTCCTTTTTTTTTTTAAGCTGTGCTGCCAGACAATTTTGAATTGTAAAGGCCTTACTGTTTTTGTATATGGAAATAAGTTAAACCAAGGAAGAGTCACTCAGCAGAAGCAAAGCTGGGAGTTTTGTTGATGTGATTTGTAAATTGAAAGCAGTGCAGTGTATTTATTTAACAGCTGGCAGAAGAATGAAGGGGGCACTTGGATGATTTTGTCAGTGGGATCCTGTTGTTGGAACCCTCAGGAACATGGAGCTTTGCCAGGAATGCAGCATTTGCTCTGACCTGAGGAATCATTTGGGAAAAGTCTTGTCTTTTGTGTTAATCCTAGTGCAGAATCAATGTCATTCATTGTGAAAAAACATTCAGTGTAGTTATGAAGAACTCAGGGAATAACAGCCTAAATCCTTCAGCTGTAAATGTGGGTTTTCATGTCAGCAGAGGGACATAAACACACCTTAGGGGGAGCAGGATGAACCAAATTGGATTTGGGTGAATATTTCCTTGGTGCAGAGGAGCATCAAGGTTTGGGGTGAGAGGTGGTACCTCCTCTTGGATCAGTGCAGAAATGCAGATAATTTTTTTTTGGAATCTCTTCAGGACAGAGGGGTTTGGCAGAAGCTGGAGAAGAGCCTGCCTGCTCAGGGGTGTGTGTGTTCAGCTGCCCTGCCTCCCTCAGGCAGGCACAATTAAACACTGAAGKCAAACTGGGGACAGGGGCCACACTGCAATACTTGAAAATGGATTTCTTTTAAACACACCTGATTGAGGAGGAGTTGTTTTGTCTCAGAGAGCACTGATAATTCTGCCATCAGCCAAAAGTCCTCCAGAAACTGGGGTAACACTGCCTGCAAGCTGTGCAGGAGCCTGTGGAAAATGAGATTTACTCTGWACTGATGTGGCTGAGATGTTCCCCATGTCTCTGGGGCCACTTGGCAATTTTGTGAGGGTTTGTGCACTGACCTCCACACAGGGTGTGACCTTTTCCTCCTTTTCCTCCTTCTTTTCCTCCTCCATTGCTTTGTGCAGGCCACAAAGTGGAAATGGAATCTTGGAAGAACATYGTGTTGGAGTCCTCAGAAATTATTTCACTGCTGTGTTCTTCTAAGAGCATGTAGTGGAGATTTCTCCAAGTCATCCCAAATTCAAGGATTTGCAGATTTTTTTCAGAGGCTGTGTCTTAAATTGATAGAAATGTGAGGGTTTAAAAAGCAGCTACTTTACTATTCATCACCAAGTGGTCTGAGTTACATTATAATAAATCTCTGTGTGGGTACCWGGGTTGGGTGGGAACTGAGCACACCCTAAACCCCATGCTGTGGAAATTATTCCAGAATAATTCCAAGAAACAAAAGAAATGAGGCTCAGAGCTGTATTTTGGAAAAAAAATATTATTGTCTAGTACATTTTAAGACTACTTCATMCCTTGACCTTGATTTCCTTGTGTCTGTGACCAAAGTCTAAAAGGAAGGAATGAATATTTCACTGAAATTATTGTGCAATTACTTGCATGTTGCTCAATTTAAAAGCTGGRCTACTCAACTAATTCTTTTAATCTCCTGGTGGTTGCCAGACTTCTATAAACCAAACACAGACATTGCCAGAGCACAGCACCAAAAAGGGAGGAGCAGAAATAGGGAAAAGGGACTTCTGGATTTTCCCTTTCTTCCTTATCCTACCTTGCTCTAATTCTCTTTTCACTAAACTTCAAAAAAAATCCCAATTTAACTCCAGGTGAGAGGAGGAGGAAAAAGTCCTGCTGGTAAATACTTTTGAGGCAAAACTGCCAATTTCATTGGAAGATTTGTGTGAATGAATTCTCAGAAGTGCCTTTTGCCTTCCTGTACTGTACTGGCTGGGKTGCCCCAGGACAATTCAGGACAATCCCTTGCCAAAGGGAGGGATCCCAGAGAAAGGCAGAGCTGCTTCCAGACGGGTGTCAGGCTGCTCCTGAATCCCTTGTGTCAGCCCAGAGGAGAAGCAGCTGTTCTACAAAGTCCAGGCTACTGAAAATRAGCATAGAAACACATAATTTATTAAGCATTATAGGGGTGTTTTGTGCATGAATGTGTCTCCTATGCAGAATAGGCAAAAACCAAAGTATTTAATGTTGTTGTTGCAGTCAAAAATCACTGAAGTTTCCAGGCCTTGTTCCTGCAACAGGTCCTGCCATGTCAGATAGAAACACTTCATTACCAGAAGGTGTTTTCAATGTTTTCAGCTCTTACTTTATGAATCACTGTGAAAATAAAGGCACATAGACATTTCAGGTTGGGGTTTTTGGGAGGGGACAGACCCCAGGTTAAATACAGGTGTACGAAATYCATGCATTTGAAGTGCTACTTGTCAATTTAGGATGATTTAAAAGTCTAAATTTGGGGCACATGCTCCAAGTAGTACTTTAAAAGCAAGGAAATTGGAGTTGGTTGCATTCTGATTGGGGAAAGAAAGAAGATTGTAAAATATTTGATTTTAGGCAGATTATGTGTTAGGTACAGCAGGGGGGAACAGTCTGGATTGATCAAGAGTTAAATCCTTTTGTTTAATTCCAGCAAATGCCATCCCTGTCACTCAGGTTTTCCATCATTTACCCTGTTCAGTGTCATTTCATGATAAACAACTTCTGTATAAAGGAAAACAAATGTATATTTTTTTTTCTGTTGAATTTGTTCTGTTCTGGTGTAATATATTGTGCTTAGAACATCATGTAAAACTGAGAGATGAAGCAACTSACACATTATTTATAATGAGCATTAAAAAATACATTAATGTATGATGCATACTTGTGTCTTTTGGTTTTTATCCAACATGAAAATCAGAGGATAATTGGGGTTGGGAGGGACACCTTCCACTATCCCAGGTTGCTCCAAGCCCTGTCCAACCTGGCCTTGGATGCTTCTGGGGATCCTCTCTTCCCATGGATGTCGTAAATGCTTTGAGTAGTACCTGCACATTTATCAAAGGCATACACAGCAATAAAAAGGGTGATTTGACAGCCCTGAAAGTGTAAAAACTGACAAGCAGTGAACACACCTTGGCTTGTTTTCAACTGAAGTTGAATCCCTACTCCTCACCTTTGTAGGGGAGGTGTTGAGTGTTTGTTGCAAGCCTTTCACGGAGTCGTGGAGTGGGAAAGGCTGGAGGGGAGCACAGCAGGTCCCTGGTCCATCCTCCCTSGTCAGGCACTGCTGTGTCCAGTTCTGGGCCCCTCATGAAGAGACACTGAGGGGCTGGAGCGTGTCCAGGGAGCTGGGGAAGGGTCTGGAGCCCCAGGAGGGGCTGAGGGAGCTGGGAAAGGGGCTCAGCCTGGAGCAAAGGAGGCTCAGGAGGGACCTTGTGGCTCTGCACAACTCCCTGCCAGGAGGGGACAGCCAGAGGGCTCTGCTCCAGGGAACAGGACAAGAAGGAACGGCCTCAGGCTATGCCAGGGGAGGTTTAAATGGCGTATTAGGGAAAATTGCTCCTCGGAATTGTCAGGTACTGGAAAGAGTTGCCCAGAGAAGTTTGGAGTGTCCATCCCTGGAGGTGTCCAAGGAACCCCGGGATGTGGCACCCAGAGCTCTGGGCAGGGGACAAGGAGAGGATCGGGCACAGCTGAGACTCAGTGACCTCGGACACCATTTCCAACCTCAGTGATTCCGTGATTCTGTCACCCCGGGATTTCTGTTATTCTGGGCTTTCTGACATTACAGGATTTCTGTGACTCTGGGTTTTCTGACATTCCAGGGTTTGTGTTCCTCTGCGCTTTCTGTCATTCCAGGGTTTCTGTCATCTCGGGATTTCTGTCACCCTGGTATTTCTGTCATTCCAGGATTTCCGTCACCCCGGGATTTCTGTCCCTCTGGGGATTTCTGTCATTCCATGATTTCTGTCACCCCGGGATTTCTGTCATTCCCTGATTTCCCTCACCCCGGCATTTCCGTTCCCGCCGCTCTCGCTCCCGGCCGGTTCCCGCCGCTCCGTGAGGGGCCGCGCCCTCCCGGCCGCGCGGGGGCGCTGTGGCGGCGCCCCCTCCCCTGCGCTGCCCCGCGGCCGGCCCGGAGGGCGGCGGCCGCCGCCTTCCCACAACGCCCCGCGCGCCCGCCGCGTCCCCTCAGCGACCCCCGGCCCGAGCCCGAGCCCGATCCCGACCCCGCTCCTGGTCCCGGCCCGGCCCCCGGAGGCGGCCGGACCCCCCCACCCCTCCCTCCCCGCCCGTGCGGAGCGGGGAGCGGCGCCGGGCATGCGGGCGGTGGCAGCGGGCCGGGAGGTGGGATGCTGTCGCGGAAGAAGACGCGGACGGAGCTCTCCAAGCCGGGCGAGGTGCAGGGGAAGTACGTGAAGAAGGAGACGAGCCCGCTGCTGCGGAGTGAGTGTCGGGGGCAGCGGGGGACGGCGGCGCGGGGCTCCGGGGGGCCGATGCCGAGGCCTTTGTGTGCGGGTCCGGCGGGCCCTGGAGCTGCGCGGCCTTGGCGGCGTGAGGGCTGTGAGGGGGAGTTACCCCTGCGGGGCTGTGTGGGGGTTATTTCTCCTTGGAAATGARTGTTTAATCCTGGTACGAGCCCTGGGAGGTGACGGAGGGAAGTTAAAACTGAAAGGAAGCCCGAGTTTCAAAGCGAGCCCTGCACGCGTTGGTCCAGCGGGTGCTCAGCGTGCCCGAACTTGGTGGGGTTTGTGGTTTTTTATGATTTTCTCGGTTCCCGGTTGCTCAGTTTCAGCAGGCCGGGGTACAGGCAGTCTGCAGACATTGTTTTTAAATGAACASAAGRGATCKCAGGGTGAGSTTGGATGGGGCTCGGAGCAGCCTGGGATAGTGGAAGGTGTCCCTGTGGCACGGCTTGGAGCTGGGTGAGCTGCGGGGCATTCCCAAACCGGGAATCTGTGACCCCGCTCCTGCCAGAGCTGCTGTTTTCCCCATCTGGGCGCTGTGCAATGAGATAACTGTCCCGCCAGGCAGTTGCATAAAATCCCTGCGGAAGCAAAACGCTCCAGGTCCTGYCCATGACTCAGCCCGGTGAGGTCACCTGGGATGCGCTGCGATCTTCCCGTGCCTCTGATGCCGCAGCCCTGCCTGTGCTCCCGGGGCTGCACACARCGCCACGAATCCACGCTACAAGTTTGGGTTTGTGCGTCTTTGAAGGCGACCCGAGCCCGAAACGGGTTTGTTTGCACAAGAAATAAATAAATAGATAGATTGGTGACAGCTTCTGGGGCTGCACCAGATTTTCACCATGAGTTGCAAGAGTTTGTTAATAAAAAGTAATTATTCTCGAGACCCAAGTGGGCTTGTTTGCACAATAGATAGATAGATAGATAGATAGATAGATAGATAGATAGATAGATAGATAGATAGATAGATAGATAGATTAGTGACAATTTCTGGGGTGCACCAGATTTTAACCATAAGTTGCAAGAGTTTATTAACCGGATTTTAGCCGTAAGTTGCAAGAATTTCTTAATAAAAAGTAATTAATCCCGAGACCAAAGTGGGCTTGTTTGCACAATAGATAGATAAATAAATAAATAAATGCGCAAATAAATAAATAAATAAATAAATAGATAAATTTATTACTGACATCTTCTGGGGTGCACCAGATTTTACCCGTAAGTTGTAAGAGTTTCTTGATAAAAAATGATTAATAATAGGAATAACCTCATTCTGAATGAAAGTTCTCGTCTGTATTGATTTACCTGGAGGGAAACTACTTATTTATATCGTGTTGAAAGTAAAGAAATGTTTCCCTTCCTGGAGGGAGGCAGTGAAATTCTAAAGGAGAAAGTGAAATTTCTCCATGATAATTTGARAATTTAATGTGTATGGAATGACAGCGTTTCTCTGGCTGAACTTTGTGGCTTTGGGATTAGCGAGGGCAGTGTGAATTCTGGCTTGGATTCCTGTGGGCATTCACATCTTGTCATTCCCAGTTTGGAAGGACAGCGTTCCCAAAAGAAGTAGCAGCCAGGATATGTGGATTTTTTTCTCACAGAGAGATATGAACCCTGACTGATACAGCCACATCACAGYGTGGGTGGTTTGGGTTTCTTTTGCTTCTTGTGTGGTTTTTTTGATGGGTTTGGSCTGGGTTTGTTTCTTGCAGCTGCAGTTTTACTGGTGTGCTGCTGTGGGGTGTGCTGCTTTCTGCAGCCCCAGGACGCGTTAGAGGTGCTTTAAGTGTGTTCTGCACACGAATTTCCTCGGTTTTAGTGAGTAAATCACCGTGGCTGGTCTGTCAGAGTTCTTACCTCTGCTCCTTGCTCTGTGCCAGATCTGATGCCTTCCTTCATCCGCCACGGCCCGACCATTCCRAGACGCACCGACATCTGCCCTCCCGACTCGGCATCCTCTGCCTACGCCCCCGGCGGCGATGGGCTCGTCTCCAGGAACCAGAGCTTCCTCCGAACTCCGGTGCAGCGGCCTCCTCACGAGATCCTGAGGCGGGAGAGCCACAGACTGTCGGCACCCTCCTACCTGGCCAGGGGCTTGGCCGAGGTGCCCCGCGAGTACGGCTCCTCCTCGCAGCCCTTCCTGGCCGAGGCKGCTCCCGGCCTGGAGAACGGCGACGCTGCCGCCCGGGGTTATTTCTACGATCACTTCTACGAGGCGCAGAGGAGGCGGCAGCTGAACGAGCRCCTGCACGAGGACTACAGGTATTATGAACACAACAGTGATCTTTTCCAGAGGATGGCCCACAATCATGGCAGGCACGCTTCAGGTAAGGAGTCCTTTGGTTGTTTTGGTTAAAAGGAGGGGTTTTAGGGGGAGAGTTTGGCTGCAGGGATGTGTCTGGGTGGTCAGGGTTGTGTTTGAGGGGTGTAGGACACAGCTGGCTTTTCATGGGTAATTAGAATGGAGAATTTGTTTCACACATATCCAGAAAGGAAAAATAGGCTTAAACCAGGATTATTTTCTTTAAATAAATGGAGCAAATCTTAAATAAATCAAGCAAATCTTGTGGTTTTTAATGCCACACATACATACATCTCCTCTACRCACWTTGCTGGCTAGCAAGGAGTTTTATTCATCTATTTTCCTGATGTGGAGAATAACCAGCAGCTCTAAATTACAACATTGCAGCATTATTRTTGTTGTTATGATTACATTTTAATGATCATCTTATTATTTAATTTCATTGTTTGAATTTAACCTCAGTAATTAAAATAATTCCTTATAAATAGTCAAAGGGAGGAATKACTGCTTTGGGTAATTAGCAAATTGGCATCTAATTAGTGTTGAAATTGACTTCCTAATCCTTGACTCCTTTCTTTTAGCTTTCAAAATTGTTTGTAAATATGACTGTTCTCCCTTAGTTTCACTGGAACTTGCCTTTGTTTCCTAAAACAAAACAGCATAAGAGAGAAGAATCCATTAAATATCACTTTTCTGAAATATTTGATTCTGTATTTGATACTACAAAAACTCTGCCCAAGGAGGAGTTTGAAACAAACATTTCTAACCTGTAAATAATGCACCTTCAATATGAAATACATTGTCACTTGTAATCTGTGAACAAAGCAGCAATTGGTATCAAATAAAAGAAATCAGCCAGGAAGAACATCAGCTTTTAAGGCTGCTGACCTCGTGTGTGGGATTAGAACCTGTCAGGGCTTTGTGTTTTCTTCACCACAGAAACACTTCCATGAAAAATGGAAATGGCAGCCAGGAAGTTCTGAAATACTGGGGTTTCAGGCCTGCTACTTCCCTCCTCCTTTATTTTCCTAAATGTTAATCTGTCTGATGTACCTGGATTTTGTGTGCAAACCCTGCATCTCTGGCAGTTATTGCTCAATCCAGCAGTCATTAAACATTGCCCTGGTCCAGGTATCAATCCCTGGGAGTGTGTGCTGGGACATTTGAGGGAGGAGAGGCAGGAGGGGAGGATTTCACAGACCAATCCATCAGTTTAACCTTCAGAATTAAACAGTAGCTGTGTCTGTGAGGAGATCCCCAGAAATGGAGCTCTGGCTTGGAAGYGGAGTTTCATCTATCACATTTTCCAAAGGAGCTCCACAGCCRTATTTTGTAATAAATTGCAGCAACATCTCCCTAAATAGATTTTTTTCCTGCTGTTTGTTGGYCTGTGCCCCCTTTGCCCTGGAAATCATAAAGGAGCTGCTCCTSTTTGCTTGGTTTGGTCATTCACTCTYAYATTTTACCATTGCATATTTGGAACAAATTCTGCACAGGTTTGGTGRTGGGTGAGTATTTCATCTCATGCACTCCTAGGGAGAGACAAAGCTGAGCCTTTCAATTGCCAGTGTTTTCCCTTTCCTCCATTTGTTTTCATCTCCATCTGAACTCTTTAAATCCTCTTTTCCTTTTGTCCCAAAATAAGAAAATCTGAGATTTTTGTTACTTCCTTCATCTCACCATTAAGCTTCTTTTTATTTGAACCATCCATTGCCTTCACACCTTCAGTGTTTYCCTTGAGTTTCCCAAATCTCTCTGTAATTCCTTGTTTCTTCTCTTGCATTTCCAGAGCCTTTTGCTTTCACTGTCTTTGTCTGAATTACTTCTCTTTCCTCATCTCCATTGTTGTTTCTCTTCACTGAGATGCCAGAATTGCCTGATGCCTGCAGTTCCAAGTGACAAGTCTGGATTTTAGCTGGAGTTTGGAAATGCTGCCTTCTCCCCTTTCCCTCCCAAGGTCCCTTGGTCAGTCCTGGTGTGTTCTGGGTGGATTCCCAAGGGAATGTTGCCTGGGGAACACGAGGTGTTCCTGCTCTGGTGCTSTTTCATGGTGCTCACACTGAGGTGATTTTTGGGAGCAGTGTGGAAGTCAGGAGGTGCCTGTTTCAGCTTTCATTCAAAACYGAGATTCTCCTCTTTGGAGTTTGGAGAGAAGTTGAAAACATGTTCTTATCAAGGCTTCAGAGTGCTGAGCCAAGTGTTCAGGGCAGTCCCGTGGCTTTCCAGCAGTTGATGTTTTAGCATTGCCATGTCCTCCCATGGGCATTTCTCCTTCAAGTCACGTTTTCTCTCTCACTGTCATTCACTTCTGCCATCTCCTCCTTCCCCTATTTTCATTCCATTTGTTTCCAGTTAGCAATCCAGTGCTGCTGATTTTCCTGACCAGTATTTTCAGTTGAGATACCTCCTRATTTTGTACCTTTACCTACCTCTGTGGCATTTTAATTTTTAATTTTTATTTCTTTTTTTTATTGGTGTCCTTTTCAAACTTTTAATTCTAAGAGACTTTACCTGTCTTTCCTCGCCATCTCTTTCCTCTCTTCTAGGTTAAAGTTTTGGGGAGGTCTGTGGTTGAAGTTAAACCTACAGTGTAGCTTGGAACTAACTTGTAACCAAGACCTCAGAGTTATTTGTGCCTGTGTGAGCGGTAAGCTGAACCATTCTTCTGTGTCTATGCCAATTGCTGAGCTTGAAATCAACTCTGTAAAGGCTGCTGCTGGATTGGGATGAGTTCACTGGGATGTCACAGGAGAAAAATCCACTTTTAACASACCATCTGTTCAGTTGTACCCCTGAAAAATTGCTGACTTGTTTAATGGAAGAGCAAAATAAATACAGATTATCACATGAAACTCATTTAGGGCTGAAATAGCCATTTTTTAAATAGTTCTCTCAGTTTTAAACAAATGGCAGTTCCCTTTTCTTCTTTTGTGCTGATTTTGCAGGAATTTTGCAGCATAATTCTTGGTGCTTTCAGAGTCCTTCCTGTCATTTCCTATTTGGGAATTTGTGCTTGCTTGGAACACCCCAGGAAGTCCCTTCAGATGCTTTGGAGTGGGTTAGGAAAGCCTGGGATTTGCAGACCTGGCTAAACAGGAGAGTTAYTAGAACTTTTTGTTATTTTATTGTTGTTCTTTCAAAATCAAACAGTTTGTTCATCTTCTCTTCCTGCTCTTCACTCCACTCTGATGAGGGGAAGGGAGAGGATTTTGGCATCCTGAATAAATGCTCCCAGGACAATTGGGCTAATTAAAGACAAAGAGTGTTTTGTAAGATTTGTCCTTCAGCACTTGGAAATTTGGGTGAAGTGGGGAGTCCTGAAATTTCTCTGCATTTTCTACCCAAGTGGGACTTTCTCCTCTGCTTTTGCTCTTTCCCCTTTCTGCTGATGGGATTTCTCTGATTCCTTTCCTTACCTGCCCTTTGCTGGCCTGGAAATCTTTGCTCCACAGGGTTTGGACTTCTTTCCAGGCAGGATTCCCTCAGAAAAAAAAAACCCTTTTACTGGGCTGGGAAAGCACTGACATCATTTCCAGTTCCTTTGTTCCTTCCTAAACAACTTCCTGGAGTGAGGAACACACTGCAGATTGTTC
>CADDXX010000855.1:214438-228224 GCA_902810485.1 Alauda arvensis
AAAAAGTGGATAATTTAAACAACTATTTCTTGGGAAAGCAGGAAGAATGAGAATTTTTGTTTTGTTATAGCTAAAAGTATATGTGAGCAAGAGAACACAGAGTTATAATGAAAATATTCAGTTTATCTTGTGGTAGGGATCTCATCCTCCATCCCAGGAAAACCCCAGATGTTTGTATAAAAATTCTTCAGCTTTTCTATTTGGGATACAGAAATCTGCTGCCAGCCCCTAATGCAGGGAATATCCCTGGTGCTTGCAGGAAAATGCAGTGTGCAGCTYTGGGCTGCTGTGGAAATGCTTTGGGGCTCAGAGTTTATCTGGAATTTCGACAGAAGTTGTCATTCCTGGCACTTTGCCATGGAAAAGGCAGTCCAGGAATTCAGGCTGCCTTRGAATTCTCTTCTTTGGGTTTTACTTTGGGAAAAAACATAGGAATTTAACTCTTAAAAGTGTTGTTTAGTCTTATTGTTGATAGTACAAGTATATATATATAAATAAATATATAAAAGTTAATGTCCTCTTCTCTTACTGTTCAGAACCATAGGAGGAGCTTTTCTCCAATGTATGTATCCATCCTCCCACAAAGGAACATCTGACCTTTATCAGGAAACCCAACAGAAAATTTCTTTTGATTTCTAAAAAATAATTTTATAGGAAGAAAAGTCTAAATTGTACTAATTATTGCTTTTCATGTCACAGTGGTTGATGGTTTTAAGGCCCTGTGAATATCAACATCTTAAAACTTCCAGCAYAGAGAATATTCCAATATAATCTGTGATCTAAAATGACAGTTACAACCTTCAGTTTATAAGTCTGGCCTTTGCTTTCATGTCCATGGAATATTGTTCAAAACTTCAGATTTCTCCATCTGTACAAGTTTATTTTGATGGTTTGGCTCTGCTTCTTCCTATATGAAATGCAAAGGGCAGAAGGAATGGATAAAATATTTGTGAGCTGGTGTTATTTTTGTTCTTTGCATCTTGGAAATTCAAAATGAGCTGGCACCTCTTCCAAATGCTGGGAAACATTAACCTTTAATAAAAATAAATACCTGTGGATTTATTTAAGRAGGGGGAACTGTAAGAAAAACACAGGAATGTGCAGTTTTAACAGAAAAATACGGATTATTTTCCCTCCCCAGTCAAATTTGTGTGTTCATTTGTGCTGGCAGTGGTGATTTTACAGTCACCATTTCCACATCCATGGAATCACATCCCAGGGGTTCAGTTCAYTGGGGAAAAGCCTGCATTTCTTTAGCCCCAGCAGAGCATTTTCAAGAAGCTGAAATGTTTGTGGGTTTTGGGGGCTGCCCGAGCCCTCCCAAAGGTCAGGAAGCCTCCAGGATGTTTCTTGTCTCTGGAATTCAGGCCTAGGTTGTCCATTCCCAGTTAAAGATGGACACAGCATCACCTTCCCTTTCTAATGCTGCCAAATAGGTAAGTGCTGGCACAGGAGGAAATCCTTTAAGGCCAAACAGAACATGACAAGGCTGGAAAAAGATTTAAAGAGCAGAACTCAGGAGGGTGTTTGTGAGGGGGGGTTAATTCATTTTTCATCTATCCAGTTGTTTTGGAGCCTTCCTGTAACTTTATTTTCAATTATCATTATGTTTTGTTAGGATGTAGCTCACCCAAGCTGTCAGTTTAGATRAGAGAGACTCTGCTTTTCCCTTCTCTCAAAAAACAACCTCACAAAAATGTTATTCCTGAAAAAAAGGAGGAGGGGGGATATTCCTCTTAGTAAATGTGTGGGGGGTGATCTSTGACTTCCAAAAAAGTGGGAAAAGTGGCTCCCAAACTCCTTCTGCTGGGAAATACTAACACACAAACCCTGGGAATAATGGGATTGAACAGATGCCTTTGGCTGTGGGATGGAAGGATAATTGGAATTTTCATTAAAACCAGGGAGTGTTTAACTGTAGAACTGTGAGGGACTGGATGGAATTCCTTAAAATGAATTGTACAAGAGAATTGAATTCAACCCAGCACATCCAGGAGTTAGAGAATTCCCAGGGGTGGAAAGAACCTGCAAAACCCTTGATGATGTCACTGGGTTTTGTGGTTTTTAGGAGTTTTCTGTGCTTGCTCATGTGGCTTTTCTCTCAGCCAGCTTCCCAAGGATCCCTGGGAAGGSATGGGACAGTTTCTGTAGTCATCCCTCACATCCAGCTGCTAGTTTGGAAAAACTCTCTGTGTGCTACAGCAAATCAAAGTGCTGCTGAGCAGCCTCTTAAATTCAGTGATGGAGAAATCCCAAATGTGCTCTGTTTCCATGGGAAAGGTGGGAATTTAATGAGCTGCTGATTCCTGGCAGCTCTTGGACCCCARGCCTGCTTGTCCCTCCTCTCTTGTTCTGCCTCCTCCTCTTCACTGGTTCACCTGAAAAGCTTTGGTGGCACTCAGTGATTTCTCTGGATAGTTTTGATTTTCTCTTTCACTTGAAAGAGAGCTGTGGGGTTTTTTTGTTGCTGACAAATGAAGCAGCCACAAGAATTTATGAACAGAAACAGATAATTCCTGTAAGCCTCCACCTCAACCCCCCCCTCCCTTTGGTTTTGTAGGCATCGGGAGAGTTGCTGCTACATCTTTAGGAAACCTAACAAATCATAGCTCAGAAGATTTACCTCTTCCTCCTGGCTGGTCAGTGGACTGGACTATCAGAGGAAGGAAATACTACATCGACCACAACACCAACACCACGCACTGGAGCCACCCGCTGGAGCGCGAGGGGCTCCCGCCGGGCTGGGAGCGCGTCGAGTCCCCCGAGTTCGGCGTCTACTACGTGGATCACATCAACAAAAGGGCTCAGTACAAACACCCCTGTGCTCCCAGGTCAGCCCCCACCTCCCCCTGGGTGTATCTTTCTCCAGTGAGAAGCTGGGTTTGGAGAAAATACAACAGGCAAAAAGAAAAAAATATTTATTTTCAGCTTTGCCGGTTCGCGGTGGGATTTTAGGGGAAGGTCGGGGTTTTGTCTCATGGTTTTGGAGTTTAGAAGCAGAATGTTGCTCCTAAATCAAACAGAGCAGCTCTGCAGCTGTCAGTCGAACAGCAAAGCTGCTGAGAATTGAAACTTGAAGAACTTGAAACAGAACAAAATTGGAACTGAAATTTGAGCTGATGGTGCCTGGAGATGCTCTGAGCATCTGAAACGTGAATTAAGTCTGGGATGAAAATGAGTATTGCAGCTCCTCATAATTTCAAAGTTAAATAAAGTGAATACACATCAAATCCAATGGTAATTGTTAACACACACCAAATCTAACAGTTMATTGTCAATATGCACCAAATGCAATTGTTCATTTCTGCTGCTCAGTCTGTTCTGCTGRTACCCAGGAAGAGCAAGTTCTTCAAGTTGTGGCACAAAAGAKAAATAGATGGGGATGTCTTTCTGTGGAGTAACTCTGATCAGCTGCTGCCTGCATCCGTCTGTTCTAACATGTTAAACGGTGGATTACATGAACCAATACTTTTAAAGTGTTTTAGAAATAGTTTTGTTGTGCTGTGCCSAGTGGGGCTGAGGTGAATTTCACCAAAACAGCAGCAGCACTTAGCTCAGTGCAGGCCTGCTGAGGCAGCAGCCTCTGCAGTGCTGCCTGTGTGTGTGCAGAGCTGGCTCTGTGTGTGCAGAGCTCAGATCTGCTGATTGCAGAGCTGGCTCTGTGTGTGCAATGCTCAGAGCCGGTAAGTGCAGTGCTGGCTGTGTGTGTGCAGTGCTGAGCAGTCTCTGTGTGTGTTTGCAGAACTCAGCAGTCTCTGTGTGTGTGCAGAGCTCAGAGCTGGTGATTGCAGTGCTGGCTGTGTGTGTGTGCAGTGCTGGCTGTGTGTGTGCAGTGCTCAGAGCTCTCTGTGTGTGCAGAGCTCAGAGTTGATGATTGCAGTGCTGGCTGTGTGTGTGCAGTGCTGAGCAGTCTCTGTGTGTGCAGAGCTCAGAGTTGATGATTGCAGTGCTGGCTGTGTGTGTGCAGTGCTGAGCACTCTCTGTGTGTGCAGAGCTCAGAGCTGCTGATTGCAGTGCTGGCTGTGTGTGTGCAGTGCTCAGAGCTCTGTGTGTGCAGAGCTCAGAGCTGCTGATTGCATTGCTGGTGTGTGTGTGCAGTGCTGGCTGTGTGTGTGCAGTGCTCAGAGCTCTCTCTGTGTGTGCAGAGCTCAGAGTTGCTGATTGCAGAGTTGGCTGTGTGTGTGCAGAGCTCAGATCTGGCTGTGTGTGTGCAGTGCTCAGAGCTCTCTGTGTGTGCAGAGCTCAGAGTTGCTGATTGCAGTGCTGGTGTGTGTGTGCAGATCTGGCTGTGTTTGTGCAGTGCTCAGAGCTCTCTCTGTGTGTGCAGAGCTCAGAGTTGCTGATTGCAGTGCTGGCTGTGTGTGTGCAGTGCTGGCTGTGTGTGTGCAGTGCTCAGAGCTCTCTCTGTGTGTGCAGAGCTCAGAGTTGCTGATTGCAGAGCTGGCTGTGTGTGTGCAGTGCTGAGCAGTCTCTGTATGTGTGTGCAGTGCTCAGAGCTCTCTGTGTGTGCAGAGCTCAGAGTTGCTGATTGCAGAGCTGGCTGTGTGTGTGCAGTGCTCAGAGCTCTCTGTGTGTGCAGAGCTCAGAGTTGCTGATTGCAGTGCTGGCTGTGTGTGTGCAGTGCTCAGAGCTCTCTGTGTGTGCAGAGCTCAGAGTTGCTGATTGCAGGTGCAGAGCTCACCCCGTGCCTGTCGTTGCAGCGTGCCCCGCTATGATCAGCCGCCCCCCGTGTCCTACCAGCCGCAGCCCCCGGAGAGGAGCCAGGCCCTGCTGGTCCCTGCCAACCCCTACCACAGTGCTGACATCCCTGACTGGCTGCAGGTCTATGCCAGGGCTCCTGTCAAGTGAGAGTTTGCTTTTGCTTTTGCTGCATTTCACACTGGAAATGGGGAAAAAAGGGAATTTTCACAACTCACAGTAAAGCTTGGGCTGTGTTTGGGTTTTAGCTGCATCAGGGCTGAGGCTGACAGCAGGAGGGGGTTGTTCCAAATGTTTGTCACATGAATTTGCTTTCTTTCAGGCGTTACTTGAAGTGATCACTCCTGGCAGAAAGCTCTGTCAGAGAGTGRAGGATGTGTTTTGCTTTCAGAGTGTTTACAAGAGTGGCACCACGTGCTCAGAAAATATGTGAAACATTTTTAGGGTGGAACTTCCTCATGTCTCTTTKAWTTCTTYTTAWACAGCACAGCTTTTCCTTCACCTCATTAAATGGTTTGGGTTGGAAGGAACTTYAAAATCATCCAGTGCCACCCCTGCCATGGCAGGGACACCTCCCACTGTCCCAGGSTGCTCCAAGCCCTGTCCAACCTGGCCTTGGGCACTTCCAGGGATGCAGGGGCAGCCACAGCTTCTCTGGGAATTCTGTGCCTCCCCACCCTCACAGAGAACAATTTCTTCCTAATAYCCAACCTAAATTTACCTTTTTCCAGCTTGAAGCCATTCCCTTTGTCCTTCCCCCCATCCTTGTCCAAAATCCCTTTCCAGCTCCTTTAGGCCAAATACTGGCTGACATTTATATTCCTATTTCTGGATTTCTGTTCAAGAAAATGAATTAAAAACTAAGGGGTAATAAAAAGTCATTTTTTAAAAAAAAAAAAAAACTGCTACAAGAACAGGGAGTCTCCTCCAAAAAAGGGTTTGAGTCAGCATAAAGAAATGAGATTTTCTAATGGGTGCAGCTCTGCAGAGCAGCAACACTGAATAGAAAGCAGTAACAATCCAAAATATGGTTTATTAATTAAGAAATCATGTGCTGTTCATAAGGAGAAACTGGAGAAACTCAGTTTTACAGCAGTGAGGTCAGTCTGTAACTGCAAATCTAAGCTGTGGTGTTCAGTGACTTCCACTAAAAAAAAAACTCCTTTTTTTATTACCTGCTCCTTGTAAGTCCAATTTGAATGAGTTTTATTACTTCTGGTGACTGCTGGGTTTGCCAGCAGCCCATAAAGATTCCAAYTGCCCTAAAATCCACACTCAGTTCCTGTAGCCTGTAGGATTTGCTTCCTACAAATGCTCCCAGCTTTTGGCTGCAGACCCATTCCTTTATTTAGGTCTTTGGCACATCCAGGCAATGTAAATTTAAATAGTTCAGCCTGAAACTTGAGAAACAAACATAAGATAAATTAAACAATTCCTCAGGGATTTCTTTCTATCAAGTAGGCTGAGACAAAGTTTTACATTTTTAATTATCAGCACAGTTTTGCACTGAAATAATTGGTTTTATTTTGTCACTYACCTCTGGCACTGTAAGTTGATTTAGCTGTAAAACCCAATTGTTTTTGTTGAGAGGAGTAGAAAGTGATGGAAAAAATAAGGAATGTTAGATTTTGTTTTAACAAATTCCTGTAGAACATAAGAATTAGGGTTAGAAAAAGGCTGATAGAAAGTCCAGTGGGTGTTAACCAAAACAATCTCTGTTTATAGGAAAAAATTCCTTCCTGTGAGGGTGGGGAAGGAGAAGGAGGCAAAGGTGACCTCAGGAATGCAGAGGTGCTCCCAAAGGTGGCTGCACCTGAAAACCTTCAAACCCTCAGTGTCAATACAGAGCTCCAACTCCAAACAGCTGCAATTTGTTATTTCTCCTTTTTTTTTGGGAAAAAAAGTGATTTTAGCAGTGCAGCCCTGCCAGGAGTAGGGATAACTTCAACACAGAAGCTGTTCTTTAGGAASTTTATAAAAGCTGTGCTAAGTTCTAATGAAATTCCTAAAATTCCTCAGAGCATCTCTGGAAGTCCCCTGCACATCCTGGTGCTCCTCTGATGCCTCTGCAATGTGACCTTTCAGGGGGAATTGCAGTTTAGTTCCAGAAATTCCCTGATTTTTCTGGGAATCCATCTKCTCCTGTGCCTCAGCTCCATCAAATAATTCCTGTATTCCAGRAGTTCCTCCTGTTCTGGAGTCACCAGAGCAGTTTTCAAGCCAAGGAAATCAGAYTGTGGGAGGGAAAAGCAGGAAAGGAGGGGAGGGGATGRCAGAGAGGGTGGGACCACACCAGGRTTTGATTAAATAGCTGTTGTAGATTACTGCTGCTAATTAACTAAGAGGGGTTAATTGGAGAGGTTAAGCCAATAGCACTGGTTACAGCTGGATTGGGAAGAGCTGGGTGGGAGGGAGGCCCAGCAGTGTCCCCTCCTCTGGGAGGGACCTGAGCTACTGAAATAATCCATTTTATTTTCATTTTATTCATCTGTGTCACCCTGATTTTAACAGATGYYTTACACTGAATATTCCAGGTGTTTTACACTAAATATTCCAGTGTTGTGAATGGAATTGCTGTTCAATGCTTCCAAAATGCATTTCCATAGAATCCCAGCATGGTTTGSTGTGGAAGGGACTTTAAACCACCCCATCCCAGCCCTGCTATGGTCACACCTCCCACTGTCCCAGACTGCTCCCAGCCCTGTCCAACCTGGCCTTGGGCACTGCCAGGGATCCAGGGGCAGCCACAGCTTCTCTGGGCACCCTTTAACCTGCCCAGGGAACAATTCCTTCCCAATATCCCATCCATCCCTGCCCTCTGGCAGTGGGAAGCCATTCCCTGTGTCCTGTCCCTCCAGGCCTTGTCCCCAGTCCCTCTCCAGCTCTCCTGGAGCCTTCTCCTCTCCAGGTGAGCACTCCCAGGTGTGTTTCCCTGTGCTTTATTCTGCTCACTGAAGGGAATCCCCTGTAATTGCTGGAGTTCCTTGCTGTGTGAGGAGGGATTGTTCCATTTCCCTGTGAGGTTTCTCCAGCCCATTCCCAGACCCATCCCCTGGGCTCTGTGCTCATTGCAGTTGATCAGACCCCACCTGCAGCCACCGTGTGCTGTCCCCCCAGGTACGACCACATCCTGAAGTGGGAGCTGTTCCAGCTGGCAGACCTGGACACGTACCAGGGCATGCTGAAGCTGCTCTTCATGAAGGAGCTGGAGCGCATCGTGAAGCTCTACGAGGCCTACAGGCAGGCCCTGCTGGGGGAGCTGGAGCAGCGGCAGCAGCGGCAGCAGTGGTACCAGCAGCAGCAGCACGGAGCCAGCTACTGACCCTGCCCACACGGGGATCCTGCAGCAGGGGAGACACCTCCTGGAGCAGGAGAGACCCTCCTGCCATGGGGGTGAGACCCTCCTGGAACAGGAGAGAGCTCCTGGAACTGGAGAGACCCTCCTGGAACAGGAGAGATACCCTCCTGACATGGGGGAGAGCTCCTGGAGCAGGAGAGAGCCTCCTGGAACAGGAGAGACCCTCCTGACACAGGGGAGCTCCTGGAACAGGGGAGAGACCTCCTGCCATGGGGGAGAGCTCCTGGAACAGGAGAGAGACCCTCCTGGAACAGGAGAGACCCTGCTGCCATGGGGCACAGCTCCTGGAACAGGAGAGACCCTCCTGGAATGGGGGTGAGACCCTCCTGACATGGGAGAGAGCTCCTGGAACAGGAGAGAGACCCTCCTGGAATAGGGATGAGACTCTCCTGGAACTGGAGAGACCCTCCTGACACAGGAGAGCTCCTGGAACAGGAGAGACCCTCCTGGAACGGGGGAGAGCCCTCCTTAAATGGGAGAGCTCCTGAATGGGAGTGAGCCCTCCTGGAACAGGAGAGAGACCCTCCTGAAACAGGAGAGAGCACCCTCCTATACAGGAGTGAGCCCCTCCAACAAAGGAGTGAGCCCTCTCCAACAAAGCAAGAGTGAGCCCCCCCAGCTCCCCCTGCTCACACTCACACACAGACTCTGAAAGGAAAAGTGCTTCGGGTTGAAAAGGCAGCTTATTTTTGTTGACGTTGCACCTTTGTTATCCTCTTGAATATTTTTCTACATGTATTATGTGTTGTTTATAAGAAGTGGGAATTGTTTGTTAACCTGTTTTTTTTTTTCCCTGTGCCGGGAGTAGTTTGTTATCCTGAGAAAACCAGCAGCAGTTCCATCAGTCCCCAACCCTTGATCTCTTCCCTACCTGCCAGCTGCAGTATTAAAAGCTGGCTTTTGTATTTTTTTAAGGGCAATAGATGCAACTGTCACGTCCTGGCTTCCAAACGTTGTCCAAATCCAGATGCCTCGTGCAGGGTCCTTCCCTCAGGATTTGGGCTCCCTGTCCTGAGAGAGCTCTGCTCCTTGTTTACAGCTTTAATGTACAGAACCCACCCCGGGCCTGTTCACTCACACCAGGAGCTGATCTCACCCTCTGAGTTGCCTTATTTTTTACTTTAGCTCAGTAGTACTCCAGATTTACTCCTCGTTCTCACAGAGGGGGAACACTTGTACCTTCCTCAAGACCAAGGTCTCGAAGCAGAGTGGYTCTGATGCTGCATTTCCCAAAAGCTGAAAGTGGAAAGGCAGTGCCATTGTCTGACCCCACTGTGCCACCCCACGGGGAAAATCAGGGATGTAACAGCAATTACTGTGGTTTTTAATGAGCTTTTGTCTTMAAGCTCCTCACTTGGGGAAAATTTTTAATTGTCCAGTTACCCTCTCCAGTCATTTCATTTGGTTCATGAATTGTCCTGATGTGTTATTTATGGGTTCTTTTCAGTGCAATAAACACTGCAGACAACAAAAAAAGTACATTTCTTGTAAATCCTATTAATTCAATAAAAATCATTTTGTTGGATGAAGGAAGGGTTTGTGTGAGTGATTTGTGACCTTTCAGAACACCAAATAAACTGTTCCTGCCAGCAGAAAAACCCCCTGGGTCTGAGATGATCAAAGCTCTGGCTCTKTCAGTGGGTGAACAACCCTCAAAACACCAAATTTAAAATCCCAAATCAAACCAAACACGTCAGAAACCCCAGAGGAGAAGCTCTTCCCTCGATAATGAAGAACTTTTCCCTGCAGCACCGAGTTCTTAGGAACCAAAAGCAAACTTTAATAGTCCTGACAATAAAAGAATAGAACTGTAGCACACGTCCTATGCACTGTGATGGATAAATATGTACAGAAATCCAGTGAGACTCCCTCCAGCACAGCTACAGAGTGACACTTTGTGCAGACAAACAAACCCCACGCTCTCCACAGAACCTTCACAGACCATAGCAAAGTGCCCTTACAGTGTCTGATAAAGCAATTAATACATTTTAATTATGTTGACGTAATTAAACAGTTAAACAAAGGGAAAAAAAAAAAACAAAACGTGGTTACATGTTATAACGTCTTCAAGTACCTGAAATCAATCGGCTTTTGGAGAAGCTTCGGCCTTTTTTAGTCGCGGTATCACGTCAATGATCGTTTCCTCAGTGGTGACTAATTAAGAAGGGGTAAATAAGGCTTCATGAAGGAGCTGGGAGTCGCTGGCTATGACGGACCAAAGCTCTGCGCTGCGGCAGTGCCCTATGTACAGGGACGGGACACGTCCCGCTCCCGCTGCTGCCGCCGGCTCGGGGAGGATCCGGGAGGAGCCCGAGGCATCGCTCATCCTACAGCTGCTTCCTGTCGGGAGCCTGCGCGGGCTCGGCCCGCGGCGCGGGGAAGGCGTGCTGGTACAGGTGTCTGTGCGTGGCGGCCGCGCTGTACAGCTTGTACAAGGCCTGCGGGGAGACACAGCGCTGAGCGGGGCCTTCCCGGCCGGGCTGGGCACGGGGAGTGCTGAGCGCGGGGAGTGCTGGGCACGGGGAGTCCCAAATCCAGGGAATCCCACAGACAGGGAGTCTGGGGCACGGGGAGTGCTGAGCACCGGGAGTGCTGAGCACGGGGAACGCTGGGCACGGGGAATCCCAAATCCAGGGAATTCCAAACCTAGGGAATCCCATAGGCGGGGAATCCCAAATCCAGGGAATCCCACAGGCAGGGGGGGGCTGGGGCACGGGGAGTGCTGAGCACGGGGAATCCCAAATCCAGGGAATCCCACAGCCAGGGAATCCCCATCCCAGGTAATCCCAAATCCAGGAATCCCCAGACCAGGGAATTTCACAGCCAGGGAATCCCACAGCCAAGGAATTCCACAGACAGGGAATCCCCATCCAAGGGAATCCCAAATCCCAGAGAATCCCCATCCCAGGGAATTCCGATCCCAGGGAATCCCAAACTGAGAATCCCAAATGGAGGGAATCCCAAATCCAGGGAATCCCCATCCCAGGGAATCCTGATCAAAGAGAATCCCCATCCCATGGAATCCCAAATCCAGGGAATCCTGAGCCCAGGGAGTCCCCAGCCCAGGGAATCCCTAACCTATGGAATCCCACAGCCCAGGGAATTCTGATCCCAGGGAATCCCAAACCAAGGAAATCCCCATCCAAGGGAATCCCAAATCCCAGGGAATCCCACAGCCAGGGAATTCTGATCCCAGGGAATCCCCATCCCAGGGAATCCCAAATCCAGGGAATCCTGATCCCAGGTGAGAGGAATGACAGGTTTGTCTTTACAAACAAGCAGTGGGGCTGCTGGTAGATAAAACCAGCACTGTGAGATAAAAGAACCAATGGGAAGGATTCCACTGATGGATGAATGGAAAGAAGACATTTGCCTTTACAAACAAACCCTAGGTTTGCTGATAAATGAAATTGGATATTGAAAGAAACAATTTATGGGGAAACCCCATAAATTCCATGAGAATTAAAAATTAAAGGGGGGGGGGTTATACGTTAAAGGGGAATCTTTAGGTATGAGGCATCCTGGGAAGTCTGTACCTCTCAAGTACCTCAGCCAGTGGGGAAAGAGAGAAGGACATGCAGTCAGGAAATCAGGATAAATAGGAGGCTGCATCCTCCAAAAATCGGAGAGACCCAGGGGAAATGTCCCATGGCCTCTCCCTTTATTTGAATAAAGTAAAAGGACTCCTCTGTCTCCTTTTTGGACATAAACCTCTGGCATTGGTGGATTAATTTTCCTAACACAGGGAATCCCAAACCCAGGGAATCCCACAGCCAGGGAATTCTGATCCCAGGGAATCCCCATCCCAGGGAATCCTACATCCAGGGAATCCCCATCCCAGGGAATCCCAATCCCAGGGAGTCCCACAGCCAGGAAATCCCAAACCCAGGGAATCCCCATCCCAGGAAATCCCCATCCCTCCCAGCCCCCTTGGCCTCTGTGGGTTCACACCAGCGGGGTTGGGTCAATGTCCAACACACAAAGGCTCCAGCTCAGGGTTTAGGACCTGAGGGAAGGGCTGGAGCTGTGCCAGGGGAGTTTAGGGTTGGATTTCAGGGAAAGGTTCTTCCCCCAGAGGGTGCTGGACACTGCCCAGGGAATGGTGACATTCCCAGAGCTCCGGGAGCGTTTGCACATCCCAGGGATGCCCAGGCTGGAATTGCTGGGGGGTGTGGGCAGGGCCTGGGGCTGGACTCGATCTCTGTGGGTCCCTTCCAGCTCAGGATATTCTGTGACTCGACAATTCCAGTTTTTCAAGCCCCTCATCCCCTTTGAGCTGTATAAAATCATTAATTGGACCATGGGTGAGGCATTTGGGGGTGTTTTCCCCTGCACGTTTCACACAGAGAGTTTTGATTCCTGCAGCCTTGGCTTTACCCCTCCAGGCAGTTCTGTAACTGCATCAGCCCCAGGGATGGGCTGGGTCATTGTCCCCATCATTTTTCTGCAGATGATGCAGATTTTTTTTCCAATTTTATCATTTTCCATCTGTCCTGGAGCCAGGCTGGGCTCACAAGAGGCAGGAGCAGCTGAACCACAGGGACCAAGGCACAGCAGGGACAGGGCAGGGACAGGCTCTGAGCCCAGGGGCTGCAGTGCAGGATGTGACAGCAGTGTGTGTTCTGTCCCCAGCTGTTCTTTATCTCTGCCACCCCCCACCCTCCCTGCAGGGATCTCTGCTSTCCAGGGGCCATTGGGGCTCCCTGCAGGCCTGAGAAAATTCCATCATCCCATGGGGAGAGGCTGCAGGCAGGGCAGGAGCCCAGCATTGGCAGCTGGAGAAACCCTGAGAGGCAGAGCCCAGCACAGCCCCTGTGTGCTCTGCATTGCCAGAGGAGCCCAGAGCCAGCTCAGCACCACTGCACCTTCAGAGGGAACTGCCCCCTGCTCCAGGATCCTCTCTGCTCCCACAGAGCCACCCCTGCCCCTGCAGGAGGGCTGGGCTGGGCTGGAACCAACCCCTGAGCAACAGGGACAGCTTGGGTTCTCACTCTGGCACTGCTTTTTTTACTACTCCATTTTTATTTTTAATCTCCCTGGTAAAGACCTGTTATTCCTACTCCCATCTCTTTGCCTGAAAACCCCTTAATTTCAAAATTATAATAATTCAGAGGGAAGGGGGTTTGCATTCTCCATTCTAAGGGGGGTTCCTGCCTTTCTTAGCAGACACCTCTTTCCAAACCAAGGCAGTGCCACCCCTCGTGTCCCTCCCTGCCTCCTCCCCACCTCTGTCCCACAGCAAATGGCACAGGAGGTGCCAGGACAGGGCCCTGGCTGCAGGGAATTGGGGTGACTGTCACTGCTCTGACATCCCCATTTCAAATGGGGATGAGAGGGGACAAAACCAACCCAAATGGCAGCAGTTCCTGCAGGATCAGCTCAGGAAGGGGTGGGAGGAGGCAGCAGAGCAGCAGAACCCACTCACTSACAGGGTGAGAGTTCCTGGGGTGAATGAAGCAAGAGGGGCTGAAGGGGCAGTGAGGATGAGGAGGGTGAGGGTGAGATGCCTCCAGGAATGTCCTGCAGGATGCTGATCACATCCCAAACAGGCTTTTGGGAACAGAAGTGGTGCTTTGGGATTGTTTGGGAACACAGTGGCCAGGGGGAGGAGACTTCACACAGCTTCTCTGCTTGTCCTCCTTGAAAATTCACCYTCAAGCCCCATCCAGGTGGCCTTGCAGCATTTTGTGCTATTTTTGGGGGGTTTGTGATGCCAAACCTGTCCCACAG
>CADDXX010000855.1:243215-254490 GCA_902810485.1 Alauda arvensis
CATCACACTTGGAGAATCCCAGCATGGTTTGGGTTGGAAGGGACCTGAAATCCCACCCAGTGCCACCCCTGCCATGGCAGGGACACCTCCCACTGTCCCAGGCTGCTCCAAGCCCTGTCCCACCTGGTCTTGGACACTTCCAACTTCTCTGGGAAAACTCAGCCAGGGCCTCCCCACCCTCACTTTTCCTGCTTTCTCATCAACACTCTCATTAAAAACCATGTTCTGCAGGCACCAGGCCACACTGGATGCAGACAGGAGACCATTTCTCACCTGGCCACAGCACCAGTGACCCTTGTGCCACATTTGTCACACCCACAAGGCTTCCCAGCATCGTTTGATCATTTCCCCCTGATCTTTAATGAATCAGAGGGAGCCTGGGGGGATCCCAAGGAAACACTTCTGAGGGATGATGATTCCCTGTTACAATTAGTTCAGCGTGTTCTGGCATCTCTCACTTAATGAGTTTTTAATCCATTAACAATGGATTAAACCAGCCAAGGCTGACTTCATTTGCTTTTAATCAGCATCCTGGAGAGAGAAGGCTGAGAGGATCATGGCCAGAGTTACCTTTATCAGCCCAACTCGTGGGCTTTCAAAAATGGATAATGGGATTGTTTGACAAGACTCAGCATCCACAAACTGTGACTGGCAGCAGTGATGGTGTTTGGGACAATCAGAGCCTGTTATCCARCCCYAATGAGTTAAACATGTTTAAATTTCCCCTYRCAGCCTCCTTTTCACTGATGGAGTGGGAGGTATCTCAGTTTCACTGGAATATTTGGCTACATTATCCCCCCAGTTTTTAAATAAGGAGCAGGAATATTTCTTTAACATCTGGCTTTTTGCTGTACCRTGTTACAACATCCTTCAAGCTCTTGCTTGTAATGTATTTTACTATATATAAATATATATTTCTTATTTATATAGTCATATTTATACTAATTTTTTTACTATTTTACTATRTATATTTGTAGTTTTACCATTTAGCAGTCACCAGCCCACAGCAGAATMCAAAACACCTAAAAAATCTCAATTTGCCCATTTGTTGTATTTTTAAACTTTTATATTTTATTGTCACTTCCTGRCCACAGACACCTCATAAACCCCTTAGTCCTTCCAGAACAACAATTCTCCTTTTTTATGTGGGAAAGCAAATGTAAAATAGCTGTAACTCATTCCCAATTACTCTTAGGATTTTTACAGCATGCTTTGTGCTTTAGGAAGTTCCCAAACCCACATCCAACCTAATCAAAACACTCCTGAGTCTTTAAAAACAGCCACTAACCTCACCTACTGTGAATGCCCACTGCTCTCCCTTTTTTTTAACACCAGCTTTTCCCAGGCTGGGGAGCAGAAGGATGAACAGATGTCCCTTATTTGAAGTTAAAACCCCACTAACAGCGGGTTTTCCCACAGCTCTGCTAATCCTTATCCTTTCCTTTTGCCAGGGGCAGGGATTCCCAGGGCAGGTGAGTTCAAACCTCTCAGAACAAAGCTGGGGCAGAGCTCCTGAGGACAAAGAGTGACAAACCTGCTGCAAAAGCAGCTGCTTTCCAAGCCTGGCAGCGCAGGGCAGAGCTCTGGGGATGGCAGAGGTTCAGAGAGGGAAGGAAGAGGGATGTTGGATGTGTTTGGAAGGAAGGGAGCACAAAGCCCTGCCTTGGAGCAGCCATTCCCATCTCCTGCCACGCTGCAAACTGCAGTGACACCTCGTGGTGAAGCCAGCGGGCTCCGGGACAAAGGAGCTGCAGCAYCCCGGGACTCACCTGGAAAGGCTTCTGGAATGTCTCCTCCATGGCCAGCCGGCCATACTCGGTGAAAAGCTGGAAGGAGAAGGAAAGAACARCACAGTTTGTGGGACACGGGGGCAGCAGCACCGAGCTCTGCTCCCTGGGACAGGGACAGCACCCAGGGAGCAGCTGGAGCTGAGCCAGGGGAGTTCAGGTGGAAATCAGGGAAAGGTTCATCCCCCAGAGGGTGCTGGGCACTGCCCAGGGAATGGGGACATTCCCAGAGCTCCAGGAGCGTTTGCACATCCCAGGGATGCCCAGGCTGGGATTGTTGGGGGGGTCTGTGCAGGGCCAGGGGTTGGATTCCATAATTCCCTGAGTGTCCCTGGAGGGAATTCCAGGATTCTCTGAAGCAGTAAGGGACATTTGTGAGTGGGAACTACGAGCAGAGCTGGACACAGAGTGGCTCTGGGCTCCCAGCTCCCAGGCACAGGGAGCTGTTATGGAACCATCACCCTGCTGAGCTCTCATGTGAGAGATCCCAGCCTGGAGCTTTCAGCTGCCAAATCTGTGGAAAAGGGCTCAGATCAGCTGCTTGCTGCTGGTTTCATAGCAAGCAGAAACTTCTGCTGCTCCAGGGGGCTGCTGGAGCCCTGCTCCCTCTAAACACTCCAGGAAAGGGTGGAAATTAATTTTCCCTGCAAACCCCTGCTGTGCAAAGACTCCAAAATCAGCCTAGCAGCAAGATTTGAAAACTCTCCAGTCTCCCTGCACTCTAATTTCTAACTGAAGGCACAATAATGTGTTTCACAGATGCCTAAAAATGGGTCAACTTGTTAAACAGTCATGGCTTAAAATCCAAACAGAAAGATCAGAGCTACACTGAATAAATTCAGTGTTAAAGAAGTGTTATTGTTAATAATATTTATGAACTGAGATAATTCAGAAGTCTTCAAATGCTGATTTTTTCAGCTGGACTTTTGCTTTTCTTTCCTTTCCTTAAGCTCCTGGAGAAACCTACTTAATCAATCAATCAATCAATGAGCTGAACAGAAGAGAAAGCAGGAGGTAATTCCAGGAAATGGGCAGGACACCTGTGCCACAAAAATCCCATTAGCTGCTTGTSTCCAACAGTCAGGGCTGGAATCAGCCTTAGAGGGTCACCTGTAGTGAGCCAGCAGCAGATGGCAACATCCAGGCTGCTAATTCACAGGCACAGAATAAAATCCAGCATGGTTTGGGCTGGCAGGGACCTGAAATCCCACCCAGTTCCACTCCCTGCCATGCCAGGGACACCTCCCTCTATCCAAGGCTGCTTCAACCCTTTCCAAGCTGGCCTTGGACACTTCCAGGCATGAGGCAGCCACAGCTTCTCTGGGAAACCTAAGCCAGGACCTCACAGGCAGAAATTCCTTCCTAATATTCCATCTAACCCTGCCCTGCAGGAGTGGGAGCCATTCCCCATGGTCCTGTCACTCCAGGCTTCTGTGGAGGTTACCCCAAAGCTTCTCTTACCTGCAAGTGCTGCAGATCATCCTCCTGCACATTCTGGGACAAGTTATAAACCTGCATTTAAATAAGAAAAAAAACAACTTCAGATCACTCAGAACTGCCTGCCCTTGGGGCTAACACGTGGTTGGTGTGGCTAAAGCTGACAACACCCCCCTGGGGACACAGGCAAGGTACAAGTGGTGGGAAGGGAAGGCTCTGTRGTTCCTGGGGACTCCTCCAGCCCAGATGTTTCTTACCTGGATGGAGCTGATCATGGTGCTGAGGGCAAACACGGTGGCAGAGTCCCTCAGGGTGGACTGRCTGTCAAAGGTGCCCTGGGTGTCCATCAGCAGCACGGCCACCTGAGGGGCACAAAGCTGCTGTCAGCACCCCCAGCTCTGCCCCCAACACAGCCACCCTCATGTGCCACAGGGGGAATGGCAGCTGAGTCACCGTGCTGAGCTCCCACTGCTCCTGCCTCAGCCTCCTCCTTGGTGGGGGACACAGGGAAAGCTCATCCCCAGCCACTCCTGCCAGCAGGGTGACTCCAGCAGGCAGGACAATGAATGCTCTGCAAGGCAGTGAGGGAGCTGCTGTGCTCCTCAGATATCTGCTGTCAGTGCAGAGGAGGCTCTGCCTGAGTCTGCTCCAGAAAGCAAACACAAATTGCACCTCCCAAACCCAAACACACTCAGCCAGCCTTAGGAATCACAGCCTGAATGACTCAGTGTCACTTGGRTGCCATGCTCTGTGCTGGGGTGCAGATAAATACAAATATTCCTGGCTATCAGCTGAATTTGCAGGATGCTCCAAATCCACTGGGACAACTCTGAATGAAGAAACTCCACTTTACAACTGCTGCTCTAGGAAAGAGAAATAGTTTGCAAGGACATGAGATTCAAGATTGCTGGGAATAGTACAGAAAGAAACTCTGGGATGCCCTTAGAGAACACATCAGGGACACTTGGACATCACCTCACTTTGTTAAACCCAACCATTCTAAAATRGAGACATGGTGTTGAAAACCCTCCCTAAACTTGCACAGCCACCTCAGACAAGGCAGGAGAGTCTCAAAAGCTGGAAGAGAGAGCTGACAGCATGAGAGACACACACACACACCTTGGTGCCATCAGGTTTGTCCACCAGGAACACCTCACTCCAGATCTGAATCCCAGTCGTCTCCCGCTCGGAGCCGCCCCGCCAGGAAAAACCAGTCAGAGGCTCGTTGTAGTCCCCAAGCCAGTCCACTGCTTCCTGCAGGGAGGAACACAACGGGGTGCTGCAGGTGTCAAAAAGAGGTTAAGAACCCCACAAAGGAGGTTTTTCCCTTCCTTTTACAGTCAATGCACCTCAAATCCTGGTCAGTTTTGGGCTCCTCACAATAAAGACACTGAGGGGCTGGAGTGTGTCCAGGGAAAGGAACAGAGCTGGGGAAGGGTCTGGAGCCCCAGGAGAGGCTGAGGGAGCTGAGAAAGGGGCTCAGCCTGGAGCAAAGGAGGCTCAGGGGGGACCTTGTGGCTCTGCACAACTCCCTATCAGGAGGGGACAGCCAGGTGGGATGAGGCTCTGCTCCCAGGGAACAAGCAGCAGGAAAAGAGGAAACAATCTGAAGTTACACCAGAGGAGGTTTGGGTTGGATATTAGGAAATTTTTTTCCACTGGAAGGGTGGTTACACATTGGAACAGGCTGCCCTGGGCACTGGTGGAGTCCCCATCCATGGAAGTGCTCAAAAGACATGGATATGACACCTGAGGATATGATTTAGTGGTGAATAAGGTGATGCTGGGTCAGCAGCTGGATTCAATGACCTTAGAGGGATTTTCCAGCTGAAATGATTCTGTGATTCAGGGCAGCAGATGTGAACATTCCTGCTCCAAAATCAAGAGAACCACCAGAAACTCCTGCCTGGGGAAGGATCTGCTGTGCTTTATTTTGTGAAGCCCACACTCATGAGAGCCTTGAGCATTCCTGAAGCACYGAGTCCTGCCCAGCTCATCCCTGAGCAGCACAGGGAGGAACCAGCAGGCCCTGAGCTGCAGCCTCACCTTGTTGTACATGTAACGCAGCATGAAGTCCATCAGGAACGATTTCCCTTTCCTGAAAGCCCCAGCCACGGACACAGCCACGACCTCCTTGTCTCTGACAGCCTCGGAGAGGAGGATGCGGTTCAGGGCAGCTTCATCCAGCTCGAAGGAGTGGTCATCTTTGACAATGAGCACCTGCACCGGCCCTGCCTTCCTCACAGACTCCTCCTCCTCAGAGCTCCACTCGTAAGTCTTGTCTGCAAAACTGCCTGTGGGAACAGGGAGAACGAGAGAGGGGTTTGGTGCCTTCCTCTGCACAGCGACAGCGGGGGTGGGCAGGGTGGTGAGAGATCCAAAAACTCCAATATCCATCCCAAAATGGCATTACCCAGAGCAGATTGTCATCAGGATGGTGGCACATCTTCAYTGAAGACCARAAAGCTGAGTAGTTGTGAAAGTCCTTTATTGCTTTGTTAAATCAGCCTCATAATACTGAAATCTAGAGGCTGAGAATTTTAGGATTTCTGTGTCAGAGGGTGGTGACCCTCAAGAAAGCACCACATTTGATCTGAGGCCTTGGGACAGGCTTCCAACATTCCAAGCACTGAGATTGTGGGTGTGTGGTTTGTAGAAGTGTGTGATCTCACAGGGTGACAAACACAGATTTAAGATTTCAGTATATAGCAATGTGTGTGAGCCAAGATGGAGGATTTGGGGTGTTGTCTAAAGTCCTTCTCTTCACCACCTTCTTCTTCTTCTTCATGGGTTTAGGTGGTTTTCTGTAATTGGGTGAAAAAGGTCCCCATTGCAGCCCTTTAGTGGCCATCATTGGGTCACAAACATCAATAACAGAGGTGTCATCTCATTATTGGGTAAATAGCACTTAAAACACCTTGGAAAAGTCAGTAGTGGCCATTTTACCTCATTTTCCTAGTTTGTTAGGTAGAGCTCAGTGTGAGTCTGTAAATATTCTGTAAATAGATATTATAAATCASCAAGTTCCAAATGGAATTTCTGTCCATGTCTCATCCATCCTGACCTTGGTGGAACAAGAGAAAGAACAAGAACCCTGACACATAAGAGCAGGGTTGCTACAGTTTGTGTCATTCTGCAGAAAGCCTCCAGCATGAAGTGCCCAAGCCCTGTGCAGTAGCAGAAGTCTTTATCAGTAGTAGTCACATTGGTATTTTATATCCCCTAAGCATCCCAGCATTCTCTGAGCAGTGAATTYTATTCTATTTTTGGCCAATCAGGCTAAAACATGAATTTTCTACAATACTGCTGGACCTATCCTAAGCTAAGATTGATGTGTAAAAGTAACCATAATTCTTACACAAATTTTGTGTATGTAATTCTATCTGTTCCATCCAGGAATGCTCAGCAAGGTTACATTGTTGTGGTTATGTCTAGAACTTAACTATCTTTGCAAAAGGTAAAGCTGCTGAACTTTRAACTAGATTTTGGGTCCTTTTTTACTAACTAATTCAGTCTCTYATTTGCTTAAGGCACTTAATATATTCTTTAAACTAAAACTAAACTTGCATTTCTACCTCATGCCTGTGTGGATTTTTTTTTTTTTTTTTTTATTATTTCTCTGAAGGTTCTAATTCAATCCTCACATTTCTGGACACTGCTGGGCCTGTGTGGATTTGGCCCAGGGGGATTTGTACCCCAGCAGCAGATCTGCTGCTCCTGGCCTCAGACATCCCAGTGGAGACTTTGGGGTTATCTGGGCTCCACACAGGCAGAGCATTCCCTGCTGCAATCCCCCTTGGCAAAATGCATCTGTTAGATTTTATCCTACAWGGAAAACAGATCCCTGCAAGCTCCTACATAAACACTGCCTGCCCTGACAGCTCCCTCAGCYCTCTCTCAGCTGGAAAAGCCAATTGCAAGCACTCTCATCATCCCTTCTAGCACATTACCTGGGGATCTGCTCTCCTCTGGCCACTCCTGAAGGCTGACTCAAGAACAGAAGCAGCTCCCCAGCTGAGGTGTCCAAGGAGCTCACATCTCTATYMAAGGAYGCTGCCTTTGTGTATCCTGTGCCASTGCTRYTCCTGKAGCAGCACATTCCTGCTCCATCTGAGCCTGAGCTGATGCTCCAAGTGCAATCTGCTGTTCCTGCCATCAGCCTCCATCAGCAGCATCCCCCAGGACTCTCCCAGCAGGAATCAGGCCACGCAGACACAAGCCCATCCTGATAAAAGCCACTTCTCTGCTCCCCAGTGGGACGCACACACAAAGCACAAGCACTGCCCACTTTCCCTCTTGGAAATGGCCAAATTCCCCGTGGAGCTGCTGCCTGGGCTGTGGGGGGATCACACAGGAGGGGTCTCACAGGACCCAGATGCATTTTAAGACCTGCAGCCCTGGGATTTGCAAAGAGCAGCCTGGCTCCAGTAATTTTCCTTTCCTGCTCTTTCCAAACTTTCCAGTATAGAGAAAAGATGGTGAAGGTGATTGATGTGCCACTCAGCTCACCTAGAGCCACGTGAAACCTCCCTGCCAGCAGGAAAAGGAGGAGATGGAAAGTTCCCCCCACATTCCAACAAAAACTTCCCAGTTTGCTGGCTCGGGCTGTAACTTTCCCAAGTTTTGCCTCAAGCTAAACTTCCTCAGTCTCTGTTTCAGCCCCTGACCTTGGGGACCCAGCTTTGAGCTGTTTCAAAGCACAAGGACTGTGTGTGCACATGCTAAAAGAGGAATAGGATTTGCCCATTCCGGGCCTCTCTATAAAGAAGCCTCCAGCAGTAACTCCATATTTTAAATAACAGCAGCACTTTTGTGATTTCCTAAGATCCCACAAGGAAGTACCAGGATCATTAAGCCTGGTTGCCAGGGGATTTCTGGTGGCTCTTGGACATATACTATGAGCTTTCTTTGCTCACAGCTGAAAGACAAAGATCTTTTCTTTCCATTGCTTGGAGGTTTTTTAGCTAAACAAAAGTGGCAAATGCTGTGAAAAACGAGATTCTCCACCAGACTGCAGCACTAAAATCACTGCTTAGGGGCCTCCAGGAATAAAAAAATCCTTCCCATTTCAAATCCCTGGAGTCAGGATGCAGGCACACATTGGCAAAGGAAGGTGTGTGAGAGCAGGCACACACCAAACACCTCTTCCAGCACTGAGGCATTGCCAGCAGGTGCCAAAGGGCCACAGGCTCGTGGGCTCTTAAAGCACTGCCAAGCTGCAAGGGCCATGGAAAGGATAGGAAATGCCTCCTCTCTCGTGGTGTTTCCCAAAGCCCTGCTCAGCTAATCCAAGTCCTATTTCTATTTGCTTCTTCCAGCTGCACAGAAAGGACAGTGGAGAGAKCCTTGCATAGGATGTGACTCATGGCGGGGGCAGGAAAAGATTTGTAAAGCAAATTAAACTTCAATATTTCTGACTCCAACTCAGCCACCAGGGTGCAACAGCTGGGCCACCTTCCCAAAGCAGAGAAATCCCAGCTCCAGGCACACAGACAGAGGGAAGTGGGACCAGAACTTGGGAGCCACTCTGCTCTGGAGCCAGGCTGGGAGAGCTGGGGGTGTTCAACTGGAAAAGGCTCCAGGGAGAGCTCAGAGCCCCTTGCAGGGCCTAAAGGGGCTCCAGGAGAGCTGGAGAGGGACTGGGGACAAGGGATGGAAAGACAGGACACAGGGAATGGCTTCCCAGTGCCAGAGGGCAGGGATGGATGGGATATTGGGAAGGAACTCCTGGCTGGGAGGGTGGGCAGGCCCTGGCACAGGGTGCCCAGAGAAGCTGTGGCTGCCCCTGGATCCTGGAAGTGTCCAAGGCCAGGCTGGACAGGGCTTGGAGCTCCTGGGACAGTGGGAGGTGTCCCTGCCATGGCAGAGGTGGCACTGGGTGAACTTTAAGGTCCCTTCCAACCCAAACCAGTCTGGGATTCCATGATTTATGTTTTTACTCATCCTGCACTAGCAGTGGGTACCCAGATGAGCACAAACCCTTGGATGCCCCTGGCTCAGAGAACTGAATGGACCTCCCAGTCCTGGCCAAGGATCCAAGCCCCAGGACAGGGCTGAGGAGAGTCCCCTGCCATCCACTGCCAGATCCCCTCTCCTTGTGCCTGGAAGATCTTCCACATCTTCTTCTCCCTCTGCTCTTTCCAGCAGCTGAACCAATAACCAGTACAGAGGAGAAGGGATTGTTCTGTCCCTYCAAATCATCATCATCTGAAGGAGASTCATTTTYTWAAGCARATATTAACAGATTTKGGGAGAAAGTCTCCACACACAGAAGTGGCCATGGTCTCCTGGGGGACATCCTTGTTTCCATCACCTGAACACCAGGAAAACCAGGCTGTTTGCACAAACACAAAGCATTCTGAGCAGGATATGTTGATTCCCCAGCTCCTTGGAGACAGCAGGAAAGAGGGATTATATTAAGCAGGTCTCTGAACTAATGTCATCCCTATCTCTGCTTCTTTCACACTGGCTATCTGCAGGCAAAACTATGTTTTTCATATTTCTATTCGTATTTCCACGTGATGAAACTTGCAGGTTCTGTTTATTAGATTATCTGCCACAACTGCAGAGCCAGGGATTATTTTATAAAATGCCTGCACACTACTGGAAATCAATTATTTTATGGTCTTTTTTGGCCATAAATGAATTCTTTGCCTTGAAGGAAGCTGTACAAGCAGTGGCAAAAATCTCATCCGGCCTAAAAGGAGAGGAAGGAGAGCTCAGCTTTGCTAACCACACTCTCGTTTTCACTCCTCCTCGGAGCTGGCTCCTCCTTTCTCTCGGCTCTCTCCCGGCGCCCTGCAATTACGTCAATTCTCCAGCTGCTCATTCAGAAATTGTCGGGATCCGGCTCCTTTTGCCCATTTCGGAACAGCTCATTTCCACGCCTCTGGAGCGGGGTGGGAGCCACGGCTCTTTTCCAGATGGCAATTCCAAGTGGGAAGGGGAAGGAGAGCAGGATTTGCGTTTGTACTTGCTGGGCTGTCAGACAGCATTAAAAAAAAGCCAAGAATTCTTTAAGTGGTCTAAGACTTGCTTTAGACTAAATTAATTAAATTGAAACARCATCTTTCACATTGTGCCTGTGTGCAGACTGACAGACACATCTAATGTAATTTACTTAATTTATTCTTCTCTAGGAGTTAATTAGATGCCACTAATTATGCAATGTTTGGTGAGTGCTTGCTGAAGCCTGTTCTCCCTTAGCCATGGAAGAACAGGTCACAGAAATGCTGACTGCATCCCAGAGCCCCTCTAAGGACTCAGCCTGTCCTCAAGTGAGCCTGCACAATAAATACATCTCATTTTGGAGAATGAAACACAGCCATGGCCCATCATCTGTGCAGACACTGCCTGAGGAAGCCAATTTGCCAGCCCTGCTCCCAGGCTCTCTCAGAGCTCAAGCACTGCCTGTGGAAAGCAGGGGCTGCAGCCTGGGCTCCAAATCCTCCCCTGAAATCACAATCCCAGAATAGTTTGGGTTGGAAGGAACCGTAAAAGTCATCTTGTTCCAACCCCTTGCCACGGCAGGGACACCTTCCACTGTGTCCCAGGCTACTCCAAGCCCTGTCCAGCCTGGCCTTGGGCACTTCCAGGGATCCAGGGGCTTCTCTGGGCACCCTGTGCCAGGGCCTGCCCACCCTCACAGGGAAGAATTTTTTCCTCATATCTAATATAATCTCTCCTTTTTTAGTTTAAACCCATTTCCCCTTGTCCTATCACTCTCTGCCCATTTACAAACTCTCCTTTTTTTATAAGCCACTTCCTAGTGCTGGAAGGGCACGGTGAGGTCTCCCTGGAGCTTTCCCTTCTCCAAGCAAAACAACCCCAGCTCAGATGTCACACACACAGAAACACCCATGGCAGGCAGTGCTGCCATTCTGAGCGCATTCAAACCAAGTTCCTGCATGGAAAACAAACTACCAAGGGGAGCAAACCGAGGTTTGATGGGAAGCCTGAACTTGCCCTTATTTCCCTGGAACAGAATATGCTGTATCTCTGTGTCAGGCTGCTTATCAGCAGCTCTCAGGGGATCAGTTTGACCAGCAGTG
>CADDXX010000856.1:0-34337 GCA_902810485.1 Alauda arvensis
ACCGGGACCGCTGCAGCCCCCGCTGCCCGGCCGGGTCCCGCTGCAGCCGCGGGGCTCCTGTGCCCGGCCCGAGCCCTCAGGGGCTGTGCCAGGAGCGGCCCCGGCCCGGCCGATGCTCCGTGAATAGCCGGTGTTCCCTCGGGATGGGCAGAGACGGGTCTGCGGGACAGCCGAGGCTGGGATGCAGGGCTGGGTGAAGTTCAGCTGTTGCTGAGTAAGTGTTTGCATGCTTCTGTTTGTTTAGAATTTTTTGTCCTTGTTAATTGCTCTGCCTGGTCCAGGGTTCCCTTTGTGACCTGCTGATATCCCACCTGAGCCCCGTGGTGATGTATAGTTGGTAATGTTCTCTTGGGGCAGTTTAATTAAAGTTTTCCCTTGTCACGACAAAAGATGCTCCTAAAACAACCTTTTTAATAGCTTCCCCTCACCCCCCTTCCTTCATTTTGACAGTAAAATGTTGATGGGATTTATTTCTGTCTCCAAGGAAAAAAAAAAGGAAAACTTGTTCAGTTTCATTATTCTGAGAATTTTTTTCCTAYGCCTCTTCCTTGACATCATCTTTTCATATGTGGTTGTAAATGATTTGCAGTAAGTCAGACCACTTACACATATCCACATCTTGGGATCTTTGTTTTGGTTCTGTGTTCAGCACTYTCAAGGTGATGACACAATGCTTGGTCCAGGATTCCCACACCATTTTCATGTGGTTAAACCACTGACAGTGTTTGTCTTACTTCTGTCATCTACACATCTGCAGTGGGCAGGACACAAATCTCATTAATGCTGTTTACATTTACAAAAAAATGAATAATGAATTTTCAAGCATGATTAATGTGATGTTGCAAAGTGAACTCCTTAGTAGGGAACAAGTTTCATTCAAGTATTAGTTCGTGTTGGCTGGAGTCTATTGGTTTAGTCAAGTGCCACTTGTACTGGTATTAAATAAGAAATAAAGAAGACACAAAAACCTTTCTGGTACAGTGTTGTACAGCAGTGCTGTACCACAGGTGAGTGTCTGTTAGTTCTGATGAGAAATACAGAATTAATTGGTGTTCTTTGCTCCTTGGAAGTCATTGTGTTTCCTTCAGCTGAAAGGAAACACCTGTTTTACTGCTGGCCTCTCTTTATCCAGGCACATCTCGGTAGCCTGCTCCAGCAGCGCTGTAATTTGGGTGTTTTCATACTTAAGAATTGAGCACAGCTTTTGTGGCTGTGCCTTCTTGGGTGTTTCTTTGGGTGGGCACTATGGGAATGGGGCTTTTGGTTCCTTTTCATGGAGAGTCGCCTTAGCATCATGGTTTTTTACATTTTCAATTAGGAATAACGCTTTCCTCTAGCGTGCAGCTTCTAACTTTGATTCTGATATTCAATTTTGTGGAGCAGTTGTAGCATGCAAAGTGATGACCTTGGTACAGCCCAGCGGCCGCTGCCGCAGGACAGCGTTGTGCCTGGTGTGAGCGTCCCCGCACAGAGCTGGGACACACACCAGTTGCACTATGGCAGTCGCCCCGCCGTTCCGCCCGTTTTGTGCCCTCACGGCCCGGGTTTGTCCCGGGCAGGGGCAGGGTTTGTCCCGGGAAGGGGCAGGGGCAGGGTTTGTCCCGGGCAAGGGCAGGGTTTGTCCCGGGCTCTGGGGCCGGGCCCTCAGGGCCCTCAGGCCGCCATCTTGGCCGCGGGCAGCGCCGCGGGGTTGCCGCCGCCAGGTGGCGCCGGGGCGCGCGCGGGGCCGCCTGAGGGGCGAGGCGGGAACGGGCGGGAAGAGCGGAGGGAAGCGGCACGGCCMGGAATAAACACCTACGGACCCTACAAATACCCTGTAAATACCGCTGTATACCCCGACACGGCCCTACAAATACCCCTATAGATACCCCTATCTATCCCTACACAGCCCTGCAAATACCCCTACAACTACCCTTATAAATACCCCAATTCACCCCAACACAGCCCTGTAAATACCCCTAAAGGTACCCCTATCCACCCCGCCACAGCTCTACAAATACCTGCGTACCCTACAAATATCCCTATAGATACCCCTATTTTGACATAGCCCTGAAAATACCTACAGAACTGTACAGAGCCCAACACAGCCCTACAAATAAATACTTACAGACCCCTACAACTGCTCCTCTGGACCCTGACACAGCCCTACAAACACCTACAGACCCTGACAAAGATCTACACACCCAGACACACCCCATCAGACCCTTGTACGCCCCTACAAATACCCCATACACCTTTATACACCTCTGCACACCCCTACAGATGCCTAGAAMCTGGGCACATTTAGTCTGTCCTAAGTGTAGAACATGAGAGATTGGTTTCTTTGGCCAACAATCCCTCGATTGCTCTGGTGTGAGGGCATTGCCTGCTCGGAGGCAGGTTGGAATCAGCAGCTCTTCACTGCTGGCTGCATTCTGTCTGATTTGCTGCTGGATTCATCCCCTCASCTGGGAGSYTATGCTGAGAATTTTGATGTTCCTYGTGCTTTGTGCCATCAGTCAGGCATGCACAGCACATTTCTAGCTCCAGTGGAGGGAAGGTGGCAAGTTTGTTCAGATGGGTCCCACAAGCTTTTGAGGCTCTTGTGAGCTTTCTCTTGCCAACCTTCCCTACCCCACACTCTTGTGTCTGCTGTTCTTTATTGTTTCCATGGTCAGTGCTGGTTGCCTTTTGAAACGTGATTTTTTTGTGTTAAAGCATGATTGGAAAAAGTGTCTACTCAGRCATGCTCAGACAGCTGCTTTAGTTACGTGTGGAAATTCACTGTTCCCATTTCTTTGGCTCCTAGTCCTTCAAGAGGGTGTACAGATCTCTGCTTGTATTGCTAATACTTTTTGTTATTTTTAAATGCACGTGTTGATCYTCCAGCCGTTCTCTCCAGTTACAAAACTTAGTCTTGCTGATTTGAATTAGAAGGCAAAGCTCAGTCAAAACTTCCCTCCTCCAATTAGCACAGTAAAATCTAGGAAGAGAAACACGTTTTTTTGGGGGGTTTTTTCCCCATGGACTATTGTGCTGTGGTGTTTGCTGAGCACACTTGAGTAACTCCTCAGTAAGATGAAGTAAATACATTRCCCAAGGGGAATGGATGTTCACAGTGTGGGGTTTCAGAGCAATCCTGCTCTCTGTGGCTGCACCCAGAGCATCCCTTCCCTGTGCCAGTGCTGACTCCTGTGCTCTGCAGCCTGTGCACAGCCTCTCTGCAGTCAGATCTGCATTTCATTTCCTTCCAGCAYGGGCTGCTGCTGCAACAGCAGCTCTCTGGGGTCTTGGATTGGTCATTTTCTTTTGCACTCAAGGAAAGATGGTCTCAATCTGTTTCTTGTCTGCTCTGCCATTGTTATCCTGGGTTTGTGCACCATCTCTCTGGCTCYGTTCCAAGCTCTTGTTCAGAGTTGCAGCAGTTATCATCTCAATTACAGCAGCGTTCTGCTGTAGGAGTGGGTTTTCCCTGCTCCTTTCTGACATCAGTGTTAGAGGTTTGTACCTTATCTTTGGAAATTCCAGGCTCGTTTTTCAATCTGTTGCAGTTTTCCTGAATATGAGCCTTTCCTGCCCACCACCAACCCAAAATAATTCAGTAGAACAAACCTGAAACCAATCTGCTTCATCTCCCCCACTGTATTAATTCTGTATTTTGATTACCATTAGGAAATATCAGTAACTGCACTGGCAGGGTCCCACCCTGGGTGTCTGTGCTCCTTTCTGGTGGCTCTGCAGGACATTTTAGAGCAYTGTAAAAGCACTTGATCTGCACTGATCTACTCCTTCTGGTAATAAAAATACCATAAAATCTTACTAGGAGTAATTATATATTACATTGTTTTGTTTATATTCAGTTGTTAAAAGCACAACTACCTAAAAAAAAGCAAAGACACAAATGAGTCACATTTTGTAAGAATTTTTCACCAAATATGACTCATTTGTGTMTTTGCTTTTTTTAGGAAGTAAGAATGTACAATTTGTTGGAGTGAAATTTAAATGTACAAGTAAATCAGTAAAATGTACAAGTACCTGTTGGAGTTKATAAAGCTAGATCCATGGATTAAATGACCTACAGCAGTCATTTGTGCTTTGAGATTCTAGATTAAATACCTGAAAGTGCCCCAAAAATTCCCTGCACTTTTAGCCCRGTGCCAGGCTCTCTCCATTCTAGCTAAAACACCCTCACTCTTTTCTGTGTGGTTCAAGGTAGCTTTTTTGTGGCTCCAGGCAGCCCTTCCTGACCTCAGCCCTGCTGTTCCTCACAGGTGCCAGTGAGCACTGGGTACACCAATTCCCAGCTCTGTCAGGGTGCCATAGCAAGCTCTGGAAGCTTCAGCTGCAGGCAGAATTCCATTTATTCCTGCAGGTCCAGGGCAAAGAGGAGCTGCCCCAGAGAGTGGTGTCTGCTCAGTGTGGCGTGGGCAGGAGCTGGTGCACACTGATTTCATCCTCAGCTGTCCAGCTCCAGTGAATCTTCAGGAGAACACAGTTTATATAGAGTAAGGAATTCAGTAAAGAATTGTAACTTGGCCAAATTCAGTCATATTTTCCTGGAAATGGCAAAATATGTCCCAGATRAGGATGGTTCTCTGCCAATTTAAAATCTCTGCTGTAGCTTATGAAGGCATTGGGACTTTTCAAAAGAGCTGAACAACACATACTTTTCCTTAATTTCATTATCTGAATTGATTTGGTTTTATTCCCTAGAACTTTCCAAAGTTGTTAAATCTGCAGCAAATACCCAATCTGGAGAAAGATCAAAGCTGGAGGTTCTGCAGGGCTGGGCTGCCCATACAAACATTGTTGTGTAACTGGGACACCAGTAAGAACACGAAGGCTAGGCTGGAAACACAGAAACCTCCTTGAGTTGGGCTTGAACAAGTGCAGCGCCTTCATTTTGATTTTTTTTATTTTAAGAAAAAATTTGAATTTTTTGCGTAGTGGTGTGTTCATGCTTGGAATTAGTGAAGAAAAGAGAAAGGGATCTAATCCATAGGAGAAAAGTGAGTTACTGGGATTCACTCTTTGTGTTTGGAATATCCAGAGGTGGGCTGAASAGAAAGGACCTTGTACTAAATATAAATTCCAGACATGGCTGGGTAAGTCTGCTGGGTTGTGAGAATAAAACACCTCCAGAGGGATCAGAGGAGGGAAAGGAACCTTCTCTTGTGAACTTTGCAGCTCTGTGGCAGAAAAGCTTTGCTGCTGTAAAGCTTGAACTTGGTGTGSGAGAAACTGATTTCAGACATTTCTATTCAAAGATGTTATCTGTGCCCTGGCTGAATGGGGTGCAGCAGTCCTAGAGAAAGGACAGGAAATCTATTTTAGAGACCTTCAGCATGTGGAGTTAAAGAAACCACTTGTACCTTCTGATGGAAGAAAGCTGGGCATTAGGAACTCTTGCTGTTTTCAGCTTGTAGTAGCTGTTGTGTTCTTAAAGCTGGAAATTTTCTTTCAGTGGCATTGGSTGAGAATCTTGTCAAATCTTTATTTGAAGAGTATTTTTTAACACTTGTATAATTGCAGACTTATAAAACATAACCTACAAAAAATCTCATGCTGCTGGTATGAACAAAAAGTGCACATTTATGAGATAAAGAGTTTAGTAATGAGCAGGAGTTATTGATGAGTCTGACTGGAGTATCTGGAAAGAGACCTGTGTTTAACAGTGCTTCCAGAGGTGTGCAATCCCACCCTGCTGGCTCCACAGATGGACAGGAGAGCCCTTCTCTGGGAGAACACAGCTCAGGAGAGCTGAGCAGCTCTGTGGAGTTCAGGTTCTGCTTCCTGTAGAAGACAGCAAGCTGTGTCTTATCAGAAATAGATCACTGGGGTAAGAAATCTTTCCTGTGTGGAAAGGAAATCTTTCTTATCTTTCCTTTCTTTGCACTTTTTAACTTTTGCWGATCATCCCTTGAATGTAACTCGAGGGAGGTGTCAGCCGCATTGCTGTATATCAGCAGTTTCTCTCCTTGAAAACTCCAGAGCAGCACATATTGCAATTTCTGTTATTCTGTGCCACTGACAATGTGTGATCACATGTATGTCACACTACTTTCTGTGTCCTAATTTGCCTCATGAGATAATATTTGGTGTTTTCAAAGTGCTGTGAGGTTTTTCTGACAGCCTTGAAGAAAAATATTTGTTAAATTAATACTAAACCTTACCAGATGGGAAAGATGAGAGGAGAGAAAATAGAGCAGAGTATTTCAAAACTGGGGGTGTACTATGTTCATATTTAAAACTCATTAATTTTCAAGTGCTGAGTACTGCAGGCTTTTTTTTTTTTTTTTTTTTTTTAGTAATGGGGAAAATAAACTAACCTGGCATGTGCTTAAATATTGAATGTTAAGAACTTTGGGGAGATGTTCAGTTTATTTTACCTGCAGCTGTGCTTGAAGTCCATCCAGTTCCACTGTGACCTGGACTGATGCATTAAGTGGTTTGAGAGCCCTGACCGGTTCTGAGTTGGGAAAGAAAACAGTGTAAAATGGGAACATTCAAGGCAGAGGGTGCAGCAGGCCCAGAAGTCAAGATTTCAGCTGTCACAGTGCTGTGRCAGTTTGCAGTTTTCAAGTGGGCAAGAAGAGATATCAAAATACAAAAGTACTGCCTGTCCCACCTGAAGTGATCGTGCCTGCCCCGGAGACAGTACCTGGGGCAAAGCTCTGTGTGAACAGGTGCCACTTACTGGGGACAATCAGCTTTTAATTGAGCCATCTTGCTGCAGTGGCATCAGGGGGGAAAACGCTCTCATTTATGTGCAACAAAGAAGTTAAAATAACAATCCAGATTCCTTTTTTTAGTCAGTGCTAAGATTGGCTTCTGACTTCCTGTTCTCTAATGGGAGGGATTAGGCCCTTTATGCTTTGAAAGATACGGAGCCAATTCTTGTTACAAAATTCCAGTGCTGAGATCAAATGAATGAACAAAAACAACCAGAAAAAACTTGATTTGCCAGAGAGGCACCTTCATTAGTGCTCTCGTCTCTCTGCTGTCATAGGAATTGTTYTTAAGCTATAATTGGATCTCACTGACAAAAGCTTCTGGCTACATATGTAAAGATTTGTAAAATGCTGCCTTTCTGTAAGCTGGTTGATCTGTGCCAGAAAATAGGAAGCAGAGCTCCTCCCCCGTGTCWGTGCCAGGGACTATTGGTGAGTTCAGCTGGAAATGCACTCTGCAGCACACGGCTGCTGGCTCTGCTGCTTCCTCTTGAAAAGCAGCAAAAATCTTCCTTCGGCAGCGTTTTACATAACACTGCCCTGTGCAGGGGCAAAGTGAATTCCAGAGCAGGTATTGCTGGTGCCAGCCAACGGCAGGGGTTGTCTCCAGTCCCTCTGCTTCTCCTGTCAGGAATGCGGGAGCAGAGCTGGATGGAAGGGTTTGTGGGTGCCTCAGCAGAGCTCACACACTGATGGAAGGGTTTGTGTGTGCCTGCAGCAGCAGTGCTGCTCACACTGATGGAAGTGTTTGTGTGTGCCTGCAGCAGAGCTCACACACTGCTGGAAGTGTTTGCATGTTCCACTGCAGCTCTGCAGGCCTGGCTGCTGGTGCAGGGGGAGTGGCTGCAGCTGCAGCAGCTTTGCTGTGTGTACTTGCATTTCTGTCTGCAGTGCAGGCTCAGTGCCACATTTACACCCTCAGACAGGGCTGAGTGTGCTCAGTGTTACAAACAACGTGTGTGAAATGCTCATGGGCCAGGGCTCCTCCTCACACACCTGGGCTGTARCTCTGGTGCAGGTGTGCCATTCACAGAGCTGCTGTTAACAGAAAAYAACCACATTTCCCAAATATCAGAATTGCCTCACTAGGGAAGGCTGGCTCTGTCTCCTGTGTCAGGCTTTCTTTGGTTATGCTGTTTTTCTCAGTCTGTGCTCTACACGTTATATTCCAGCTGAGATGAGGAAACATCCTGCAGATTGTATGATGTTAGGGTTAAACATTTCAGATGGATTTTAGTGCTCTGAGAATTCCTGTTCTTGCCAGCCATAGTTGTGGTGAGTGTGTTGGGAACTTTGTTTAATCATATTTCTGTGGATTATTGACTCCAGGCACGTTGTGCTCCTCTCCTTGCTGCTGTAACCATGTAATAGATACTTTTGGAATGGTGTCCCATCAGAGGAATGTCTGTGGAAATTGTGGTCTCAGTGTGACAAAAGCAAAAATTGCTGTGTTTATTCTGTTCCTATTTTTATTTTTGCACAGGGAAAAAACCCTATAAAATTATTATCTGTTTACAAACATTTTACTTTATAAAAACAAGTTCGTAATTTATACTCAGGATTGAACTGGGGTTGAAAATCACTGCAGCTGTCTTCATGCAAGCTGTTCTGTCTCTGAGCTTCCAGTTTAATATATGCAGTCTACCACATTAATTCTTGAAATGGCTCTTAAGTGGGAAGCTGTGAAAGGGGTGATCCTGGACCAAGATACTTTTAAAAACAGGAGACACTCATCTTTGGTTCCTCRAGTCCAAATGGGCTCAAGTAAATAAGCCATTTTATAGTAGCCTTCAGAATCGTGAAAGGTGTTTATAAAATCTCTGCAACTTTTTGTAGTACAGGGAAAGCTGCTCATAAAGTGAATTCCAGTCTCTGGAAAAGGGCCTTGAGGAAGGCAGGGAGGGCAGTAATACTGAACCATATGTTTTTCATTAACTTGGGAATGAGTGAAGTGTTGGAAAGGCAAAGTGAATTCAAGAAACACCTGGGCTCTTTGTGCAGAGGAAGGAGCCGGACTGGCAGGGAAAGTGTGACTGATGAAGGATGTGGGACCAGGTGAAGGGGTTTTCATCTAAAGCCTGCCTTGTGCTCAGGTGTGCCACGTCCTACTAAAGCCCTTTATTTCAGCTGTGTGTGACTTTAGGGGCAACGTGTTGTGAGAAGGGGTCTGTACGTTTGAAAAGAACGAATTTAACCCATGCCCGTTTCCCAAAATGGAGCACATTCCATCACTGCTCCCGTGGCCGCGGGCACTCTGGGCTGATGTCGTGGTGTTCCGGGGAAGGGGCTTTGCTGCACAGCAGCGGCAGCTCCGTGCGAGCCCCTGAGCATTCCCGCGCATCCCTGGACTCACCTGCGCATCCCGGGGCATCCCAGCACTCACCTGCGCTCACCCGCGCATCTCTGCGCGCCCCCGTCCCCCGCCTGTCCCCGCCCCGTCCCTCCTGTCCCTGCCCGTCCCTGCCCGTTCTCCCCACGCCCTGGCTCGGGCTGTTTTTTCCCGGTTTCGCAGCATCACCACTGGCAGGCAGCGGTTCCGAACAGCGCTGAGAGAGCCAGGGGTGCGCGGCTGGAAGGGAAACCCAAATAAGCCCCGAGTTTATGGCTCGCTGAGCTCGGGTTTCTCCTCGGAGGAGCCTTTACTCAGCAGCCCCGTTTTTTCCTGCGGTACAAACGCAGCCGAGCAGATGGCGAGTGTGAACACACGGACTGCGGCTCTGCCGGGAGCAGGGGCCGGGGGCTGGCGCTGCCTCCCGGCTTCCAGGAGTGTTTACAAGTTAATGGACTTGTTCCACTCGAAATAACCCRTGGTATGTGCTGGGTTCAGCGGTCAAGAGATCCTTTAGGAGTAATCGAGGAAAGCGGGAGTTTTTTAGACACTGATCTTGTGGGGTTTTTTTCCCTCTATGGTTCATTTTAGCACATTTGTCTTTAATACGAAACTGCAAAGTAAGGCAGAAGGAACAACAGTGGATAACAGTCTTCACCTGAAGGCACCCACAAGATGGAAAGGGACTGTTTAAAAGGACCTGGAGTGACAGGACAAGGGGCAATGGCTGGAGATCAGTGTTAGACGGGATATTGGGAGGGAATCCTTTGCTGTGAGGGTGGTGATGCCCTGGCACAGGCTGCCCAGAGCAGMTGTGGCTGCCTCATCCCTGGCAGTGCCCAAGGCCAGGCTGGACAGGGCTGGGAGCAGCCTGCACAGTGGCATTGCTGGGGTTTGTGTAAAATGTTCCTCACTTCCAGAGCAGTTCATTCAAACAGGACAAACAGGCTCCTGTTGGGAAAGGGAACTGGACTTGGGATCTTTGACTTGAAATGTAAGGTGACARCAGCTGGGACAGACCTAACTACTTGCTCTGAATGTGCACAATGTGTCTTTAACACCCAAATTACTGATTTACTGTACCCTGTAGGAAGGCTTCTCTCCAGGTAAAGCTCTGTCCTGTGCCYTGGGATCGGGTGTGAGCACAGCAGGGCCTCAGGGCACTGGGGCAAGGTGCGGGCCGGCTGTGGCTGTGGTGTGGCTATGGAGCAGTGAGCGTGGGGTTACAATGGACTTACACAGGGGTTGCATGGTGTGCTTACAATGAGGTCACACTGTGGTTACAGCGGGGTTGCAATACGGTTACAGTGGGGTTACGCGGTGTTGGTACAGTGGGATTACACARTGTGGTTACACCGTGATTACACCGCGGTTACACGCTGGTTACACCGCGGTGACACCGTGTTTGTCCCCGGTGTGCAGCTCCCGCTGCCGGCGGTTCGCGCTCSGAGCGGAGCCTCCCCAGCTCCGGGGCTGTGACATCATTGGCAGCCAATGGGGAACTGYTTCAGGCCAGAGTTTAAAGCTCTTTCATAATATATTTATAGCCAGTGCAGATATTTTTGGGCTTCAGTAGCATTGGTTTTGTCGCAGAGTCCATGTGTCTGTGGYTGGGGATTAAATACAGACAGGTACGAGCGTGCTGGGTTTGTGCTTCAGCCGGGGCTGGAGCGCCGCAGGGAGCCAGCTCTGCTGGGAGGGGTTTCACACTTAGGCTGGGCTGGAGCCTCTCCCTGCTGGGCTGCGCCTGCYTGGGCTCACCTGCAGGGACTGCCAGGGCTCTATCAGGGACAGACGTGCAGGATGTGTGTGTCCGTGTGTCTGTATGTCTCTGTGTGTCCATGTGTGTGTCAGCTATGCTGACCCTGATCACCTCCTTCCCTTTGGAGGTCTGGAAATGGATTCCAAAAGGTTTTGCTCAATATTTTTGTTGGGACTGTGGTTAGGCTGARCATTCTGTAGTTCTTCCTCCTCAGCCTTCTGGAAGCTGAACATCACMTTTGGCTTTTTTCCAGCCCTCAACAACCTGCTCTGATTGCCCTGACATTTAAGCTGATTGACAGCAGCCTCACGATGATGTGAGCCAGCAGCTTGAGCATCCCCAAATGCATTGCTTGGTCCCAAAGGTTTTGTTTGTGTTTGTTGTTGTTTTTTTCCTTTTTTCACCAGCTTGCTGTAACAGTCCCTCTCTGGATCTGCCTGTCTTAGGCACTTCCTCAGATTGTCCCACTGCACAGGGGCCTGGGAAGCTGAGAGCAGAGCTGGCAGTAAAAGCCAGGSCAAAGGATGCATGGAGTCACCTTGCTGGTAAAATGAGAGTATTTGTGGTAGAAGGGAGCTGTGAAGGTCTCTGCCTGTGCTGCTCCTGAAGGTTGAAATGCTCAGAATGTTGGTTTTTATTTATTTTGGTTTGTCTCATTCCTGGTTTCACTGTTGGCTTTCCTGWAGCTGGGCACGAGGCAGGGCTGGGAGCCACAGAGGGACAGATTGTTTTACTGGGAAAACTGGAGTGATCTGTAACTTTTCCTTCTCTCTACTTCTRTTTTGGGGAAGACAAGGACAGTGTTCATATCCCACCATGAATTATTGCAGCTGAATACTCTCACAGCTTCTTTGCTTCAGGCTTTCTGTCCTTTCTGTTCCTCAGGGCTGCAGGTCATGACCAGTAGCACTTSCATGGTCAATCCAGATTCCTCAGCTCGTCTCACCCAGTGCTTGTGAGGGCTGAGAGTCAGAGAGGAAAAGCTGGGCTTTGTGTTACATTGAAAGYTGTGCCCATGGGAAGGAGGTGATGGARCACAGGGAGGAGAATTGCACACAAWCACATGGGAGGATTTAATCTGAAWARCAAACTGGCCTCTGGAAATAGGTGAAGTTTAGAGCCTGGAGAGCATCAGCCTCAGGGGAAAAACAGGCTCCTTCTCCAYYGAGACTGGGATTTTAGCTAGAGGTTTGCATTGCTGCACTWCAGAAAGAAATTATTTTATCTCCTCAATTCAGAATTAATCAATTATTTGAATTCTTAAAAACCCCAGAAGCAAACCCAAGTCCCTTTCTGTAYTTCTCCTGTAGTCAGTATTTTCAAGTGGTACTAATTCATTTGCATTTCTCTGTGCTTTRAAACTAATTTCCCCCGTGTTCTACTCTATTTTTGTCTGTTCAATATTAACCCAGCCAAGATGATTTCCAAGTCTGTGGAATTAGGTGTAAAGGTAAACAACTTCACATTTTCAGCAGTGCTTACAAAGTCAGTTATTATTATTAYTGGAGAGCAGCTTCAGTTCTGAGCTGATGATTCCACCCCTCTGTCTCTTATACCAGACAATTCCCTCAATTATTTCCTGTTCTTGAGCAAGAGCTGAATTTCTGCCCTGTTTCTGTTTCAGAGGCCTCACCCCTGACCTGCAGAGCCCTCCCCAGCTGAAGGCTTTCTCCCTGGGAGCTGGGTAGGTACCAAAAATCAAAGTAAGTCATTCTTGATAACCAAGAGGTTTCTAGGGAAGGTGCCTGAGTTTGTTCTGAATGGTTCCTGCTTTAGGACATCCTGACTCTGTTCCATCTCAGGTCTTTGGCTGCCAGCTCCAAGGGAAAGCACATTTCTGACCCTGTGGTAGCTCTGTGCAGAGGGAGGATTCATTCCAAGATTAAATCCCAGGAGTCTGTACTTGGTTGAGCTTCCAAAACCAGGGAAGACAATGTCCAAAAGCTCACTTTGTTTASCTTTATGTTTTGTATTTGAAATGCTCAGGGGGTTGAAGGTGCTCTAGGGCAGCCTGTCAAACCTGCCAGTGCCAACACTGCAGCTCCACACTCACTCAGATCCTGCAGCAGAACATGAACTCAATGGCAGAATTTTAAAATTAATAAATTACAYATGGCTGAAGCTTCCAGCACACTCTGCACCAGGAGCAGTGCTTTACAAGCTGYTGTGTGATACAACCTGAATGACAGAAATAAACTTTCAGTGCAGCTGTTCTGGACCTCTGCATGTGCCATTTTGCAGTGCAGGTTGGTTCAGCCAGCCCAGCAGCAGCAGCTCAGCCCATCCCTGCACCTGAAGCATTTTTAAGGCTTTTACTTCAAAATAGGCCCAGGAAAACCAAACCCCCTTAGTTCTCTGAGCAGGGAACAGAGGAGGGGATGCACCTTTCAGATGAYTGGCTTTGCACCAAGTACAATATGGAGAAATGGGAAAAAAATGCTTGTTTTAAAAATGCCTGAGGAAAAGCTCAAGATGGAGAACCCACTGCAAAGTCTGTAAAGGGAAAAAAAAGCCAAGCTTATGGTGAAAGTAAAGCTGCATGGCTGTAACCATGGAGACCAAAGCTCTTCTGATGCAGAAATAAATGAACACAACCTTTTCATATTTATTAGTGGGACTGATGATGAAAGATAAAGTCAAATTAAAATATAAAGYAATAGAGAGAAGAGCTGCCTCTGCCCCTGCAATGCAGGTTCTTGTAATGGATCATCACAAATGAGCTGGGGTTACAGAGAGGAAAATCACTTACAAAAGGAACAAAATACTCCCAAGTTACACCAACCTGCTTATGCAAATATCAGCTTCTTTATTAACRAAACTGGAGAGACAAAGCACATGACATATTCCTGAAATCTTTTGGTTCTGACTGAAATGGAAATGAGTTTGTTTTCCTACCACAGCTGTGTGTGAAATTTGTGTTCTACATAATGGGAAACTTTCCTGTGARTGTTTGAAACCTGCTGATTTATTAGTGGCAAGAGTGGCAGAATTTTCCTATAAAAACACAGGGAGAATATTCAGGTTTGCCATGAAAATCTGTGTGAAAGTGTCAGGTATTGYCTGGTGAGCTGCTGTTGGGGAGCTGTCACTGTGGGACAGAGGGACAGCAGCAGCACAAGGGCTGGAGCTGATCTCAGAGCTCCTGCAACGAYCCCTCCTGCACATCTCTGACACCAGGAACGTTTGGATTGAGCAGCGATCCCCAAACAGGGCAAGGATTGAGCCACGGCCCCACAGAAAGGTGCTGAGGGGACGGGCAGCTTTGGGGTGGGGATCAGGGGACAGAGCTGGGACAGAGCTGGGATATCCCTGCTTGGGGCTGTGCCTCGGGAAGGACGGCAGGGGAACGAGGGAGGAGCAGGAGGAAAAGCCAGGGAAGTGCTGSCCCACGGCACCTCAGTGCAGCCTGGGCACGAACGGGGCTTCAGCACCTCCGCTCTGCCCGGCCCCTGCAGCTCCAGCACCGAGCCCAGTGTGCAGCGGGGCTGCGGCTGCCCGGCAACACCGTGTCCCCTCGGGTGTCCCCTCGGGGGTCCCCGCGGGTGTCAGGGCACAGCTCAGCGCCTGGGAACGCTGTCTGTGCTGGAACCGGCACCGAGCCTCGGCTGCTGCAGCCACACAGAAAATGTCCTTCCTTGGGGCCGGGCACAGCGGCTGAAACGGAGTCTCTAGAGCCGAGCCCTGCTGCTCCTTGTGCTGCGCTGCTCCCGGAGCCCCGGGAGGCTCCCGGAGCCTTGGGAAGCTCCTGAAGCCCCGGGACCCAGCCCAGGTCAGGGTCAGGGTCAGGGCCAGCCCGAGCCGCTCCCCTGCGAGCCCCGCGGGAGTGCTGGGGCTGTGCACCAGACCCGCAGGAGGCTGTGGGTGCCCCCCGGGCCCGCAGGAGGCTGTGAATGCGGTAACTCCCCGCCCAGGCAGCTCACGGTTCCATATCCTGAATTACACACAGCGGGTTTAGGTTCCTCCAGTTTTACCACGCTATTTCTTCCCCTTTCCGACTTCCTCAAAAGTGTGGTTAGCCTCAAATCTGGAGAGGAATCTCTAACCAGCCTCAAAGCCAGATCTGCAGAGTAACTGCTTTGAAATACTAGAAAGTTCATGCCAAGACTTAAAATAACCACCCTCCATCCTTCTTGATATCCTGATAAGAGAGAGAATGGCTGTGTGCAAGACCTTGCAATCACTGTATAAAATGGTATTTCCTGGAATTTTGTGACAAATGAAACACTCCTAAAGAGTCCATATTTCAGTTTTACTCTTCACTGACTACACCCAGGAGTTCAGAACACTGAAATCTGACTGTTCACTCCAGACTTTGCTAATATTAAGATCCCCTTGCCAGGCATTGAGACAAATGTGGCACATGGATCAAAGGATACCGAATTGTTGATGCCACTGCTGAACAGATGAAGGCTGCTGCACCTCCCCACTGCACTGAGAACAGTTTGTTACTCACCACAGCAGAGTCCCCTCAGGGAATCCCTCCTCAGGTCCCTRCACAGGCCTGGCCTGGCCAAACCCAGCTCAATAAACTCAGATTTTCTGGTGTTCAATTGACTTTRCCTTCAGGCTGGCCCAGGCTCGTGCTCCTCCCTGTGGAATTCAGTATTCCAAAGCACTGCCCTCCTGGCTCCAGGGCTCCGCACACACAGGGAAGGATTCTCCAGGTGAAAGCAGATCTCTGTTCATGGAGGAATTCCCTCCTTTCCCCAGGATGCAGAACAAGCAAACMAGTACAATGCTATTTATAACTGTGCTCTACAGCACTCAACAGGAACAACACATTTGAGGCAAGTTATTCTGCAGATTCTCAATAACCTGGAAGGAGAGAAGTATTCAGTGAGTGCTAAACAGAGAAGCCCAAAAACGGCCTTGGAAAAACAGAGGCAAAAAAGAAGGAATGAATAAAGGAAGGTAGGATTTACCAACCAGGAATGGAACACTTGCATGTAATAAAGCAAGTATTTACATTAAGCACAATACAGCAATTTATTTAGATGCTTAAATGAAGAATACAAAGGGAAATAAAGATCACAAAATTATACATACTACAACAGTGTGTCATATATTAGATGGTATAAATGAATACAACACCTTGTTGGTGTTAACTAAAGATAAAACTAAATATCCAAACCCAGCACTTTGTCTCAGTGTGCTGCTTCAACACAATACACTTTTATACAGATCTAAAAGGTGTCAAAATTAGTAGCTGCAAACTTGTTTCTTGCATGTGATTTTTCTTTTTTTAGCTTAAAAGATTTCAGAAAATGGCTCTGAAATATGTTTGTCATCAGTTGCCATGTCAAGGATATTCAGAACAAGAAAATTCTATAATACAACAGAGCCCAGATATATTTTTATGTTGCTGGCCTCTGGTTGGAGATTGTACAAGGTTATGTGCAAAAACTAAGTCTGTCAAAATCCATACTAGAGCAGTCTCAAGCTTTGCTAGGGAAACTAAATACAGCATTTATTACACAGCAGGGCAACACTAAAAAAGAGAAACAGATCTATGATGGGTACACAAGAACAGTTCCATAAGCTTCACTTGAATAGGTCTAAAAGACTGTACAAATATACATTTCAACTATTCAGAATGATACATGAAAACTCCATTTCCCCAGAGTCTGCTATACAGGGCAGCAGCTCGCTGCCAGAGAGGGGCCTCTTGGAAAGACACAACTCAACATGGACAAGGTGAAARGAGGGTTGGAAATGCAGATAAAATAATCCTCTGCTTTTCTCTGTGTGCATTCTGGAGCCACCAGCGYTTCCATTTTCACATCAAGTTACTGTGCTCATCCCCACAGGAGCTGCCAGCCCCTGGGCCAGCAGAGCTGGGTGACACCAGGCAGCAGCACCCAGCAGGGCAGCAGCACCCAGGGCAGCAGCAGCAGCAGCTGCAGGGCAGCAGCAGCACCCAGGGCAGCAGCAGCACCCAGGGCAGCAGCAGCAGCTGCAGGACAGCAGCAGCACCCAGCAGGGCAGCAACAGCAGCACCCAGCAGGGCAGCAGTGAGTGCCCAGCAGTGCCAGCCCAGGGCACAGCCCCTCATGCCTGCTGGCTGCTGAGCTCCACCCCGGGCAGGCTGCCGTGCATGGGCTCGGCCCCCACGGCCCTGAAGCCGTCTCCATCCTCGCTGTCCATCGTGCTGCCCTGCCACTCCATCTGCTCGCTGGCCAGGCTCTCCTCCAGCTCCGAGGAGTTCTTCCACTGTGACTGGTCCTTGGACCAAAACCCTTCTACTTTTCCATAGGAACGATTCTTCCACTTTGACTGTTCTTCATCGCTCTCAGAGCCACCCCCCTTGGCCTCCACAGGGGGTTTACTGCTCCCGGCGTCTTCGCTTTGGGAGGATTCATCTGTCCACACTTCTGGTTTTACCTCCAGTGCACTGTCTTCAAAATCYGACACCTGCTGGGAGCCAGGCCCGCTCTCAGACTGGGAAGCTCCATCCTTCCATTCCACTGCCTCATCCTGGTCATCCTGATCACCTTCACTATCTGAAACATCACCTACCAGTTTTGTTGGCTCTTCAGCAGCAATCATCTCTTCGTATTTAGAGCTTTCCTCTGGTTTTTGCTCAGCCTTCTCTGGAGCCTGTAACGTGTTTTCCTCCATGATTTCCTTGCCTATGCTGTCCTGGGGGTTCTGCACTGAGCTGTCAGACAAGGGTTTCCCCCCCACGTCAGGGACACTCTGGCCAAAGGGGCTGCGGCTCTCGTTGTATTCCTCCTCTAGGTTCTCRTAGCTGTCTGAGGAACTGTCATTGTCTTTTTCTAAGTGGATTTTTTTATCAACAGTCTTACTGACATTGACTCTGGAATTCTTCTCATCGTGGTTTTCAAACAGCCACTCAGCATCAAAATCCATCTCGTGTTTRACTTTGTTCAGCTCTTTCATGTTGAAGCCCAGCAGCACCCCGGGTTTGTATTTTTCACAATCCCTAACACATTTCTTCCTTTTGTTGCTGAAGTGAGAKGCAATATCAGATTTCCAGAGCCACAAACTGGCCGCCAGCTTTTCGATCTCTCTCCGAGTGGGGTAGGGCTGCTTATTGAAATATTTTGTAAGAAACGTTTTCCTGGCTTCGTACGAATCATCCTCGTGACCCTTGGGGTCCAGAGCTAGAACTACAGGTTCTTCAGGCTTCTCCTCAAAGGCAGAGGGGGAATCATCATCGTCCATCTTCCTCTTCTTCATCAGGGGGAAGTCCATGTGCTCGTAGGCGCGTTTCAGGGGCGTGGCCGCGGGGGACTGGCCCAGGCGGGACGAGGTGCCTTTGTCCTGCCCGTTYTGGGTCTTGCCCACGCCCCTGCAGTGCACCAGGTGCAGGGTGATGGTGGAGGCCGTCATGTTGCTGGTGTACACGCCCAGGCAGTGGATGCACTTGTAGGTCAGCTTCTTCTCCACGGGGTGAACCGTCTGAATCACCTGGTGCCTCTCGCGGAGGTGGTGCGCCAGCGCGTCAGAGATGGGGCCTTTCAGGATGGAAAAGCACAGAGGGCACAGAGTTTTCCCCACATCTTTTTTGTAGGGCACCGCTGCTTGTGGGGAGCTCTTGACGGGTACRTCAGATTTCTCCTGGAGTTTGGGCTGTGGCTTTGGCGGGACCGGGGGCGTGTTCTGAGCGTGGTAAGCGACCGACTCGGCGGGAGCGTCGCGCAGGTTGTAGGTGGTGACCAGGAGGTGGATGTTGGTGTGRCTGCCCTGCTGCAAGGTCAGATCAAAGGTCAGGGTGGAGTCGGTCTTAGGCCCCATCTCCTCGTCCACATGCACCATGCGCATGTGGGCTGCCATCTTCTCCACGTCGTTGAAGGTGGAGCGGCAGTAGGGGCAGGACAGCCCGTGGATCAGCATGTGGTTGAGCAGCGTGTCCGTGGGCAGGTAGCGGTTACAGTAGAGACATTTGCTCGTGAAGTTGTGGATTTTCATGATGTAGTTGGCCACCGCAGGCACCTTCTCGGCCTTGTGCTCTTTCTCAAAGTGGACGCTGTAGACGTTCTCGGGGAACAGCTCGTTGCAGATGGTGCAGATTTTCCACTTCTGCGTGGAYGAGGTGTTGACTGCAGAAGGACCCGTAGCAGCCACGGGGGATTTGGAGCCAGACTGACCCAGAGCTCTGGAGGCTGCCTGGGACTGGGACAGYGACGTCTGCTTGAGCTGCGCCGACGACAGCGAGGAGTTGGCCGACTGCAGCGAGTACCTGGCTGAGGCCTGGGACCTCTGCTCCCCTCCCAGAGTGTAAGGCCTTCCATTGCCACTCGCCGAATACTGCTTCATGCTCTGTGATTGYTGGGAAAGGGAAACGGGTGCATTGCCACTGAGGCTGAGCCTCCCCCCTGGCTGACCCACGTAACTGGGGGGTACCGATTTCACCCCGTAATTGTTCTGCTGCAGGTGAACATTGGACATCATATTGACTCCTGCAGAGTTCAACGTGGGCTTTGGTATGGTGAGTCTGTTCATCATCTGCTGCGACGAGAGCGAGCGCACGCTGCCTGCTGAGAGGGCGCCCATCCTCTGGGGGAGTCCCATGGCCTTTTTATCCTGGGGTTTRGGAGCTATGAGCATCAGAGGTTTGGACCTCGGCACCACGACGTTGGTGTGGCCGATCATGGCCGTCACCTGGTACCCGATGCGCTCGTGGTCTTCGATCACRTGCTGCACTAAAGCTTCGTAGGATTTCGGCATGAAAAGGCATCGTTTGCAGTGGATGCCCCCCTCCTCCCGGGCACTGGAGCTCAAGGGAACTGCTCCATTGAGGGACTTTTCGCCTCCCTTGGCTATGTAAGGAGCAGCAACGTGCTGAAAATGTTCCCTGTAAATGTGCTTTCGAACGATTTCGTAGAGCGGGTCACGGTAAGTGCACTTCTTACAGTAATAAACAGCTTGTTCCACACTGTCAGCCTGCTTGGGTTTAAGGCTCTCGTGTTTGTTTTTATCTTTGAAAGTGCTGATGCCTCCACTGGGGGTACTGGCGTTGGGAGCGTGGAATATTTTAATGTGCGTTTCCAAAGTCTTTTTGTCGGCGTTGAAGGTACAGTAGGGGCAGTTGAGCAGGATCCTGTTCTCAAAGTCTTCGCTGTGAACATTCCGGAAGTGGCTTTTGTAGGCTGAAAAGAACTTCGAGGAGAAGGGACATGCACTGCAGCAGAAGGGCTTTGTCCGATAGTCCTGAACAGAGAACAGAGCACACATTAAACATCCAGCAGCACCTCTCAGCACAGAGACACCCACGGTGTTCTCCACACAACCTTCTTGAGACCCCTGCAGCTGTCCCAAACCCTCCATTCACTTCTCTCCCATTTGTGGCTGCAGATCAGGCCCTCAAAAGCTGATCACGTGAACAGACACGTGATCTGGTGAGTGCCAAGGGGTTTAACCATGACCTGGGCAGGTGGGGCTGATCAGAAGTGCCTTTCCCTGTCAGTCACAAAAAGCCTCCYCCCTGCAGCTGGGCTGCAAGAACAGGTCTCTGTAAGCTCCTTTCTGGGGGAAAGCCAAGCAGRAGTGTGTGAGGAAATGAGACTGTATCCAGATGAGACACTGCCCACCTGAATCTGCCAAACTTCAGAGATGCAATATGGATCTATACCTAGAACTATTTTTGTGTCTTTATCCATTACACACTTTAACAGCAAAGATGGAATTCCAAACTAACACAGGGAATTCAGAGGTACAGAGACTCCTCCTGAGTGCCAGAACAGGCCCTGTGCACTGAGCTACACACAGGCCACAGGTGAGGGAGCTGCAGAGCTGCTCTCCCTCTGCACAACAAAGCTGGAATTCCTGCTCTGGCACCTGCTGAAGCCTCACACACCTGGTGGACAGGCCTCAACCAACCAAGAGCTGTCTCCTTTTGTATCACAACTTTTATTCTGGGTTACCTAGAAAAAAGGACATCAGTGTATTTTGTGCAAGACAGTGCTAAATGGTGATGTTCAGATTAACAGCAGCACTGGATTTCTGAGGTGCTCACACAGGGATTCCTTTGCAGAGGTTTCTGACCTGTCACTGCAGCCCCAGCAGAGGCTGCTGCAGCCCACAGCCCTTGCTTGAACCAACTGCATTATTTCCTCCCTCACTGCTGCCTGTACTCAGAATTCCTTTATTGCTGCTCAGAAACATTCCAGCAGGACTGCAGTGTCCCTGAGCTGCTGTGCAGAGCCAGAAATGCCCACAGCAGATGTGGGACACAGCCTGTGGGAGCCAGGGCAGCACTGACAGTGACCCTGCAGCAGAGTGCCCAGTGAAACAGCTCTGGAAGGGAATAAAAACATTCAAGGAAAGATGAAAGACTCATTGCCAATGATATAAAGCTGTTGATCCTTTGGCCAGAGGGCTGGTGAAACTGTTCTAGGCCTGGGAACAGCTGGGAATGGGCTCCTGAGGTGCAGCTGTTTGACCTGAGCAAGGACCCATCATCTCTGCAGCACTGCCCACCCAGGCTCCCGAGATACAAACCTTCACAAAACTAAGTCAAAAGCATCTGTAGCTTTTTGCTGTCCCTTGAGCTGCCAACACCTGAAAATCCGTGAGGAAAATGCAGGAAAAGCTCTTGGCATGTCTGGAAATGCCCTTCATCATGACCCAGCCCCAGACACTGAACTCTTACCAACCTGGTTTTTTGTAAGTGATGGGTCCCACAGTCCCACATCCTCCCATGTAGTGTTTTTCAAATAAAAGTCATTAGGTTCAAACTGCTTAAAATCCTGCAGAAGGGAAGATGGGAAGAGAGGACAGAGTCAGAACCAAGGCCCAAGGGCTCCCCTGAGCCATCCCTGAGCACCCCTGCACCCTCCCAGGTGCTGCTGGCCAAGGAGAGCATCACCCAGGGCACTGGGGGAGCTTGGGGGGCACCTCCTGGGAGGSGGAGAGCTCTGAACATTCTCCACATCACAAAACACCTGCAGAACACCTTCGCCTCTCATCCTCCTGACCAACCCAACACTGTACTTACAAAGTCCTCTCATTCCAAAAGCAATCCTGAAGGAAAGTGTTCCCAAACTGATGTGTGGGTTTGGGGTTTTCCAGCTGCTTTTTCTGGGGTTGGTGGTGTGGTATTTATTTTGTTTCATTGGTTTTGTTTGGCTTTTAAGTRATTTCACACAGGAAGCTTTTAAAGTTGGTCAAGTGTGATATCCAAGACACCCAATTCTTATTAAAAAAATATCTTATGAAACATTTCTTTGGCATTTCACCTTTGGCATGAAGTCAGCAGCACATAAAGACTCAAAACTAAACTTCCACTGAAATGGAAGTTCTGCAAGTAACATTGTCCCAGGTCAGAATTCTCCTGTTAAACATGAGACTTGCTCCAGATTCTGCAAGCAGGAAGGACTGGCATTTCTTCCTTACACATCTCACTTAAATGCRGMATTTTAGCTCTAACCCCTGGAGGTGCCATACTTACTTCTATATGTTCTTTACAGTATTCCAAACCAATGTCACTAAGAATTTTTTTCACAGTTTTCCGGGCCTTTCTTAAACTGCCAAGGTTGTTGACAGGAAGYTGGAACATAGTTTCTATTGGAAAAGAAGAGTAAGAGAAAAGGTTTAGGTTAAATGTGTTTTGTCTGATAGTGCTGCACTATCAGTAGTTCTGAGCTTTTTGGTGATCTGACAACCAGAATTACAGTGTTGRAAAMACAWTAGGTGTGAACAAGTGTGCACAACAGACATTTGTATAAGCAAGGTGCAAAGCCAACCTGTTCTGTCCCATTGTGAYTGTGAGTTCAGACATTCTCAGCTCAATCTTGTCTTACTGCAATAATCAGCAGTGTAAGAACTCCAGCTCATTGAAGCAGATTTTTCATCAATTTTAAACGAAGTAAATTTGCTGTTATTTCTGTGCATGCTTACAAAACACAACTGCTCTTCCTCCCTGCTTTCCCCTCTCCCCCTCATCCTCCTGTGCTGCTTCCTGTGCTCCTTCCCCCTCTCCTTTCTGTGCTGGTTCTYGGCCTCCTGGGTCCTTACCTCGCTCATTTTCCCTCTTCTCCTCTTCCCTGTGCCAATTCATGGTGTCCACATTCTTCCGTCGTTCTCTCTCATCCTGCCTCCACCGCTTCTTGATATCCTTGTCCTTAACTTGCTCATTTTCTCTCCTCTTCTCATCATCCCTGTGCCATTTGATTGTTTCTGTGTTTTTCTGCTGCTCCACGCTCCTTTTCAGATAGTCTTGTCGCCTCCTCCTCTTTTTTAACATATCCCTTTCCCTGGCACGRGCCTGCTTTTCTTTCTGGGAAAGAAAAGCTTTACGGGGCATCATGAGCTGCTGCTGTACCTGCAATAACATCATCCATGGCACAATGCACTCCAGACATGCTCAGCAGCTCAGCCAGGGCAGTGCCCTGCCCTGCCCTTCCCTCCTGAGCTGGGGCAGCTSCAGGGCAGGCAGTGACCCCGGCTGAGCAGTGGCAGTGGCATTTCTGTCCCCTCCCTGCAGCTGCTCCTCCCGCGGAGCCTCTGGCAGCCCCGGGCCCTGCTGAGGAACCGGCTGTGTGTGGACAGAGCTGGGAAGGGAACTCCTCCCAGCCTGTCTCCTCTCTTCCTGGAGAGGGACATGTAATCCAAATTGAAGGTGCTCCTTTTTCTTTGCAGACCTCCAACTCCAACCGATTTGGGTGAAAATGGCTCTCTTGGCTGGGAGGAGGGAGGGGGATTAGGAGACAAGCCACAATCTGAAAAATTGTGTAAGCTTTGTTTCCTGGGGAAACCTGGCCAAAACATTTAACTGCAGTTAATGAAATAAGTCCTGACTCATCTACCCAGACTTCCTCCAAGTGTGTTGTGTCTTGCTATTCACAGGAACAAAAGGAAAAAAATGAGACTATTTACTTGGAGTTTTGCTGACAGCATTCCTGAGGGGTGGGGTTTCTTGGGGCTGGTGTTTTGAGGCTTGGGGCTTTYTCTTTCTAAAGAGGTGTAATGGAGAMTGCATTTAACAAATCGTTTTTACTKTGTCACCTCTCTGTAGTCACCCAACACATTCACAGTTTCAAATRTAACAGTGTTAGTACCTGCAATTTTGAAATCATGGAAGAATTTATCCATTACTRAAAGCCTTTAAATATTTTTCTGTACACACTGAGCAATGTTTCAGAAATGGCAAACTGCAGTTGTAGGCCAGGTTTGAGTTTTTTGGTTGGGTGTTTGTTAAGTTTTGAAGAAAGATTTGCAGAGGTCTATAATCAAAATGAAAACTGCAGAAAGGACAAAATTGCTAGATTACAATACTTAAGCAAAGCCTAAAACAAAATGAAACAAATGTACTTTTAAAATTTAGCTACCTTATGGAAAGCACTTGTTCCCAGCATGCAATACTCCATCTTTTTCCTACAGAAAAAGCAACGTTTCAAACCCTTATTCTAAAAGCTGTTCCTTTCCCCTACAATTCACCCCATCCCACACACTTACACCCTCTGCTCTGGTCCATGGGCTTTGTTAGGTCTGTATCATGATCCCATGGCTTTCATTCCAATAATTCAATCCCAAATTTCTTAATACCCATAATAATGCTAAAAGGGAAGGGCTGCAGCAGAGTCAAACACCATAATAAAAAAAATTCATGCAGTGTGGTAACACATTAGTACATAAAATTCAGATTATGCTAAAAACGACTTCATTAAAAGGGGAGCTCTCTASCAGACAGCCTGGGTTTGGGTATTCAATATTTCTCAGTAACAGTTGGCATTAAAATCAAAAAGCAACAGGAACCCAGGCTCAGCATCCTCAGTGCAACCCAGACACTGCAAATCTGTACCACGGATTCAGCTCTGTGGGCTGCCTGCCAGGACATTACTGCTGTTTACTAGAGCAAACTTAACTCATTAACTTTGCAAATGTACATTATCATTACAATTTTATCASTAACCTGGTGCAATTTCAATGACAATGACATGAAGTGAATTGCAAGTGAAACACATCATGCAAATGATTCTCCCCCCACCCAAGGCAAGTACCAACACTTCAATCTGTCATTGTATTTTCTTTCATTTGTTTTTGTTTGCTTTGTTGTTGGGGGTTTTCCCCTTTTGGTTTTATCTTTTCACAAGATCCTCCCCTCCCTTTATAGAGCCCACTTTGACTGATCAGTTTATGGACAAATGATAGAAAATACCTTAATAGAGAACATTTCAGGTGAATTTCCAAAACCAAACATTTCACTTGARATTCAAGTAAGTCATGTCATATTCCAATAACTTAAAGGGACATCCAACTTTAATTGCAGATCTCTGAACTTCCCTATCTCAAATCAGAGGGTTTGTTTGTTTAGCGTTTCAGAGTCATCTCCTGCAGTCTAAAGCAGCTTTCATTTTCGCCTCTGATGGTTTTAAACCAACAGAAGAGGGGAAATTTTAAACCAGGAAACCAACTGCAGTGAAGCTGCCAGGATGACAACCCAAAGCCCCCAACTTTTCTAGAGTCCAAGCTGATGTTCCTTTAAGTTCAAAATGCCAGACCTCAGAAGAGAACAGTCAAACCCATCCTTTCAAGCACTTTTTGCCCACAGTCAGCCAATCAGAAATCTTTACTGCTCCCCATCTCTGCAGTACTCGTGCTGAGGCATTTACCTCCAAAGTGAATGGTGCTTGGGCGTCTCACACTCATTGGACAAGCTTCAAGCACAAGCCTCCAGAGCCAAATCTCCTTGCAGAAATCCCCTCAGGGCTGTGTCACACCCCCCGGGGCAGCCCARAGCCCCGGCACACGGCAAGGCTCATATCCTGCTGGACAAAACAGAGCAGAGACAAGAGACGTGGTCAGGGCAGTCTGCCATGGACAGGTACAAAACCCAGCCCTGCCTCTGCTGGGGCTGCAGGGAGCTGTGCTGCTGCAAGTCTGAGCAGCTTTGTGCTCCAAAGCCCTTCCTGCTGGGGGACACTGCCCGAGGAGCTCTGCAGGGCTCACATTCCAGCTCAGGAACCCAGCCCAGAACCCAGCCAGCAGTGCAGAGCCTGGCAGTGCTGCTCCTCACACTGCGGCCACCCTCTGCAGGGCTCACATTTCAGCTCAGGAACCCAGCAGTGCAGAGCCTGGGAGTGCTGCTCTTCACCCTCTGCAGGGCTCAGATTTCAGCTCAGGAACCCAGCCCAGAACCCAGCCAGCAGTGCAGCAGCTGGGAGTGCTCCTCACACTGCAGCCACCCTCTGCAGGGCCATGGCTCAGCCCAGGTGCACCTCACCTGAGCTGTCAGCACCACAGGGACACTGTGCCATCCTTGRACACCTCCTCAGGGGTGCCCATCCACCTCAGGTGGCAATGGGACATCAGACAGGTGACAGCCACAGCCCTGGGGACACAGAGTCCTCTGGGAAGCCCCCAGAAGAAGTCTGGAGGAATGGCATGTCTGTGATCACACTTTTTTGGAAGGCTGATCCCTCTCCAGCTGACATCACCCACGGATACAAAGCCAGTCGTGCACAGACTGGAAACACCACATGGAACAYCAGAGCCATGAAACCTGAAACTACCAAATCTAAAGTTTATACAAGCAAAACTTGTTGAGTCATTAATAATTACTCTGCCAGGGAATAAGGCAATGTAAATTGTTAGATTTTAATCTCTTGATTATTCAGATAGAACATCCACAGCCTGAAGTACAGAGTGTTTTTCTTTGGCAAACACACTTCCAGCACAAGACACTACAACATTTTAAGAAATTAAAAAAGACAACATCCTTAAAATACTCGACGTGGCAGCAAAACTGAACACTGGAATATTGCATGTGCTTTAACAAGAGCATCACTCCCACCTGCAGCCATGCAAGGCAGGATGATGGTTATTTTGTGTCTGAGCAGAAGGCAGACTGTGTCCCTGTGTGTCTGGCAAATGAACYCTCTCCCAGGGAGTCCTCCCTGCAGCAAACACACTTTGGGTGAGGGCCCATCAGCCTCGAGAGCAGATCAGTGGCAATTACTGCATCAGGCTGATGATACTGAGCTCAGGGAAGTGCTTCAGCCCATGCTGGGTCTCCCAAACACTGAGGAGCATTTCCCTGTGCTCTGCTGCTGACAAGGATCCCCAAGTACCTGGCATGCTTCTTGCTTGATGTCATCCAAATTCTTTCTATTTTAGCCAGTATTTTGCCAGTATTTCCAGCTGAAGGAGTTACTGGTTATACCTAAGAACCCAACACAGAACCACACATCAGAGCTGGCAGCAGCTCTGTGTTGCTGGGCGAGATGAAACAAGACTTGGTTCCTTGATACTGTGTTTCTTATTTCCCTACTCCAGCTGCTTTTGAAACAAGGTAACTTTTAACAATTTGCCAAACTGCCTTTATAGCATGCTCTAAAAGCCAGCCACTGAACAGATCTGCAGAGGAGGCTGTAGTGCAACACCGAGGGAAATCTTAAAATACAGGGGAAAATGAAGGAAATGACCTGTGGTTCCCACAGCAACAGAAAAGTGCCTCTGTGTGTGTGCAGGTTCAATGATGCTCTGTGGTGTGATGCTGCAGGATATTCTATATTCACATGAGGACAGTTCCCTGGGACCTGACCATTCCAGGACAGCTGAGCAAGGAGCAGTGACAGCCAGGAAGCACAGGGGTTATCTCAGGGAAGAGTGAGCCAGTGAGACAAAAAAGGAGTAGAAGGATCAGAGAGAATTTGGGAGCACAGAAACTACTGAGAGCTTCCTTGAAAGTAAGAGTTGCAATTAATTCTCCCTCCTCCCTGTACTGAGTGATTGAAGAGCCTATTCCAGCACACCTCTCACTGGCTGACATTGAGATTTGCACTCGCTTCCCTTGGACTCTTCCCTTTCCTCCTTATTTAAGCATTTCTGGCCTAGTTTTGTGCACCCACACTCCTGTGAAGGTAATRAGATCTGCAGTTCAGCAGCACATCTGAAATGCCAGACAACTGAGGGCTCCTTTGCAATCCACTGCAGCCCTGGAGGGAGGCTGTTCTGGAACAGCAGCATTTCCACCCGAGCAGCTCCTCAGCCTGGCCCCTGAGCACCTGCAGCAGGGAGCTCCTGCCCAGGAGCAGGGGGGTCCCTCACCTGCTCATTGCTCCAGGGGGATTTGGGGYGCAGAGCCTGCCCCTGCTCTCAGTGAGCCCCAGCCCTCCTGTACCCAAAACAGGACARGGCACAGGAAAGAGGAATCAAGAGAAACCCTCTGAAACCTCAGCCTTGARACTGAGATTAYCAAAGTGATGGAAATCCCCAASTGCAAGCTGCTGGCTGGACAAAGCWCTGTAAGACCTGAGCCATGCTGTGCACAGGACACACTCAGCTCTCCCTCCCAGGCAAACAGGCAATTTGTTAACAGCCCCTTTGTCAAACAGCCAAGGATTTAAAAATATTAAAAACCACTTCAGAGATTARATCAGCAACTTYCAAAACCAGTTTCAAGTTGTGTGTCAAAACAAAARGAGCATTTCACCCCAGTTCTCAGGGCATCCTACACAAACATGGCCTCAGGAGAGAAGTCCAKCTAAAATGTGGTGCTAAAGAAAACCACCTTATCCCTGGGAGGAAATTCAGAGACTAAAAACCTCCAGCATCCTGTTTCAGTGGTTACAGGCAGTTTTCAGCAAAGGTTTATGAAATTCTGGTTTATACCTTTCTGTTTGGGCTTGCTGCCTGGCCTCAGCTTGACTCTGGTATAAAGAACTCCCAAGTTCCCATCCAAGGAAGAGCTATGGAAGGCAGTGGTAGTGAAAGGAATCAGTAAGGCTGATATGCCTCAGTCTCCATTCATTCTTTATTTACAGGCTAAAAAACCACCTTCTGCAGTCCAGCAGACAGGGAGCTCCTAAGTCATTCACACACTTCTCATTCTTGCTCAATTTCTGGAATTTTCCACTGGAGCCCGAAGCTCCATCTGGTGGGTGTGGACACTCACTGCAAAGCTGAGCAGGAATTAACTGTTTCCTCATCAACTTCGCTGCAGCAGGAGGAGTCCTGGCCACTGGGGCACCTCCGTGCCCCAGTGTGAAACACAGAATGGTCACATTCTCATTGCTCTGGGAACCACAACTCCTTACTCCTGCTCTGATGGACAGTCTGCTTCCCTGGGCTCTGCTGGGAACTCCTGCTGGGTCTTCTGATTTGGATGATGCAGGATTCTGATGAGGTATGTTAAAGAATGCTGSTTGCTGTAGCTGAATGTTTTCTGAGGGATCTTTTCAACACACATGATAAATCCACATCGACTCTGCAGCCTCTATGGCATTCTGAAAAGCACTTTGAAATCGTGTCCATTCTCTAGGGCAAAGGAAATCCTGAATTAGAGCACTCACAGCTCCAGAATGAGGCTTGCACACCTCCTGACATCTTAGAGAATATCTTTTGTGACTGCTCAAGAGCTCCACAGATAAATGTTTATATGCACACAACATGGGCAGTCAAATCAATATTCAATACACATCSTCAGTGTGAGAGCCAGCCTTGTTCRGGGCTATTTCTAAAAGATTTTGGTGTGAAATGSAATAAAGCCTGCACATCTTGCAGAAATTTGAAATTGAGACTGGAGATCATTGAAGCACAAAGGATATTATTTGCTTACACCATGATATCCACACTTCAGTGATCAGGAAAAAAGGCTGCATGAATATGCTCTACAATTCCAAAATAATCCTCACCTAGATTGTAGCTAAGCATGAACAATCCCAAAAAATAATTTGAAGCATGATTAATGAATGAGCAGTTACCAGTTAAATTAAATCAAGAACCATCTTAAAATTTTCAATCCAAAGCTCACAAAAACATTTGYGTAATTAAACAAAGCAGCACGGTAGTTGCTGTAAAATGTGCAAGAACAAAGCAAATAATCAATATACACGTAATTTATGATTGGATTACACTGACTGGGAAACTGCAGCCAGATCAGACTGCAAGTGAGAACGGTGCCCTGCCCTCTGTGCCATGTGTCCTGACATCAGCACTGTGTGCAGGGCCACAGCAGAGCAGAGCCCTGGTGTGACCAGAGCCCTGGTATGACCAGAGCAGGGGACACAGCAGAGCCCCAGGGCAGCCAGAGCAGGGGCAGGGGGCACAGCAGAGCCCTGGTGTGGCCAGAGCAGGGGCTGGGGCAGAGCAGGGGCAGGGGACACAGCAGAGCCCTGGTGTGACCAGAGCAGGGGCAGAGCAGAGTCCCGGGGCACAGCAGCTCCTTCCCTCACCCAAACAGCGGCGCTGGGCCCCGGCCAAGCCCTGGGGCTGCAGGAAGCAGCTCCAGCCCTGCCCAGGCAGCTCCCACACACACACACACAGACAGGCACAGATACACACAACACAGATACACTCATACAGACAGGCACAGACACACACACACACATACACAGATACACACAGGCACACAGACATGCACACATACACACAACACAGACACACTCACACTCATACAGACAGGCACAGACACACACACATACACACACAAAACACACAGACATGCACACATACACACAACACAGAAACACACTGACAGGTGCACAGACAGGCACAGACACACACAACACAGACACACTCCCTCACTCAGACAGGCACAGACACACACTCATACTCACACAGGCACAGACACACACTCACACTCAGGTGCTAAGCCCTGCTGTGCCCCTCAGCAGCCACAGGCACACACAGGCTGTGTGTGAGGGCCAGCACACAGCAGCACACAAAAGAGCACAGGAACACTTTCCCCAGCCCGTGCAAAGCCCTGCCAATGCAGGCTGTCTCAGACAGCAGATCCATCACATACTGGAGGGATCTCGCCAACTGGCTGCATCTGAGTTTTCCAGGGTAAAAATAGGCACTGAAGGAGGCTGGTGCTTGTTTTCTCCTGCCTTACACTTCATACACGCGAGGCACCAACGCTGCCATTACAACCCGGGGGGAAGGCTGTAAACAAGAGCTCCAGAGCAGTCTCACACTGCACATTCCTTACCTCTCCCCTTTCTGTCTAAGCACGGCTCCCCAGGGCTCCAATCCCTGCCTACATCCCAGCTCAGTCCACCTCAGCTACTGCTGTCCTCCATCTGCCTCAGGAAGCYTCCACAGCAAAGGGCTTCACAGCAGCAGCAATGGGGAAAAAAAGCACAAGAGAAGATCACAAACTTCAGTTTGACTACCGAGGTGAAAAAAAGCGTTTTAAGACCACTCTCCTGCCTACTCAGGTTTCCAGAGCCATTTTGTCCCCTGCTGCTGCTGCTGTGAAGCTGCATCACCAACAGCTTCCTTGTCCCAGCTGCAGCATGAGCATAAACTGAGCTCCAGAGTCCCACCAGGAATCTCTGCACACGAGAGGGAGCACAGGGTGACAGAAAGCATTGGCTGASACCTGGAGAGGAGCTGGGGCAGGGAAGCAACAGCCAGCAGTGMAGGCAGGCTCGAGAGCAGGCCCCTTCCTGCACCTGCAGGACTGGAGGGGCTGGAGTGCTCCCTCAAGGAACAGCTGCTCACACGGCTGCTTTAGTTTTGTTTTCTGTAAATTGTTTTAACTACTACTTGAGAAGTAGATAKTAAATGAAAGATTTTTGCTACGTGATCTGCATACACCTGCAGGTGTGATGTGTCCACAGGGTCAACTACACAGGTCTTGGACTCAACAGCTACTGTCAGTTTTCATCTAAATAGTCTTTAATGCCACCTTAAAAAAAAAAAACCAAAACAGTGAGGATATAAATGGCGGTAACTGAAAGTGACTCACTGCAGAAAAAACGGTATTTACTCCATTCTTACTCCAAACCATCAACCCTCATTCACATTCAAGAGCACTAGAGAGACATCAGAGACACTAAATACAAGCTCCCGTTTGCCTTTTGACACCAGAGCTGCAGAGAAGCTCTGAACAATGCAGTCCTTGCCTTGAGGCACATGGCCCTCAGGTGGATAAACAGGAGTTACACCCTCTCGAAGAAGCCTTTATTCAAATCTGCAACACCCATCTGATTTTTAAACCACACCTAAGTTCTTCCTGAAAGCTCAAAAGGAACAGGCCAGGGTGGCCATCCTGCCCAGGAAAGCAAGGGCATTCTTCCCAAATGTGTCAGGTGAAGCACACAAACCTCCCACGTACACTGAAGGTACAGGATTTATTTTTAATCAAACCAGATTAGCATCAACAAGGGTTCTTTTCCTTCCAATGCAAAGTGACTCAGAGCAGCACCTTTCCTTGTCATCTCCATCTCTCACACTAAAACACCTCTGGCAACAGATTTATTTATATGAGCACAACCATCTCCACATTAAAAACTATCCTGTTMCAATGATGTTCACAGGAACCATACCCTAATATATGTAAGTCTGGGCACAGAGCAGCTCTTGACTCAATATAACAAAAACCACGATGTGATGCTTGTTTAGATCCAGGCCAGCACAGTCAGCTGYTGCTTTTTTAAACAAGCATGTTGCATGCATCTTAAAGAAAACCATCCCACTAAATGCAGCATTATTGATACACAAACTCGGCTGAACTAATGACATTTTTGCCTGTGCAGGCAGAGCAGCTCAGTGCAATGGCAGCTGTGAAAGAACACCCTGAGCAGCCCCAGAGCTGGTCCCTGCCTCTCTTGGCACCTCTCCTGCAGTCTTTAAACTGCTCCTCCTCAGATCTGATACTGCTTTGTTCATTCCCAAAGGAATTTTGTCTCCCTTAAACATCTCAAGTAGTGGAGCAAAGATAACTTTCCCTTTCTGAAAACAAAACCCCACAAAAACCATCCCAATGCATTTCCTAATGAGCTGATAAGTCTCATTTGCATCCACCTCAAAAGAAACACATTAACCCAGGAGCACCGTCTTTGCTTCCACAAAATCACTTGTTTCAGTTTCTCTCTTTGCAACAATCAAATCAGCTGCCATCTTAATAACAAGCCATAAAACATACACTTGGACTGCATGACTTGTGACTACTGATAAGATTCTGATATGTTTCCGTATTCCAGGAATTCTACTGTAAACTTCAATGTTTACTTCCAGTGTTTCTGTAATTACAGAGTGGTAAAGCAGAGCTGGAATAATCCCCACTATTCAGCCTGCAGTGTGTGACAGCACAGCTCACCTGCCCCAGAACAGGTGTGCTGCACTCCCTGCAGCTCCCAGGAGCTCAGAGCAGCACCACCGAGTGAGAGTTCACACTGAACCCACACTGCTATTGCACAGGGGACACTTCTGACCACGGCAGCTCCTGCCCTGCACACACAGAACCGAGTTCCTCCTCTCAGCCTGAGGAGCACACTCCTCGCTGGCTGCTGTGTTTGTGCAGCTGATGCCCCACACTGCAGGGTACGAACTTTCCAAAGCAGCCAGAAGTTCCTCTCCTGTGAAGGCTCTTCATTCCCAGCTGTGACACTTGGCTGTCTCACCTGCAGGCAGAGGAGTCACCCTTCACCTTCCTCATCTCCTGCACACCCCGCAGCATCCACCTCCCACAGCCTGACAAGTGAACCACAGGCTCTTCATGAAAACACACCCTGAGGCACAGGTAGTGGTAACCTCAAGAGATGCCTCCTACAAACCTGTCTGATGGACCAGCATTTCAATTAAAAACAAAACAATTCTTCTTAGTAATGGGGCACTAAAACTGTATGAGTTTTCAGGGATGTCAGAGATGGCCCTGGGAGCATCTCATGTCCACTGGGTACCAAAAAGTCACTCTTGAATGCTGACTAAGGAATAATACTAAGTTGAGCAAAGGACACCTAACCACCAAAAACACCGCAAAAAAACATCTAGCTTAGTATCACTTTTGGAGAAAAAGTTATTTGTTTTGTGTCAAAAAGGACATGTCTATTCAGACTGAAGTTGGAAGTATTTGCTGTAACACTCTTCAGAAAAGGTGACCATTACGTTACAGCCCATCAGCATCTGGTGCAATTCTCATAACAACAGGCTGTTTCTGTTCTGTTGTCTCTATTAAGATTTCAGTACAAATCATGGTAGATGTCCATCTACTGATATCAAATTACTGCCCAACATCTGCAACTGCACATCTGCAAAGGARCCAAGCTTTGGTTTATTATTAAAAGCAGGAAAAAAGGCTTTTCTGTTTCTTAAGCAGACTGATCCATCTTTCTCACCTAGGAGGATGACAGCTTGTGATTATGAGTTTGCAGAGTCCCGAAGTGAAAGTTTTCCCGAGCAGAGGRCCCTGCAGGAGGGAGCAGTGCTGGGGCACACGGGGCTGAGCTGCACAGCAGCCAGCTAAGGTGGGTCCATCCACCCTGACAGGTGGGAATCCTCTGCCTCCGTTCCCTCACACCTCCAAACAGAGACAGAAAATAGCAGCAACAACAAATAGAACCATAGCTAGGAATAAACCACACAACTGGAGAAAAAGGGAGATTTCTCTACAAGCAACCCAAACCTCTTTGACACCTATCAAACGGCTTTAAATACACCCAACAAACAACGACCATCAACACCTGGGAGCGCCCAGATCCCGCGGTCCCAGACAAAGCCCCTGGAGGCTCGCCCCGCACCGGGGGTTCTGGGGGGGCTGCAGCCACGTCCGCAGCTCCGGGACAGTCACGGAGCCCGTTCGGAGCGGTGCCCCGGGCCCGGCCCGAGCCGCCCGTTCCAGCCG
>CADDXX010000856.1:35933-46332 GCA_902810485.1 Alauda arvensis
AACCCCGCGGGCCCGGCACCGAATGGCCCGGCCCGGCCCTGCCCGGCTCTCCTGCCCGGCCCTCCCGCCCGGCCCGGCCCGCCGTGCCACACCGGCTCTACGGGCCTTCGACCGGCCTCGAGGCGGCCCGGGCCCGCCGTGCCCGCCCGTCGGAGGTTGCGAGGATGCGGAAGGGCCTGGAGCATCTCYGTGCCCAGGAAAGGCTGAGGGAGCTGGGGCTGCTCCCTCAGGGCCGGGAGAGGAGCCCTGAGCCCTGCGTGTSCCTGTGTGCAGGGAGGGTCCCAGCAGGGCCCCGGCTCTGCTTCAAGCCCAGCAGCGGCACCAGAGCTGCGAGCAGGGGCTGAGCCCGGCAATTCCCCCTGACAGGAGGCAGAGCTGCCCTGGGCAGTGCCCAGCCCTGAGCAGAGCCCAGAGAGACTGTGGAGTGTCCTTCCAGAACAGTCCGGACACGGCTGTGCCATGTGCTCCGGGCCGGCCCTGCCCGAGCAGGGAGTGGCCCCAGCTGAGCCCCTGGGTCCCTGCCAGGCCGAGTGGCTCTGGGACTGTGCCCCTGGCAGCCTGGCCAAGCACAGGAGGGAAGGAGGCGTCGTGTGAGGCGATGGCGTGTGGGAGCCTCGCTGGGACAGCACTGCCAGCCGTGCCATGGACCGGGACACTGAGCAGGGAATTCTGTGAGGTGACACAGGAGCTGTGTGATTCAGGTACTGCCACGCTCTGATATCCAAATTCATCACAGAACCACAGAATATGCTGAGCTGGAAGGCACCATCCACCAGGGCCATTGAGCCCAGCTCCTGGCCCTGCACAGGACAGCCCCAAGAATCCCTCCATGTGCCTTCACATTCTGAGTTAACACCCTGAAAACAAGGCAGCACCCAAAGGCAGGGCTGTGCTCTTTCTGGTGAGCCCTGTGCATGTGTGTTCACACTCATCTCTGCAGAGACCCTGCATGTCTCATTTTGCAGCAGGAGCAGTGGATCAGGACAAGACCCCACATGTGATTCTTCCTGGTGGACCACATTCAGAAACTCTCATTTAACTTCATGGCTGCTTGAGCCACTCTGCTCCTGCCTAAAATACACAGCCCCAAACCTGAGCAGCTTCAGCTTTMTTKTATTTGTGTCGTACCACTGACCACTTTTTAGCCATCGCTACTGAACATACAACAGCTCCAGAGAAACAACCCACAGACCTACTCTGAGGGCTGGGTTTGAGTAAGCAGAAGTGTGCGAAGGCTGGAGGAACTGAGTGTTGTGGGACATGATAATGCAACTGGAGATAGAAATGATATCTGATAGATACTGAAGGGAATGAACACAACACGAAGATCTGTGCAAAGGACACCACAGCTCAAACACAGACACTTGGAATGCAGACAGGAGGACTGAACAGGCTGTTGGGCATCATTCCAGTCCTGAATTCTGTGAGCAAGTGAAGGTATCTGAGTAGATTTCTATCTTGCTGTAATACTCACCAGAAGACAGGCCAAGGTAAGGTTGGCATGGCGATGGAGGTGGGTAGAGAGTTCCCCAAGAGCAGCAGTGCCAAGCAGTGTGCAGCTGGGAACATTCCCAGCCATGGTGTTGGTACTCAGTCCATGATTACAGCATGGAAAACCATCTGTGAAGAGTTTAGCAACTGGAATTTGGCATGGGAGGGGATGAAATCAGACCCAGCTAGAAAGAAGAGTGTCAGGAGGCAGGAACACTGTGCACAGGAGGGGAGTGGAGGCAGAGGTTTTTAGGGTCGGGGAGAGGGAGGGGTGTGGAGCAGAGGCTGGAGCAGGAGGGAGCCACTGCCTGCCTCGGGGTAAAACCTGCAATGGCAGGGCTGAGAGAAGAGGGGAAAGGATGAGAGGGGCTGAAAGCAGTGCTGAATGATGGACAAGGTCTTGTTCTCATTCASCTCAGGAGGGTCCTTGTGGTGGTTTGCACAGTGTGACAGCTGTCAACAGAGAGCTGGGGAAGGAAGATGAGGATTTACTAAGTTTCTGTGAAAAAATTGATGGTAAAGCTAAAATTCAAGCAGTGGGGAAGAAGGAGAAAAGGAGTCTTGCCATCATTTTTCTCCTGTGTGTACAGAGTGAACAAAATGAAACAGAAGTCTTAATCTACTTTTTCTATTACAGAAGTGGGTATTGTTTCTCACAATACAGCCACTGGAAAAATCAGTAAAATCACTGCATTGTAAGAGACTAAACACTTCAGACCAGAGGGGAGACAATTAGCACTCCCAGGCTGAATAGGTTTAATTGCACAAGCATTGTGCTGCTGCCTCAGGTCAAAACCGTGCCCAGATTCATCCTAGTACTGCTTCAGGAGCAGTGTCATTGCTTGGGTTTTATTCAAATACAAAGTAATTAACTATTGATGGTTTTACACACAGCATAGTTAATTATATAATAAATACAAGTAAGTTAATGAGCATTAAGATCACAATGATCTTTAAGACCCACTAAGCCACCCTCCTGTGCTGATCTGGCTCTTCATCMCCTGCCAGCATTGGTGCCAGTCTCTGCTGAGCACTCAGTGCCACCACCTTGCAGGGATAACTTCCCATTTGATGCTCTGGGCTTCGTTGAAATCCCTCTCCATGGCTGAGTTTGCAGCTCTAGTTTGGGATTAAAAGGTGCAGTTTGGTTTTCTCTCTCCAGTTCCCATGTGTTTCCCCCTGAACAGTAACAACCAGTCTGTAAGGAAGTTTTTAACTGCCACAATGCCTGTGTGGCAGGTGATGATACTCAAAGTTTCTGTGCTTGGCACTGGGTACTTTCTTTGCCCATGTCTCCTGCAGCATGGCACAGGGGAGGTAATAAATATGTTCTCAACCAAGGCAGAGTTTGCTAAGCAGTGCTGTCCCCTGCACAGCCCCTGYTCCTGCTGCTCCTGCTGTCAGCATTTGCCTCAGCTCTGCAATGGCAGCCACTGAAATCTGGTGCTGAAGCCATCCCTGAGCCCACAGGCAATCTGTCACTGARTGCATTTCTGCCAAGATTCCAATCCAGGCTTGTACTTCACATCCTGATAGACCCTCAAATAAATATTATTGATTAGTCATCATTATTTCTCACTGTTGATATGCAGGAGGTTGTGGAGCCTTGCAGTTGGGTTTTTACAGAGTCCACTGGAAATGTGTTTGGTGATAGTGTTTATACTGGCAGTGAGGTGCATCTTTATTGCAGGCTGAGCTTAAAGTCTCACMTTTTGTCAAAAACCCAAAGCAAAAGCAAAGCTGACTCCCCTGAGCCTCAGAGCAGAYAAATCCTCACCAAAGAGAGCAGCTAGGGATCTGGGGCTGACTCTGGAGTCACATTCCAGAACATAAATAAGCCAGGCCTTGGACTCTGCGTGGTTTTGTCCCAGCTTCAGCATCCTGCAGGCTCAGAGGGGCTGAGCTGGGCTTTGTGCAGGGCACCCTCAGTGTGCTCAGGGAGTCACTGGTGCCACCCTGAGCTCCCTTCTCCTCCTCCTGCATTGAACATCCCCAAGCAGCCCCAGCCCTGCTCAGGAAGCAATTAAAGCTCCTGCTCCTGCCAGATGATTGAGTGCTTGCAGACACAGATTCCTAAGAAAGTATAATAGAGAAAAGTGCATTAGCAGAGGATTTGTGCCTTCCTAGGAAATGAATATGGATGTAATTAAGAAAAGCTGATTTATGGGGAACTGTAAAGCCAAGGACATAAAATGAAAAATTCTCAGTAAATGTCAAGTCAGTGTTTTGTGGTGGCCACAACAAGGCAAGGAGAGTACTGCAATGGTATTAAGGAACTGAGAATTAAAATGCCACCATATAAATCCCTAGTACATGAATATTCAAGACATTAAATGGAGTTCCAAGCACCTGATCTCCAAAGATTATAGAAGTGCTGTGCCACTCTAGGCTGTTACTAACATTGTGAGAACAGCAAGATCACAAGGCTTCCCTTTTGCCAAATGGTGTGCATGGTGTGTGAGGTGAAATGTGTGTGTTTGTGTGTCCCACTGAGGCAGGATGTTCCTAAAGCTTCCCCTGCCCATGGATTGCTTCCTTCCAGAGGGGCTCCTGCAGGTGGCTGCAGGCTGAGATCAGTTTTCCTCCTTTCAGGCACTCTGGTGGTGTCTGCTCCTGTCCTGGTGCCGTGGAGCTCTTGGGTTTGCTCCTTCATAGCAACTTTATTTTCTGACAAATCCATCACCTTTAGGCACAGTGAGAAATTCCACTGATTTACCTAAAACCTGAGTGTTGCCCTGCCACATTTCAAACTTGCACTCCTCTGTTATGACCCTAATTGAGAAGTGGAAGCACCTTCCTCCAAACATGATCTCATCAATAAATGCAGGAATTTTACCAGGTACTTTTCATAATTAAAAAAAGTAGCCATGGACCTTCTAAAAGCTGAACYCTAATTCACAGCAGCCAGATGATGAATAATTCATGCACTGGACTTCAGTTATATATCCCTACATAAAAATGAGAAGATGAACTTCATGAGGCTTAATTTGCATTCCAGCAAATGATCAGCATTATGYTAATTTAAATAAACATCTAAACCTGTATTATTTGGTCTTTAAAAACTCTGTAACTATTTTTAACTTWAAATAATGTTATGAAACATCCAAATGAGACATAAATAGATAAAACCTATTTACTGCAGATTTCTTAAATCCAGAGCTGTATCTCTGTGTGTATTACTGCTCTGATCAGATCAGCAAATGAAATTATATGTCATTTTCTGAAAAAGTACAGGCAAATGTYACAAAATGTGCAGTTCAGTCACTGTGATCCAGTTACATGGGCATTCACAACCTGCAGCTACATCTTCTATTATTTTAAAGCAAATTCTATCTGGAGCATTTGCTTTGGACAGTGAGCAAAGGAGAAACTCAGAATCTTACAACAGAGGACTAGCTCCAAAGCAGGCCACTAGAAAATAACTTTATTGCAAGTTTTATTGAATTATTTTTATCAGTGTGATGACTCTGAAGTACAAATTTATCATTTATCTACAGACTTTCTAATTTGTTTTTAACAAGTGCATCTAGAGTGCTAAAGGAATGCAGACAAGCATGAGCCAGAGAGGCAGCATTTTTAAGACACTTGTTGCTTCTCCTGTCACACCATTAATTTTAATTTTCTGATCCAGGTGCCCAAAAATTGCACAGGTATCCACAAAAAAAAAAACCAAAAAATACATTTTTAATATAGATATATAAAGCCATTATCAGAATAATCTCATCCTCCTCCCAAGTGCACATTTGATTGCCATAGCTTCATCATTTCTGAGTTCTGGCTCTATTAGGCCATAAAACAAAAGCTTGCATTGCTCTGTTTGTACTTCCTTCCTCAGGATCTGGAGCAAATACAGACTTCACTTTGCAAACTGGTTCTTGACAAAAGGAATATCTGCAGTATCTTCTTTGAGGTGAAAGGGGTCTCCTGTTCCCTTAAACCTGGTGAGGTCCCATTTCACAGACTCTAAATAAGTTTAATTTCTGAAGGGGGAAGGAAAGGGACTCATCTGCTTCTGSACAAAGACACAGAATACAGAATTACTCCACACACATGGCTCCCTTCCCTATCCAAGTAATATTCCTGCTTTCCACTCCAGGCACAAACCACTGAACTCTGATTTCCTCTTGAACTGCCCCAGCCATGAGCAGCTCTTTGAAGCTGCTTCATGTCAATGTGTGCATGTGCTGAGGGAAAGAAAGGACACTAATTAATATCTATTTCAATTAATATCTACAAACCACAGGACAAAGGACACATTCCAGGATTTTTTGGTCCTTGCTTGTCTTTATTTCAACATTATCCTTAGCTTCTGCTGAATAATGATTCATTTCCAAATGCAAAAGATCATTCTTTGTGTTCTTTATTAAGACTTAATTATTTTTACAAAAATAGAAAAGCATTAGCCTTTATTAATTTTTACTTTAACATACAGTCCATTTCTGTAGGCAGGAGCATTCTGGGCTGCAGAATGTTTGATTTATGGTTGTTTAATTGTCAGGTCACAGCAGGTCTTCTGGCCAGCACACAAATKACCAAGCTTTTGCTAGGATATGTTTAAATCTACGCAGACTTCAGGAAACATTTGTCCAGGAAAATGACTCCAGGATGAACTCTCAGGTTGTAGCAAACAAGGTCAGGAGCCCCTTYAGGAAGGAGACAATTTCATTGCCTCCCAGTTTGGACTCTCCATAGACACGGTCCACAAACGAGATGGGAACCTGTTGGAACAAGCAGAGCTGTTGGTGAGCTTCAAACCCAAAACCTCCAGAAAATAAAGAGAAGAGTGCATGATCCTAGGGACAATCCTGTCAACTCCACACAGCTGATCTACAGCAAATGGGCAGAAATCACTGAGTATGGAGCCAGGGCAGGATGGCAAGGTGGCATTTCCTGACCAGGATGAASAACAATTCATATCTCATCTAATGAGGGGGCTCCAGTGTTACCCCTGAGCACAGGAATGAAGCACTGAGCTGTTTCTGGGCTTCTGCACTGCTTGCACAAGAGGTTCCATCACTGCACTCACTGCATTTCCCAAGGCTCCATTCCCTGAGCTGCAGGGCACTGCACACCTGGTGAAGCACAGCAGAACAGCAGAGATGTGCATGCAGCTCTTCAGGGACAGCCTGTGTCAGTTCTCATCAGCCATTTATTCCTTTTAAACTGCCACAGCTCCATCTCAATGCTCAACTTTGCTGAAGAAATATTTTTCCCTGGGATGCTGCTCCACAAGCAAGAAAGGTGGAAGAAAAAAGATGCTTTGCTTTGAGGAAATGCTCTACCCTGTGCTGATGGAGAAATGCCACACATGAAGTTTAGAGAGAGAAGTACAAGCACCAGAATTCTCTGACAATTCATAGCCCTGGAAACGAGGATGAAGAACTGGCTCTGAGATTCTCCTGCAGAGAGATTCCCAGTGAATCATCTTTAAAGAGAGCAGCAAGAGCAATTCACTGAAATAAAAAAGGCAGCAGACTGCTGGAGATAGAGAATCTAACAATTGCATGGAGTTTTTTCATTGACTGCTGACAGCACATTCAAAGAGTTTAGAAGCAGAAAGTTGTGAGAGCTGAAAAGTTGGAAAATAACAAGGCAATAATTGAGAGAGAACAAATGTGAAATACAATCTGGCTGCTGGAGAAAATGAAATGATTTGTAAAGACTTGAGTAGAGATGCCTGTACAATAGGATGCAGGGAAGAAAAGGCTCTGAGCAGCTCTGTGGTGTATTTTGATTTCTTTCCCTCCTTTGAAGAACCTTGAAAAATTGTGTGCTGCTGAAGGAATGGCAACAGGAAGAAGGGAAGGATCTGGGAAGCCAGAATAAATAACTGCAACCTCAGGTCTGGCATTCACCTGACAAAGCTGGCAAAATAACAACTCTACACATGTAAKTTCTTTGTATTAATTTGAAAACCTTGGAAGGCAGGAAGGCAGGAATCAGTGTGTCCCTGGGAGGGAAGCACAGTGTCCCTCTCCCAGGCTGCCCCATACCTCTCCCACGGTGAAGCCCAGCTGCCTGGCCCGGACAATCATCTCCATCTGGAACACATATCCCTTGGAAACACACTTCTCCATCAGCTTCTCCAGGACTTCTTTCCTGTACAACCTGCAAACAGTTCCAAAGGAAAGAAAACCTGAAGTTTCTGGAATTCAGAAATCCAGACAGTGTGTAGGAATCTGAACTGCAATCACTCAGCTCATTACTATTTATAAAACTCTAATGAGGTCATGGGAGCAGCATGGAATCTAATCCACTCTTTCTTCCACCCTTTCCAAGCAGATTTCACAGTCCATAGTAAGGAAGGTCTGTTCTTGCTCCAGTTCCTTGTCCAGCAGTTTATTAATTTCCAATAAACTCTAGGAATTGCAAACCAGAGCCTACCTGAAACTCCCTGTTAGATCTGATGCCCCTGGTCTCAGCAAGACCTGAGTSAGAAAATTGGCTCCACGACTGTGAAAGAAAACATCRGTGTCAGAGCTGTTTAGCACAAAAAGATGGGCATTTACTCCAACCATTAAAAACCAGAACAATCCCAACCCAGTCCCTGTGATACCACCTCCAGCTCAGACTGTGACACAGCCTGGGCTCCAGGTTCTTTGCAGGATAAATAAATAAATCAGCATGAACTTGTGCCTGTTCTCTGGGAGGGACAGGAGCACTCAGCTGTGCAGGCTGAGGGGTCCCTCACACCTGCCACGTCTGAGTCTCAGCTGTCCCCTGGCTGGTGGAGCTGGATGTCTGTCCCACCCTGAGGCCACTGTCCCAACCCATGTTCCAAGCCCATCCACATCACTCCAGTCCTCCTTGGGGGATTTGGAGCAAAGAACTGGCCAGTGGTGGCTTCTGATATTCAGTGTGGTTCTGCAGTGCCCAGCAGCTCTAGGATGGAGCACTTGGAATTATYATTTACAAATAACAAATTTCTGTGTAAAGAGCTGAGAAGTACTAACCTGATTAACTTTCTTTTCAAATCCCAGCCATACACTCCTCCATTTCCTTTATATCTTGTTCCAGAYACAATATCAAAATTGCCTTCTTTCTGCTTTCTATAAACAATTGGTTTGATCAGAAAAACTGGAGGAATGTTTCAAAGTAGAGATTTCAAAGTAAGAACAATCACTCTTTCAGTACAAAACCCATATTTTACAAACTTCTGAACAAATAAAAGGAAAGCAATAGTTAGGGTGGCTATGARCATTATTCAAACACCTGTTAATTGTTCTCTTATGAAGAGCTACTTCAGGGAATCTTGTAATTATATTTTATCCACTATGGTATAGGACTTAACAGACTGCCTCATAAATAATTTATAAAGATCACCTTYCATCCTATAATTGGTACCTACCTGATAAACTCTGGAATAAATTTTGGCTGAAATGAAAAGAAGACAGATCAGAAAAAAGGGTGGGGATAAAACAACAGCAACCACTGAAAAGTGGATTATAACAGACTGTACCAGAGTACACAAAATGCAGCCTTACATGGTGGGAGAGGTCAGCATCCATAATAACAATGAAATCCCCAGTGGCATACTTCATCCCATGGATATAAGCAGTGCCTGATGGAAACAGAAAGAACTGCCTCACTCTTTTAGCACAGAAATGCAGAGAAACTTCACTGGAGGATGGTCATGGCCTGAAATGTCATTTACACAGCATTGCCATTTTATTCAGGAGCCCCAGGGAGCAGSACTGGGCTCCAAAGCATCCCCATTCTGTGCTCCCTGGGTGCAGGGCAGCAGGGACAGCAGGGCTGAGGCTCTGGGGAATGTCTGAGGAACATGCTGGCATTTTTATGTGCATTTTTGGAGCTGGTTTGTTCACAAACAACTTGACGAGTCTTCTTTTGGGCTTTGCTGTGATTTTTTTTTGTGGACCTTATGCACTGGATCAACCCAAGTATACAGATTTTTAATTGGTTTTTATTAATCAGCGTTAATAAGGACTTACCCAGGCCCAGCTTCTTTGCCCTGGGTCTCAGAAGCTGCAGGAGATACAGAAAACACATACATTCCTTGACATACAGTTTTTAAAAAGACTCTAAACCTTCCTATGTATTTTTTTCTTGAAACAATCTTCATAAATACAACTTAATSCAGAAATACTTTAAAAAACTTGGCATTTATGCAGTAACAGATTGGAAAAGGATCTGACTGCCACTAAGTAAATGACAGCATCTTGCATATTACTGAGGGTTATGCAGTAATATATTACATAGATAAAAATAGTGATAGATAGATAGATAGATAGATAGATAGATAGATAGATAGATAGATAAAAAATGAAAACCTCCTGTTCTTGAGGAATGCAATGAGACAGATTAAAAATAATTCATAAGCCCAGCCCAGCTTTCATCCTTCTGATTTCCTTACTCCTGCAGTCAATTAAAATGCAATTAAATCTTACCCAGACCCCATCTTTCCCTCAGGCCTGCCCCAAGTACAGCAACACTCAGCAGCCATTGCTCAGGAGCTCACAGCAGAGCACCAAGGACTGACAGCATTTTGCAAACAAAACATGATTTTTCATATTTGGTCAGAATTCAGCATTATGAACTGTCATGATCTTGCACTTGTCTAAAGCGGTGTACAACAACTTGTTTAAGGATGTAAAGAAAGTGCAGAATCCAGGGAATCCATCCCAGTTCTCAAGGACTTACAGTGCTTTCCAGTACAGAAAAAATAGAAAAGAAAAATTACTGAATACAAAACTCACTATTTTATCTGATCCATAGATTTTTTCCAGTTGCCGAGCAACTTCCTGTGTCCCATCCGGGCTTCCATCATCWATGATGATAATTTCATAATCGATCCCACTGGAACGAGAACGATTTCCCAATGAGCAGGCGGGGGCTGCCGGGGCAGGTTTGGAGTGCCCGTCCCTGCAGGTGTCCCAGGAAGGGCCGG
>CADDXX010000856.1:47387-107203 GCA_902810485.1 Alauda arvensis
GTGAGGCCCGCGGGCTGCGGGAGCGGCTGGCGGCCGAGCTGGCGCGGGGGGACTCGGGGGATGCCGACGAGGAGGATGAGGATGATGAAGACGGGGAAGACGAAACCCTCGGCTTCCCCGCGGAGCTGCCGCCGCTGCCGGCGCGCTCGGCGCTGAGCGCGGCCGAGATCCTGCGCTACAGCCGGCAGCTGGTGCTGCCCGAGCTGGGCGTGCGGGGCCAGCTGCGCCTGGCGCGGAGCTCCGTGCTCGTGGTGGGCTGCGGCGGCCTGGGCTGCCCGCTGGCTCAGTACCTGGCGGCGGCCGGCGTGGGCCGCCTGGGGCTGCTGGATCACGACGTGGTGGAGACGAGCAACCTGCAGCGGCAGGTGCTGCACGGCGAGGCGCGGCGCGGGCGGCCCAAGGCGCGCTCGGCGGCCGCGGCGCTGCGGCGGCTGAACTCGGCCGTGCAGTACGTGCCGTACCGCGGGGCGCTGCGGCCGCGCTCGGCGCTGCGCATCGTGCGCCAGTACGACATCGTGGCCGACTGCTCCGACAACGCGCCCACCCGCTACCTGGTGAACGACGCCTGCGTGCTGGCCGGCAAGCCGCTGGTGTCCGGCAGCGCCCTGCGCCTCGAGGGGCAGCTGGCCGTGTACAACCACCGAGGGGGACCCTGCTACCGCTGCCTGTTCCCCCAGCCGCCCCCGCCCGACACCGTCACCAACTGTGCCGACGGCGGCGTGCTGGGGGTCGTCACCGGCGTCATSGGCTGCATGCAGGCGCTGGAGGTGCTGAAGATCGCCTCGGGAATGGGCTCCTCCTTCAGCCAGCACATGCTGATGTTCGACGCCCTGGAGGGCAGGTTCCGCAACATCAAACTGCGGCCGAGGAGAGCGGACTGCGCCGTGTGCGGGGACAGCCCCAGCGTCACCTGCCTGCAGGATTACGAGGCGTTCTGCGGCTCCTCCGCCACGGACAAGTGCAGGGCSCTGCGGCTGCTGCCCAGCGCCGACAGGATCTCGGTGCAGCAGTACAAGGAGCTGCTGGACGGGCGGGTGCCACACGTGCTGCTGGATGTGCGGCCGCGGGTGGAGGTGGAGATCTGCCGCCTGCAGCACGCTCTGCACATCCCGCTSAGGAAACTGGAGGAGAAGGATGAGGAATCTCTGCGGCATCTACAAAAAAGAATTTCCGAAGAGAAGCAGAGAACTGATGACCAAACCTCTCTSCCTGTGTATGTTGTTTGCAAGTTAGGAAATGATTCCCAGAAGGCTGTAAAAATTCTGCAGGAGTTGTCTGCCCAAGAATTTGGTTCTGTGGTAGCTAAGGATATTAAAGGGGGGCTCATGGCTTGGGCCACGAAAATTGACTCAACATTTCCTCAGTACTAGAATTTTAAATGGTGAAAAAACCCACACATTTTCAGAGTAAGTTCTGTAGGGTTCTAGCTCCTCTACTATATCACATGGGTAAACCAGACAGAAATGCCATACTGCTCTTTTAGGTTACTTTTTTTTTTCCCAAAGAAAAATGCATATTTTTGTAGCTGTCTGATTATTTTTATAAAAAATGTAAATCTATCCATGGAAGTGGAAAGMAATGTGTTCCTTGGTTATGATTTAATAGTAAAAACTTGGCATAACTACTGACTTGTGCACGTGATGATTGAGAATATCCTAACTGGCAGTTGTAACCTGGAAAATGACAAAACACAGGAATCATGTTTGAACTCAGTCTCTGAGCTGCTTAACAAATTGATCCAGTGCATGAAATGAATAAAAAATAATGACTGATAATCTCTAGCTGGTCTGTAGCACTTTTGACCTGTCACAGGGAGTTGCCAGGACAGCACTCATGAGACCCTGGTGCTSAGCAGCTTTCAGTTCTCTGTAGAAGCTGTGTGTATTTATGGACCAGAACAGCACCAGGGGGATCAGAACTTCATCCATCCTCGTTTGAGGGATGGCAAAGCAGTGSATTCCCCAGCATGAATAGAGAAACTGAGGTTAACTCTTAATAAGACATAAGTTTGACCCCAGAAGTTTGTAAAACAGACAGAAAATGCTTTTATCAGTGCTTAGAAGATTTCAGAGGTTGAGAGATAATGAGGAGGTGAGAAGGGAARAAGTAGCTATTTATCCTCCCTCCTGCAAGGACAAAGACCTGTGTCCTGAGTTTGCTCTGGCAGTTGCATCTCCCCAGTTGAAGAGCTCTGCACATCTTCATGTGTCTGTGCTTAACTGAATGMAAAGAAAGAGAAATAAATAGCTTCCCAACAGAGCTGCCTGAGGCCTCATCACCTCAGCATAGTAATTATCTCCTTATATTAATTAAGGTATGGATTTCTTCCTGAGGAGGAARAAAACACCTGTCATGACTAATCTTCACATTGTACTGGAAAAAAAAAAATAGTACCATTATAATTAATAGTTGAAAAGGTGTATTTTGGTACAATAACTTYGAGAACAGCCCCACTCCCAGCTGTATATAATATACATATATATATAATATTATAGTACATGGCTGTGTTATAACATGCCATGGCTCTAGCATGGCAGTCTCATGAAGGAACAGTGAATTTGTAAACAGAGAGTCAGAACTTGCAGTTTAGAGGRCAATGAAAACATGAAGGGCCTGGACTTTAAGTAACCTTCAGTGTTTGTGGTGTGTGCCCCAGAGCTGCTGGGATGTGGAGGCACAGCTCAGTCACAGTGCCTGCATTCTGGGGGTTTCCTCTCTGGGGAATTACAAACCAGGGASGCTTGTTTGAAATGCCTGACCTGGGTTTAAATTTTTCTGTCTTCACTGTGATGCCAAGARGAGACTGCAGTGAGGAAGGCAGCAGGAGCAGTAATTGTGTGATGCCCACAGTGGTGCTGTGTCACACTTCCCTCTGAGCTGACAAAGGGATTCCTTCCTGTCATTCCAGGCAAGGTCAGCCCAAGGGTTTGGGGAGAAGGGAAAAACTCTCTGATTCTAAATCTGAGTGTTTAGAAATTGTGTGTGAAGTCTTTTCCCTTGTTCCAAGATGKTTTTGCCTGTGTGTTCTCCTGTAAATGCAGTCCTTGGCAGTGCTGGACTCTGAAGACAGGCTGAATCAAGGGTCATAAAATCATAACTAAGCCCAAACCATTCTTATTATTGCAGGCTTATCTTCTGTTTTGACTTGCTTTAATTCTTGAATTCCAAACATGTAGTGGTTTCTCTGTTCACTGGGAGAAGCTCTACTYAGAAATCCTGAGAGAAGCACTAAAACTTTATGATTTGTATTGCTGCCAAAGCCCTGWTGAAAAGTTGGGGTGTGTTGACACTGTGAATGAAGAGCAGCTGCTTTGGCCAGGGAGCTCTGAGTGTGGCTGGGCTGAGTTCTCAGGAGGATTGAGGCCAGCACAGGATCTTGTCCTTCACCCTCCATGTCCCAGGGTTGCATTTTCTCATAAAAACTTTACTGTCCAAAACAAAACTTGCCATTAGGTCCTTAAAATACTCCTGTAAATCTGTCCTTTTTTTTTAATGCACAAGTTTTGAGCTGTGCTCTGTGRAACTCCAGAAGGAATAATGTGAGGGCTGAGTGCTAGGTGGCACTGCAAGTTAAAAAACCACAGCATTCCCGAGCTTAGAGATGCAATTCAAGCTTAGCAAGAGCTGAGGTCCCTTGTACAAATCCATCATTTTGCAGGTCTTTTGGAAAAATTGACCAGGGAAATGAAATAAAATGGAAATTAATGTTAACATGGATTAGGGTAGCAAMATTTGGAGCAATGTAATCAACAGGAAAACACACACAAATTGATTTGTGGCATTAACCTTTTGTGGTTTGTGTTGTTTGGTTRAATACACCAGCCCTGCTGCTTTACCTCCCCCTGCAGCTTCTGCACCTCGGTGGGGAGATAGGTACAGGGCAGGAAAAGGAGCAGAGAAAAGCACAATATGGCCAAAGACAGAGGAGAAGTGCAGAGTTTACAAAGTTTTATTCTGCACTCCTCTGGTGCACATCACTTTTYCCCCAGTCTCTGCTCTGTGCATGGTTTGTTGAAATCTTACTGCAGTGAGCAGGTTCCAAGGAACCAATCGAATCAGGATGTTCTRGAACAGTTGTAACAGCTGAAATTCATGTGCTGTGGGACTTGGACAGGACAGTGGGGCATTGACCTGCTGTGGTGGGAGCACTGACAAAGCTGCACCCTCTGCTCTCACCACAGGGGAWGAAAAATCACCTCTGCTTGCCATTCTGCAGGCTTTTATCAGTGCCTGTGCTCCTTTGATCTTGTCTTTACAATGTATTTCGTGTGATGGATTCAGAGCCAGCTGAAATGGGTCTGTGTGATGGTGCTGCTTTGCCCTCTGGTTTTCTCTTTGTGAAGCACCTGCAATTCTGATACTTCACACTCCTGCTAGGAACAAAAAATAGCTGCCCTCCAAACTGATGGCTGTCATGTGAACCTTACCAGAGGAGCAAGCTGATACAAATTCAGTCCTGCTGTGGTACAAGTTTTCCAGCCAGAGAAGAAACTATTCCTAGTCTGCATTAGGGATGATTAAAGTGATGATTTCCACTGAGATCCAGCCAGGCTGCAGCTGCAGCCACAGCCAAGTGTGGGGGGCACACCTGGGCAGGGGACAGGCAGCTCCCTGGCATTCTCCTGGGGTGCTGCTGTCACCTTTGTGCCCTGAGCTGGGCTCTCTGGGGCAGGAGCAGCAGTGGGATGTTCCTTTGTGCCCTGAGCTGGGCTCTCTGGGGCAGGAGCAGCAGTGGGATGTTCCTTTGTGCCCTGAGCTGGGCTCTCTGGGGCAGGAGCAGCAGTGGGATGTTCCTTTGTGCCCTGAGCTGGGCTCTCTGGGGCAGGAGCAGCAGTGGGATGTTCCTTTGTGCCCTGAGCTGGGCTCTCTGGGGCAGGAGCAGCAGTGGGATGTCCCCAGGGCCCTGCTGGAAGGGGAGGCTGTGCTTTGGCTCACAAGGTGTTCCTGCTGTTGCCAGGAGACCAAATCCCTGCTGCTGGAGAAAGGTTATCTGCACATGGAAATGGCTCCTTAGCGATTTGACTGGGAAATGAAGTCTCTTAGGGCATTTACCTGCTCAGGAGCAGTGGAAGGAGTCATGGAATYACTGGGTGGTTTGGGTGGGAAAGGACCTTAAATCTCATCCCAGCCCACCTTCCACTGTCCCAGGCTGCTCCAAGCCCTGTCCTGCCTGGCCTTGGGCACTGCCAGGGATCCAGGGGCAGCCACAGCTGCTCTGGGCACCCTGCCCACCCTCGCATTAATAAAAATCTTCCTTATCATTAGTTTGAACCTATCCTTTTCAGTTTAAATCAACCCCCCCTTGCACTATTGCTGCAAGCCCCGCTGAAAACTTCTCATTTTGTGAAACACACTTCTGGATGTGAGGGTTTGAAATTCTTAAAAATCAATAAAGTGTTTCAATTTGGCCTTTTATGGATGTATTTATTTGGACACCTATGCATGTGCACACCCAGAGGTGTGTTCAGATAGGGGACAGACACGTTTTAGGCAGAGTTTATAGAAGCCAATTCCAGGAGCTGCATGTTGTCATTTCAAACATGCTTCTGAAACTCTGCTCCAGTTTCACTTTACTACTGGAGTAGTGGGAGGTAGCAGTGATTGGAACTCATTAAAGCACTCTATAGCTGCCTTCTCATCCTCAATTAGATTACTATCTCCTTTTCTAATCATTTAAAGTAGATTCTGCCATTTCTTTTATAAATAAAACCATAACTTTCCTTACCAGGGCTGCTCCTGTAGGAGTGGTAGAGGTGTTTGCATTGCCCGTGTGACCTTGAAAAATCCTCATTTTAGTCAGTTAAAGTTTCCTTAGCCTTTTGAAAAGTATCACTTATCAATATTGCAACCAAACAAAAGCTGCATAAATATTTTCAGGGGTTTCCCACTTGCCAGCAGTGATAGTGATGGGATCTTCATCCTCCTTTCCTTGCAGATCCAGCAAGGATCTGTCTGCTGGAAACAAGAGGCTGCACTGCAACGCCTGAATATTTTCCTCTGGATTTTAAAAAGAACTCTCCCGAATATTTGATGCACCSTTTCAGTGTGTGCAGGTGCAGGTGTGTGCCGTGGGACAGAGCAGCCCGAGCTGCCGGGAGCCGCCCGTAGATGGCAATGTGAGATCCCGGCAGCGGCCGTGTTCCTGCTCCGCTGGATCAGAGCGCGGTGCCTTCCCCAAACACCGCCCCACTCCCGGATTTGGGCTTTCCCAGCGATTCTCCACCCTTCCAGCAGCACGGAGCCGCCTCTGGGGCTGCCTGGGCGTTTGGGGCACTGTCCCTCCCCAGTGATAAATAGAATTATACACAGCACAGCAAATAACCGGAGCTGCATTTACAGGGACACCTGTCCTTYGGCTTTGCCTGGCAGGAATGTGCAAAAATGGAACTGTACCTCTCACAGCATCCCAGAATCCCAGAATCTCTGTGGCTGGAAAAGACCTCCAAGGAACATCCAGTCCACTCTGTCCCCAGCCCAGAGCTCTGAGTGCCACCTCCAGGAATTGCTGGGWCACCTCCAGGGATGGGCACTSCAAACCTCCCTGGGCASTGCCAAGGCCTGAGCTCCCTTTCCATGGGGAAATTCCTCCAGGATTCTCCTGGTGCTGTGCAGGGCCTTGCAGCACCTCAGCTGTTGCTGCTGCCAGTGGAGAAGCAGCAGGGACAAAATGCACCTGCAGCTTTCCCCAGGTCCCTCTCAAAGGAAAGTTTTCCCAAAGCAGTTTCAGSCCTTCTGGAAGCCTCCCCTCACTGCCATGTGATGCTTTGCAGCCTGAACTGTGCCCATGGATGTCYCCAGAAATATTCCTCTCCAAAATTAAACTCACCTGCACTTGTGCTGTTGGGTTTACTTTGCATGAGGATAATATTTATCCCTTTCCCAAAATGGGCTTTTCTTTCTGAGTGACAGAAACTGAGTCATCTTTTCCTTGGCTGACCTGGGAGCTGCCAGCACTGTGAGAGCTCTGGGTGCTTTCTCTCAGCTGCTCTCATTGTGACATGAGGTGCATCACTAATGAGAATGAGAGCAGCTCTTCAATTCATCATTCACCAATTCTGTGTCAAAACTTCATTTCTCTATAGAATTAACTATAGGAATTTATGCTGGTGCCTACTTTGTTCCTGAGGTAGGCACCATYTAAATGATATTGTTATCTTTAACAGAAAGACAAACATTATTATCTTGCTGACCACTTCACTTGCATGACTGAGAGCTGTCAGATGAGCTGTAAAGTTCTTTTTTTTTTTTAAATCCCAATCTCCAGATAATGGCTGGGAATTTCTTCTATTCCAGATCAGTCCCTGGAGCAGGCTAATTATTGTGGTTTACAGCCCAGGTTTTCTGGCCCCACACTGAATGTAGGAGTTAAATTATGACTRTAATTAAGCTGCTGTCATTAACGAGGGGACCTGACAAAGGAGGAGCTGAGACCTCAGCCTGACAGAGTGACACAGCTTTCTGTGCCCTGCCTGCCTCTGGTGMTGCACAAGGCTCCAGCTCCTGTCACAAGGGCTACAGGGATAATGAATGAATATTTATAAAGTGTAGCAAATATGCTCTAATTACCCTAATTGGCCTGCTGTGGTTCCAGTTATGGCAGAACTTTATTTCTGTTCAAGTGACATTTGCTTCTGGAGTAGTTCCTGCAGGCAAGGGAGAAGTGAAAGCCCTGCTGAAGAGGGCAGAAGATCCCCTGATATCCTGATCCTGCAGTTCCCTCCCCATGCTCCTGGCAGGCTCGTGGCTAATAACATTCCTCATCTCGTTAGGGATTTCTAGGGAGCCTTTCAGAGCATGTGAGACACTGGGGAATGACAAAGAAAAACAACGAGCAAAAGGGGAGGGAGCACTGGTTTTACTGTTAATTATCAATAGGCCAAACTCTGAACATTTTCAGGGTGGCAGCACACAAAATTCTCCTGGATAAACAGATACTAAATCCACTTGCAAAATCAAATCTTGCATGAGGTAGCCAACAGAGAACTATTAACTCAGAAAAGAGGGACCATGCAGTATTGTACCAACTCCTGGTAGTAAATGGTGATTAATGACTGTGAAAAGGGGGAAACCTCTGGCACCCCAGCCAGAGTCAGCYGCTCAGGGCAGGGATCCATGGCACTCACTGATGTGAGCAGGGATTGATGTCAAGGTCTTCAAAGGCACATTTGACACTTCTTTTACTGTGTATTTTCTTATTAAACAGTCAATTCTGTGTAGGTTTAGAATTATCTACTCCAGTTTTTCAGCCTGTTGCAAACCCAAAAGAGGCATGTGTGAAATTTTGCAGCCAACAATGTTGATTTTGCATCAGGCTGAACCCCCAGTGAAACTCTTCCCACACGAGTCAGGAATGTATGGAGCACACCAGGCTTCCTTCCCCATGTGGGGATCTRTGATTCAGCCCTGCAGGAGCTTTTTGTTTAATTAGACATTGCTAAAGCCTCTGACTGTTCAGTGACACTCCTGAAGCCTCTGACTCTGGAGATCTGGGGTGCAGAATTAAATGGGAACATTGTAAAGGGTCAGATGCAGACAAGCTCTGAATATTCCCTACAGAGAATTTCTGAAGACCTGTAGTGAATGTTGGCGTAATATGAAAGGTTTCAGCTCTCTGATGTGCTCTTAGAGAAACCACACAGCTCTGCCTTCATTTCTGTGTTGCACCCACCAAGGGGTTTGTGTTGGTTTTGAGGGAGGAGGAGGCTGGAAAGGAAGGATTTTGGAGAAAGCAATTTAATGTACCACCTTACCTGGAAATTCTGCTTTCAACAGGGACTTTTCTCTCTCAGTTTTCACAGATCCTTCCTGTTCTCTTCTGAATCTGACAGATTCTTTGTTAAAATATTTTAAAKKTCTGTCTGAAAGAGCTGTGGTTGTKATTCCTGGGACAACATGCCAGGARTGCCTACACAATGTGGATTTTCCTTTGCTGGTGCTTTCTGGCCCAGCCTGGCCCTGCTCAGAGCCCAGCTGTGTCCCAGCCCCACTCCCTGTGCCACCCTCCACCCCTCTGWTCCTGAAGGAGCACAGGGACATGCAAGAAGAGCCCAGCACTTTATTAATCCAAGGAATAAAGTGCTGCTGTGGGATTGCAGCTGGCCAGAGCACCCAGAGCAGGGATCAGAGCAATGCCAGCCCCTGCTGCTGTTCACACTGCCCCTCTGCCTTYAGCAGAGCACCCAGTGCTTGGACTGGGACTGTCCTGGGGACTGCACAGAGGCCAAAAAGGAGTGGCAGCCCTCAGCTGTGTCACAGGAGAGAGCCAGCTTTTGAGCCAAGCCATCATTGTCATGGGTCTGACTAAAAATCCATGACTGTAGMGAGGCATGATCAGCTGAGACCCCCAGGAAACCCCCAGGTGGGSTTCACACTGTGCTCTGAGGCCTCCAGGCTGGATTTATTTAGCACAAGGACCACAGCAAATATTCCCCTGTAAAGCCCAGCAGGTGCAGCCMTTCAGAGTCACACAAATCCAGCAGGTTCCAACATCTGCTGCCAGGTACAGCACCACACAGGCTGGGTGCATCCCCAACAGCTCCTCTGCCCTGCCATGGCACAGCTTGCATCAGGCAAGATGCTTTCACAGGTTTGCTCAACCAACACCCAACTCCAGGGTGATATTTTTATTTTATTTTTATTGGACAAGGGCTTTAGAATCAAGCTCTAGTAGTGGGATTAAAAAAATGAAGTGGTACATGAAATAAATGAGCATTAATGTAAAGACAGTGRGAAAATGGCCCTACAGCATTGATTAGCTAGCAGAACATGGAAATGAGCTTAGGTTTTATTTGGTAAGTCTTGATTTCTCCTTATATTCACATACAGCTCCTTATTTATGGCTCAGCCTGTCAAACACATTCTTAGATAAGCAACTGTTGCTCACAGGACTAATCTAATTACCAGTTCTTTTTATACTGAATGCTGACACAAAGGTAGAAGATGCATAGCACTTGTGCTGGAGCCAATGCTCCAGATGATCAAACAGTTTTGAAATTTAAAAAAAATGGGGAGAAGAAATTTTTGTCACGATGTTCCTGTTTTTTGTCCAACTCTAATTAAAGATGAAGAACAAGAGTGAAAAGCTGGTTCATTTGCAGCTTTGGCACAGAATTAATTGCCAAGAGTTTAGACTGGGTATTTTAGCACTCTGCAGTAATGTTCCATAGGCACATTTCCCTACCACAGGCTGGAGAATGCTGGAGCCCTAATTATTTGTAAAGTGCATTTTAAAAAGTTTTGGAATTTTCCTTCAGGAACAAGCATACCAGAACAGCTTCAAACTGYATTTTAAAGCCATTTGTACAGAAAATCAGCGTGCTGTGGGTTTGGCCAAACAGCACGGACTGAGGAAAATGATTTGACTTTTTTTGAAAGGACAATGTTGTGTCCTTGGCCTTCATGTAAACCATAAAGCCATTATGCATTCTGACATTTCTCACAACCTGCTCCAGAAATGCCAATAAGAAATGGTATTTSTGGAAATGAAGAAGCATTGGTCAGTGTGATGGGGACTTGTAAAYTCCCCAGGCTCTTAACTGCTAGTAAGTCATTTTACTAAAAAAGAGTGGAAAATGGGTGAAACTCTTTAAATCAGCTTTTCTTTGCCTCTAAGCACACATGAAATCAAACAAGTGGCTTGAATTATTTTTGAAGTTATGGAATTTTTCTCCTGAGCTGTTCTGCAAGCCAGGGTCATTCCCTCTAAAGGAAACAGGGTCTGTCATGAGCCTGCACAGAAACCTGTGCCAAACCTGAGTGTCCCCTGTGCTCCCCCTGAGCCCAGCACAGAGCCTGACCARGATGAACAATACCTGCTTGTGCTTTAGGGTGTTCTCTGCTTTTTCCTGCCCTGTTTAAAACCTTTCCCATGTGTAAGGATTGCAGAGGTAAAGTGAGTCCTGTCCTGAATCCCTGCTGAAGGAGGACAGTGAAGCACAAAGCTGTCACTGCACCCCTCCACGACTCAAATCAGATTTTATTTTCCCTCCCTGGCAGCTTCCCACGGGCACAGATTTCCTGCTGCTGCCACAGAAGCCAGAGCTCTGTGGGAGCTCYGTGGGAAGGGGTGGCCCCAGTTTGCCCACAGTGCTGGGGGTCCCTGGAAACTGCCCCCTCCCAGTTCCCTYCCAGAGCTGAGGGCGAGAGAAGCTGGGAACAGATGGTGGGGAAGGCTGGCATCTCCTCATGCATATTTCACTGGGTTTGCAATAGTCACCTCCTGATAATAACATCAAGTGCTACAAAACTCCAAGGTTTTGTTCCTTGGAATGCTGCATTCGATGGCAKCGGATCAATGCTTTAACATCAATTGAATTTTGAAGCTGGTGAGCTCTGAGTATTTACATCTTTAGCAAGGTTATGCTATAAACAGCTCGATTCTTCTGTTCTGCTGTGGTTAGGGCTGACTTGCARAGAAAGAGCTGGTCCTGTGGTGGCTGACRAATCTTACTTGACGTTTTTTAAAAGCACAATGGGACAAACATCTGTGGTTATTTCCATTACGCTCTAAGGCCAGTTACTGGGAGAGAATTTAGCCATTAATTCTGATGTATTTACATTATTTATATACAAGAAGAACAAGAAAAATGGTGGCCTGTTTAATGATTATGTACATTGTGATTCGGTTGGAAAAATGTGTATTACAAATGGCAAAACAGCCTGTCAAGTGCATAATTATATGGTGCTCTTTTTTTTTGTTGTTGCCAGCAAAGTTTTAATTCCTTAAATCCCACTGCATGATGTCAGTGAAAGTTCTGCCCTATACATTATATGGGGGGGAGGGAGGAACAGCATAATAACAGACTTCTTAAACCACCTCAGGTCCTGGTTAGAGCTCCTTCTCTTGGTTTTAACATGAGGATTACCTTTGTAAGAGCGAATTGAAAGATGTAATCTGATACAACGACAGCAAGAGAAACAGTAACCTCCATCTCACTCGTTGTCCCTGGCCTCGGAAGAGAGCGTGGTGAACAAAACCTCGCTGCCCTGCGACTCGTTGCTCATCTGAGACTTGGCTTTCAGCAAGAACTGCGCCCTCCTGTACATGATCCTCTCCTGCTCCTGCTTCAGCTCCAGGTAGGAGCGCGAGAAGGTGTGGAAGATGGAGGTGACGGGGAACGCCATGAGCAGGATGCCGCTCAGGATGCTGCTCAGGGCCACCACCTGCCCGGGGATGCTCCGGGGCACCATGTCCCCGTAGCCCACGGTGGTCATGGTGATGACGGCCCACCAGTAGCAGGCGGGGATGCTGGTGAACTCCTGCGAGTCGGCCATCTCGTTCTCGATGACGTAGAGCAGCGGGGCGAAGAGCGCGATGGCCACGCACAGGAAGAGCAGCAGCAGCCCGAACTCGCGGGTGCAGCGGCGGGCGGTGAGCCCCAGCGTCTGCAGCCCCAGCGAGTGCCGCGCCAGCCGCATCACGTACAGGATGCGCAGCGCCCGCAGGATCCGCAGCACCAGCCCCACCTTGTCCAGGTAGATGTTGCCCGAGCTGGGCTTGCCCGAGCCCTCGGAGCCCGTGTCCACCAGCAGGGTGATGTAGTAGGGCAGGATGGCGATGATGTCGATCAGCGTCAGCGGCCGCCGCAGGAAGGAGAACTTGCTCTTGGCCTGGATGAATCTGAGCAGGAACTCCAGGGAGAACCATGCCACGCACACGGACTCCACAATGAAAATATTGTAGCACATCTGGGAACACTCACCCTGCAGGAAAGAGGAGGAGTTTGTGATCGGCTCTGGATAATGACTGTTTTAGTTGGGGYGGTGACAGGAGGAGAGGCTTCTGCCTCGGCTTTTTTAAACCCAAAATATTAAAGGAATCGAAGCTGTTGCTATGGGGAAACACGTTGGCAGTTTGGAACATGCTAAATGCAAAACTTAGAAAGGCACTGCTTATTCCACAGAAGATACTGCTCGGGAATTTCAGCCTTTCTTAACAGCAAATACAAAGTCTAACAAGGTAATATACAGAAGAGTGCACACTGAGAGAATTTTCTTTGGACATAAAACTGGATATGATTAATTCTCTTAAAGTAATTGAAGAGTCACGTAACATTTCAAATATTCTTCACAATATTTCCCCTCCCTCTAAAGGCAGCTGCAAAATCCCCATTTTTTTATTGAAGTCAATAACCTCAGACCTTGTACTCGCTCTGCTCTTCCCAGCACATACCACTTGCCATCCTAAAAGCTAACTTACCTTTTCCTCCTCCTCCCTCAGGTCAGGCATGGTGCTGATGGATAAGTTCACTGCTGTAATAGTTACAAACAAAACAGACAAACACGCAAACACCTTTCCAGGAAGGCCAGACTGGGGCCTTTCCACCATGTCTTGCAACTTTCTCATGCACAAACCGATTTTTGTCTCCTCTACTGTTTCACCTGTTGTTTCATTTTCTAGGAGGTCATCCTCCCGCTCATTAATCTCTGTGAGCTCCTCCATTTTTTGCAGGTATCTCCTTTTACAACACCAGTCCAAGTTGTCTTCCTCAATGCCCCAGTAGAGCAGCTCCTCCTGGAAGGACAGGGCGCACATCTCCCGCAGGAGCCGCAGCTTGCCCACCCTCAGGAAGGTCAGGATTGTCCTGAACGCCCCCGGGTTGCGGTCGAAGAAGAACTCGTTGCACGTCACRTCATAATCGTCACAGATGTTCAGAATGTCGTCAAAGTTAGTGCAGAACTTGAGCTGCCCCAGCCGTGTCAGGGGGAACTCATCCAGCGTGGTCCAGGGCAGCAGGTACTTGATGCCCCCCACGTTGATGATGATGTGGCGCTTGCGGTCGTCGGGGTGGAAGCCTTTGAGGAGATCCTCCTGAGGGTGCAGGAGCCTGGCTCTTTGGTAAAACACTCCCTTGAGGGCTTCGGATTCCGGAAAGAACGTGTGGTTGAAGGAAGCATCTGAAGTACAGCTCAGGGCACTGTAGTCGTAGTCGGAGTTCTCTCCAGGCATCAGAGTCATCTTGGAAGACAGCTTTGCATCCCTCCACTGCCTCTGCAAGAGTCTTCTGGAACAGAAAGCAGACAGGGGGGTGAGGAGATGCAGGCTGCTCTCAGGGTTTCAACAAATGCAGTGGCTGGGGCTCAAAAGCATTTATGGATGATAAGAACAACCGGAAAGGAAACAGCAGTGGCTGAGCATGGTCAGAGGACCTGTCTGGGCAGGCTGGGTCTGTCCAGCTGAGCAGCACTGACCCCTGTGCCTGCTTCAGGAGCTCTGCCTGGCATGTTYAGCACACTGGAGCCTTCTCCTGTCTCACATACAGACATCTCAGTTCCCAGCAGATAAAGAGGGAAACCAGGAATAATTCCTCCATGTGGCAGGATGTTTCTGGTTCAGAGTGGRGGTATAAAAATGATGGCAGTATCACATTAGGACACAGAATTCAAGTGTGTTTTGTAGAAAACAAAATTGTGTAATTTTTTAAAGTGTCACTCATGAAACTTTTGAGTATTCTAGTACCCATGAAATACAYAGAAAAAATCAGAAGCCAATTATGTTGTAATTCAGTAAATACACACTTCTAAAAAGCTGTTAGTACAAGACTAATTTCTAAAAGGCCATCTGGAAACAATTTGAGGGGAAAAAAGCTCACTTGTACTGGTGATCACATAAACATTTGTATAGAGTTTATACACAATTAATGACAYGCAGCTCCCTTTTCATGGCCTCATTTACCAAAGAAATACAGGATTTCTGTGCAAGCCTTGGAATGTTGTTTCACTTATCACTGACACCCTGCATGCAGTGACAGGGCTTTGTCCTTGCAGTATGTTGAGCCAAGCTGCCTTTATCTCTGACTACAAGAACCCAAAAATTCCTAATGACAACTTGGAAAATCCTGTTCAAATCCAGCTCATGCAATGCTGGTGTAAAGTGCAGGRGGTGAAGAGAGCAGAGTTCAACTGGGTATCACCCACAGGAGCTGGAAATGTTCAAACTTTGGCCTCCCTAATTCCCTGCACTTGAGGAGCCAACCTGGAATCTGCTCCTCCACAGGAGGTTGTGCAGCACTGCTCCAAGACCTTTTATCTGCAATACAGCCTCAGCTTAGGGCATGGAGCCCCTCAGTTTCACTTGGTARGAGTATTCCTTTATTAGAGGAGATTGTACAATACAGACACATGAAATATGCACCAGTATTTTGGCTTTCTAGCCTCGGGTTCCCAGGAAAGGAATTAAATATTCCAGCTGATTGGCTTCAGTAGCAGGAGGGTTTTGTTCTTGCCTGGCTGCACTTACCTGCCCTTGGATGTGCACCCCAGGGATACCCCCCTGCCAGGGCACCTGCTGAGCCACAGAACCCTCCTCCTCAGGAGCTGGGTTTATAAACCACACCAGGAGTGGCACATACCTGTTAGAGAAGAAAAACCCGTGATTACACAACAGCCAAGGACTCAAAGCACAGCTGCACTCCAGCTCTCCTTGCTGCGCCGGCATTTACAGTGCTTCAATTAAAAACTCTCTCAGTCCTGCCCCTGAACTTCCCAGAGGGTTTGGGCTGAGCAGAGCAGCTCTGTGCACACTCACAAACAGGTCAGCTTTGGATGGAGGGTTATTTCCTCACTCCTCACTCGTGCAGAATCACAGAGTGCTTTGGGCTGGAAGAGACCTYAAAGCCCATCTYGTCCCACGCCTGCCATGGCTGGCAGAAGAAATGCCACTGTGGGTTTGATATGGAAACCAGGGCTGCCTSATGGGTGTTTATGTAGGGCTTCATCTTCTCACACCAACTGCTGTTTTATTTAAAAATGCCTTTTCCCCTCTGCCTCAGCCATGTCTGAGGCAGGGCTGGTCCAAACAGAATGAAGATTATGACTGATATAAGATATGGATAAGTGGGAGCTGTTAACCACTTTCCCTTCTGTAATACCAGATGATGTTGGTTAGCAACAACTTATCCTCTGAATCTCAGCCAGGAAAAATGAGGAGGCAGCTCATCTCTGTCACTGGTTTGATCTCCCAGCACATCCACTGTTGACACAAGGGAAAGAAATGGAGAGAGGGAAATGTAAATGTTCTGCGTGTGTCAGACACACGCTGTAACCCTGAGGCAGCAACTGTGAAAGAGCAGAGCAAAGAGAAGGGGATTTCTTGCCTTGCTGCCAGCTCCTCGACCTGTGTGAGACAATAAGTTGGACAAATGGCTCCCCTGAGTGCCAYGCTGAGTGGCTGCACTCAGAAAAGGTTGCTCCTTGCTTTGCCATAAGCAGAGCTGGCAAGCCTACAAATCCCACGTAGGATCTGATGCTCCACATGGGCTATTTTCATGTTCTTTGCCTCAGATACACGCAGCATCATATCTACAGGGGAAGAGTAGGAGGAGATAAAGGACAATAATAAACGTGGCCTGACTTGAAGGAAGGGAGAAAGGAGAAAAATAAACCAGAGCATTTCTCTGTGTGCTTCCTGTTTTCCTTCTGAAGGTGCCTCGACAGAATGATGGTCAGCATTGCTTTAGGATGAGAGAGATCTCATTAATGGAAGGACTCCTTGCTGTTGAGCTTAAAGCCCAAGCAAGCTGCTTTATTCCTCCCTTGCAGCCTGATGACACAGGGGACAGCTGATAAGAARAGCCTTCAGGAGTAAAGGCAGCACACTGCAAGATAAGGTCACACAAACACCTTAGCCTGGAGMCCCAACCTTCCCAGCAATTAAACAAGATGAACTTTAAGGATCTGCTGGAACAGTAAAATCCTGTGCTCTGCTCTGGTGAAGCCAGGCCCACAGGTAAAAGCCCTCCTGGCCGAGGTCTGAGCAGTTTCCTGCCCTTGGGATGCCTGGGACTCACTGGAGCCCAGTGCAGCTCCCTGCCTCCCCTGCTGCTCTCCTCCTGGGCAAATCCCTTCTCTCTGAGCATCGCTGCCCTCGTGTTCTGCAAACTTACTGGGGCAAGAGCTGTCCCTTCCTCCGTTACCCACCCTGGGAACTGCTCTGCCTTTAGAACCTGCAGAAACACAGAATRACTGGCCTGGGGCAAGGCTCTGGGCAGCTCCAAGGGGTGGATTGTGCATGGCAAATATCAGAGGGCATATTTTCAGAAATCTGTCCTGCACAAGATGATATCCATTATGTCTGGGGAAGAAATCAAATTAGAAATCCGTCCTGCCCTTACTTGCAGCCAAAATTCAGGAAGGATGCCAGACTCCGAGGCAATGGGAAAAGRATTATTAAAGATGCCCTTCTAAAGGGAAAGAAACAGAACTCATGAGAAACATGATAAAATTCCACTGCTAGTGTCGTTCCCCCCCCAGTGTCCTCTGCAGTATTTTGAATTCTGCAGTGCATCTCTGATGTAATCAGAGCTCCTGCAAGGAGTCCTGCTCCTGCTCCGTGGTGCAGACAATTCAAAGTTGTGCCTGGATGAAAACAAGCCTGCAAAGAAGATGCACAACTCCCCCCTGGTCTCTTCTATCAATTCCATCTCTGYTGCTTTTTACCACTTGTAAATTAAGTTTAAAAAAAACATCTTAAAAGTTTCAGATTTCAGTGCAGGTTGRTTAAGAATACACTGATTTTTCAGAAAGAATTCTGTAAGAAACAATTCAATGATCCCTCCTGCTTTAGTCTTCCCTTAGTTAAGCAGGCAGCATTTCCACAGTGCCACACTCAGCTGTCCCCTGGCACAGGATTCCTGTCCCTCACTGCCAGGTGCCTCCTGCCACACTCCAAGCCACACTCCTGCAGCTCTTTGCAGCCTCACAACAGATCTCAAACTTCCACTCTGCTTGCAAAAGTGCACTTCCAGCCAAATCAAAGTCAAACTTAGAAAGGTCAATGTATAACATGAAATAAAACTCTCCTGAAAAGCAGATAAGTAAAAAAACATTATGCTTTATCTCTATCTTGCTCTCCCTGAGCTGGACATTTGTGGCATCTTATGAGAACCTACAAACAGAATTATGTCAAATGTTACTCACTGTTTGGTTTTATAAAGCTGAGCCTCATTCTACTGATAATAATCAGAAGTGAAATAACTTTGCAGATAACTCCTATYGCCAGGAGAATGTTCTGAAATGCATTAGGATTAATAACTGCAGTTACTCTCCTGCTGTGAAACGTATTGATGTCAACAAATTTTAGCAAGTCACATTCATAGCAATCTCTTAAACACAGTTTTAAAAAGTAAAGGATTTGACATTTACTTGYATTGATAAATATTTTGCTACCGAAATGAAGATATGCAGTCACRGAAGAGTTCTTTCATGCTTGTCCTGTCCTCACCCCCTCCCCAAGTCTTTTCCAATGAAAAAAAAAAGAATCTACCGGAAAGACATTGCCTATGAAGAGCAGTTCAGCGACGTGCCAACGAGCAGAAGTCAGTAAATACACCAACACAAAAGCCATCCCTTCATTATTTAGAAATGAAAGCTAGAAAGGACCTTCAGATTAGGCAAGGCGGAAGAAATTGGCGGGGCGAGCCTCCATCCTGCGCGGTGCGGCCGCAGGGCGCGGGGAGCGGCAGAGCCGGCCGGGGGGAGCCGGAGCAGCACGGAGCGAACCCGCGGGATGAGCCAGCAGCGCCGTCAGCCTCCTCCGCGCCGGGGCCGGGGCAGGGCACGAACGAGCCGAGCGGTGCCGGGGAGCAGGCGAGCCCCTCCCGCTGCTGGCGGCGCGGCCAGCCCGGCTCCGGCAGGCAGCGGCGGCCGCTCCCTCGCTTCCATCCCTGCCGAGGCACGGGGACCTGTTGCTGCGGCCCCGGGGGCCCCGCCCGCTCCGGGGGCTCGGCGGCTCCGGGGGCTCGGCGCCTCCGGCCACCCCCGGGCCGGGCGCTGCCCCCGCGGCTGCCCCGCAGCCGGCAAAGTTGCCCGAACTCTCCTGCGAGTTGCCGGCAGCGGGCAGCGAGCGCGGAGCCCCCGCGGGCGGCTCGGCACCGGGCGGGTTCCCGAGCTGCGTTACCGAGCTGCGTTACCGAGCTCCGTTACCGAGCTCCGTTCCCGAGCCGCGCTACCGAGCCGCGCTACCGAGCTCCGTTACCGAGCCGCGCTACCGAGCTGCGCCTCCGCCGCGCCCGGCGCCGGGGCCGCGGGCGGGGGCGGCGCGGGAGCGCTCCGGAGGAGCCCCGGCCCCGCGCATCGTGCGGCACCGGCACCGACACCGGGAACAGCGCCCCGGGCCGCGCTGCCCCGCACCGGCCGCGCCGCGCCGAGGAGCAGCGGCAGCAGCAGCAGGAGCAGGAACAGGAGCAGGAGCAGGAGCAGCAGGAACAGGAGCAGGAGCAGCAGGAACAGGAGCAGGAGCAGCAGGAACAGGAGCAGCAGGAACAGGAGCAGGAGCAGCAGGAACAGGAGCAGGAGCAGCAGGAACAGGAGCAGGAGCAGGAGGAGGAGCTCCCGGAGCCGAGGAGGAGCGGGGCCGGGCCCGGGGCCGCCCGCAGCCCTGCCCGCAGCGCACAGGTGGCATCCCGGGAGCCGCCTCTGTGCCCCTGCCCTGCGCACCGGGGCTGCTTTGGCTGGAGAACGGGGATTACAAGTGTCCCTGAAAGCATAAATCCCGTSCCAGCTCTCTCCCCGAGAGGCTCCAGGAGAGCCCAGCCCGTGCTTTGTTCCCGGGACAGCCTCGCTGCGCACGGCAGCGCCCGGGGTTATTGTCACAGACTTGGAGAATATCGCCCAGCTCTACCTTTKAATGACATTTGTTTGACATCTGCGTGGAAGTTACTCTGGTGTAATCTCCGATTGAAAGCAGCGAGCTGATTCTCGGTGCCAGGGTTCAGGAGTCCCCAGCAGCTCAGGCTCTGTCCCAGACTCGAGTGAACGCTCCCATCCCGGGTGCTTTTGTCCCCCSGTGCGCGCAGACATCACCTCTGGGCTCCGATGTCCCCTCCCTGCCGAGGCTCTGCTCGGGGAGGGGATTCCCGCAGGTGATGCCCGCAGCTCGGTGCGGGATGGGGACAGTCACCCGGCAGGGACAGGGGCTGGCTGTTCCCCTGGCCATTGTRCCCCTCACCCCGAGCACTGCGGGCTCTCACTTCCAGCCCAGGGCTTTGTTGCTATGGTAATACAAATGAAAAATCTATACTACGGTAATTTTAGCAAAACACCTCTTTYCCCCCCTAAACTAAATGGGACTGTGGCTCAGGATTGTGTGGGCACWCAGAAACAGTCGTGCTGATATTCCTCAGCCGGAGCTGCTGAACAGCAGTTGTGTAGAGGGCTGTCAGTGACTGGGGCTGTCAGCTCGGGCTGCTTTYCCCTGATATTCCCTGCTATAATCCCTGATACGGATTTTTGTTTGACTTTGGAAAGGTTTCTGGGCTGTCAGTAGCAGGGAGGTGATTTGCTTTCACTGCCCAGTGACAGGTCCCAGGGTTTGGGTTTTTGTACAAGTCTGTAACAATCTTGCCAACAAAAGCCTGTGTTTTGAAAGTTCGTGCCGTCGAAGAGGAAGGACAAATGAAGCAGGGTCTCCCGGGGGTAACCTGGCACCAGTTTTGGTCCAGTGTTTGCTGCAATCACTGGGGTGACAGAATGCGTTTTCCCTACACGGGCAGTGATTCCAGCACGGACTGCAAGGCTGAGGCTGCCMATGACCCCGAGGTGCTGCAGAGCCCGGCCGAACTCACACCCTGGAGCTGCAGGAGATGATGAGGTGTGCCWCAAAGGAGGAACATCGCGTGTCACACGAGCAATGAGAGGCACAAACACCGCCCGTGGCCAGGGCAGGGCTGCAGAGCGGCCGCGCTGCTCCCGGCGCTCGGAGYGGGCTGGAGACATCAGAGGGCGTTCTTTGTGTTCCTTTTCTCCAGAGCCGGGCTCGGCTGGAACGCTCTGCCCGGTCCCAGGCACCGCGCTCACCCTCACGGAGAGATGCAGGCGAAGCAGGGAGGAGAACAGAAGCACCGCTGCGAGAGGCTCGGAAATGTAAGCTGTGTGCGAGGCTGGAATTCATTATTGGAGCTGGAAAAGAAAACACAATGCAAGGGCTCAGCGACTGTCTTCAAATGTATAAACACATTTGCAAAGATGACAGTAAACACTTGTCCTGTGACCACAAATGATGGGACAAAAAGCAATTTGCTGAAGTGCAATTAGGGAGATTACTTTAGATATCAGGGGAAAAAAACTGATCAAACGAGACAAAACTATTACCCTGYGAGTAGCTGGAGAGTAGCTGGAATCTCAGGAGGTTGTAAATCTGTTCAGTGGAGATTTAAAGAAAAGATTGGATAAAGAGCTCTCAGGACTGGCTGTGACCATGCCTGGGGCAGGGAACATTTCCAGCAACCTTCCAGCAATTTCTGTGGGTTCTGGTTGCCCCTGGAGTTACAGCCATCCCAAAGGTGGAGGCACAAAAGCACARCTCACTGCCACCCTGTATGATTAATGCAGAGTTTTTCTGCTGTTTGATAAACCACCCCTGAGTGTGCTGGGTCAGGATCCCGTTTCCATCTGGAGACAGACAGGAGCAGAACTCTCCATTGCATGGCAGCAGTTTTCAAGCCCAGTTTTGAGCAGTAATGGCTGAAAATGGTGATTATCATGGTCAGTGTTAGTATGAATGTCCTGCATCTTTCTGGGTACCCACTGCAGGACTCCCCCCTCACTTGGACTCTGCCTTGGCAGGTTCAGGTGGGGTCCAGGACTTTGTGGATCTCAGTGTGAGGAGTGGCTGTGAGATCTGACTGTGGCCAATGTTAAATCTGCTCTGGCTGTGAGATCTGACTGTGGCCAATGTTAAATCTGCTCTGGCAAATGGGGGTCTTCCCTCTTCAGGCCAGTCTCACCACATCCCTCATGAGCACAGAATTCCTGGGGGACCCAGAGGTGCTCCCTGCCCCTTGGGGTGACCAGGAGTGCCTCAGCAGTTTTTCTGCAGTGATCAGCTGTGCATGGAGGACTGGCCAAGGATTCCCAGAGTCAATCAACTGCTTCATGCTCCTTGAGGAACTGGCAGTGCTGCAGAGAAAAAATTTAATCCCACTTTCATTGCTTTTATAGCCTGTGGCTGCTTTTCCTTCTGTTCCTTTGATTGCTGGCATTGAAATCCTGATCTATCAGTTTCCCTGGKTTTTTAGGATAATTCCAGCATCATTCTGCACTCAGGAGCAGTGCTGCCAGCACAACAAGGAACTTCAGCTTCACAGCACCTCTCACCTCCCAGACAAATCAGGAGGCTRAATTCCTTTCTTCTAAAGAACTGCATTCCTTTTGGGCACTCAGGGCAGGAGAACATCCCCAGGCTGGAGTGTTCAAAGAGGGGCATGCTCAGTGCATGGGTACCTGCTCTGCTGGCACCCTGGGGATGGTACTTGTGCAGCCTGCACAAGAGATGGCTTTGGGGGCTCCTGATGGCTTCCAGTGTCAAAAAAAAAAAGCCTTTGAAGGCTTCCCAAAGCCCATTGGATTGAGCCCTGAGCAGCCAGGTCTGCTCTCCCAGCCAACCCTGCCCTGTGCAGGAGGCTGGACTGGAGCCCTCCTGGGATCTGCGCCCTCCTGACCCATTTGGGGTGGGTGGTAATTGCTGTTTGCAATATTTGCAATATTGCTGCCATCCCCAGCTCCCCTGRGATCAAGGAGCCTGCCCTGAGGGCAGCCCTGGCCCCTCAAGGTGAGCAGATTTCCTGCAGGAGGACCCAATTCTCCTGTCACTGCACGGTGATACAGTTCTTGGCTGATTTATGGCCTGTGCAGGCATTTCTGCTGCTKGCTTCTCTTGTCTTTTCTCATGAACAGCTCCATTACTCTTAGAGCAGTGCCTCTGGAGTGCACCTTCCTATGGATAGAGCTTCCAAACCTGTCCCTGAGTTTTGTTACAAATCACCCAGTTACACCAGCAATTTATCATGTGCTGGAACTCAGAGATGCTTGGATCCAGAGGGATTATCATKCAGGGCTGCAGTAGCAGGGGCTGGACTCAGCAAGGCACATTTCCCTGCTCTCCTCCCCCTGCACTCCCTTCCTGCCCCTGGAACCACCCCTCAGAGAGCCCCCCATGCCCTCAGAGTGATCCACAGCTGTGCCAGCCCTGCCTGGGGACCTGTCCCTGCCCCTCCTGGGCTCTGGCCCTGCTCTGCCGTGCCCAGGGAAGGCAGGGCTCTGCCAGCCACCAGCAATTGCCCCAAAGCCTCAGAGCTGCTGCTCCAGGTGGGTGTCAGAGCTCTCAGTGCAGCTCCCCTGGAGCACATGGAGCAGGTGCTGCTGTGTTTGGGTTTGGTGCCTTTTGCCAACGAATGCTGAATATTTCCTCACCTGCTCTGCTTGAGGTGAACATTTGCAGGAAAGCTTTCCTGTAGCCTCATTCCTTGTGCGGTTTTCTGGGAGCTTTGTGTTTGTGCACGGGCAGCAGCAGGCTCATCTCCCATTCTGCTTCTGTTTGYCCTTGCTGCAAATCAGCCAGGAGAGCTCCTGAGGAGCTCCTGCACGTCTGTGTGCTGTTAGAGGCACTGGAGGAGCGAGAGTAACACATCCCTCCTCCATGCACAGCTCTGGGGATGTTGTGTTTGTGTTTGCAAGGTGCCCGGTGCGACTCAAACTCATTTACAAACCCTTCCGATTTTACTCCAGTGCCTCGTGCTGCCAACCTCCCCCATATTCCCTGTGCAGATCCCCGGGGAAGAGCTCTGGATCCTCCCTGGCTGCTGTGTGCTGGCACCTGGGGGCTGCTGGAACGAGTGTGAGCAGGAGGGGCTGGCTGTGACACCAGGATCAACATAAACCCTGCAGAGAGGCTGGGAAATGAGCAGGAAACCCGCTGGAAAACAGGAAGGAGGTGTACAGTTGGGCAGAAAACTCTTCAATTCGAACAAGCAGAGAGGTGTTCTGTGCTCAGACAGCCTCACTGGGGTTTGGTTGCAGCTTTTCCCCCTCAGGGATATCTCAGGTTCTGGGCTGTGCAGCCCCTGCTCCGATCCAGGCTCCATCCAGCCCTGGAAAATGCTGGGAGTGAGGAGAGAACCTCTGCACACATCTGTCTGTGTGCTCAGCACAGCTCCTGCCTCCTCTGAACGTGTGATTCACTCCCTAGCAAGGCATGAACAGCAGGATTTCTGCCTGCAGGGGATTCTCATCCCTTTGGATCCCTCTGCAGCCGAGGAATGCCCCTGGAACTGTGGCACAAAACCAGGARCCAGCTCTGAAAATATTTATATTCCAAAACGTTTGGTAAAATGCAGGACTTCGAGTGTGTTTAAATAACTGATTTATACGGTGTATCAACAAGAGCAGTGGGAAGTGTTTACAGGAGAGGGAGGTCCTTGGGCTGAAATGAGTTTCAGGGAACTGGAACTATCAGGACCAGTGGATTATTTATCATGCCTCTGGCAGGCTTCCAAAAACAGATCATGTTTGGGTTTTTTTTTTCCAGATTACTGAACTGAAAGAGCCTTGCAAGGATCTGAGAAATGCCTTCCCAAGCAATGCTTCAGCAGCAGCATTGTTCAGCTTTCTGAGGGAGAAGGGATAATGTTCCTAAATACTTCATTAGTGCATCTGCCTCAGGGTATAACCTGAACAGAACCTGTGCTCTGAGACACCTCAGGGGCAAGAGCGTCCTTCATTCCAAACCAAATCTACTGTTTCCCTGATGATAGATCACTCAAACTGCCAAATGTCACCTGGCACACAATTTTCAGTCATTTATTTCCGTTCAGAAACACAGGTAAGAGATCAACTTCCATTACATCTCTTTTTCTGGCTCAGTCAATTTTTAACGCTGGTGATACACTCAGTGGATGGGAAATAATTATCCTAGTCACAATACTTTTGCTTCACACTAAACTATATTTTGTATTGCAGCTTTTAAAATGATTTTGACAGTAGAAAGGAAAAATTTATGTGGCAAAAGCCATCATGCATGACTCCTGTAATTGGTGTTACTAAAAGCTGGGGGAATGCAAGAGAACTGAAATTATTTATATCTCAGYATTTCTGCCAATAAGGCAGTGAATGGGACGTGGGGAGATGGGACAGAGAGATGGGAGCTCCTTTGGGCACCAGGGAAATTCCTGCTCAGCCTGGGCTGAATTTCCCTCTGTGGTTTGTTGTGTCTGCARAGCAGAACATTTCCAACAGCAAAAACTGCACGTGTTCACTGCTGGAGAGCTTCCCCTTGGAAAGGGAATCAGCTGAGAAAAACTGCTGGAATGGGCCCTGGGAGAGCTCTCAGGCTCCATGGGAGGTGTGGATAATTCAGTGTGGGTAATTCAGTATGCAGCAGAGTCCTCACTGTAATTACAGCCCCAAATCCCAGGGAAGATTGATTTGATTTTATTGATTTTATCACATACAGATATCTTACCTGGCCTCTCCTGCATGGCCCTGGGCCAGGTRAGATATCTGTATGTGATAAAATCAATACCAATAAATYCAAACTTAAACCTGTGTGTGATTCTCAGAAATGGAACCACACATACAAGAAGCAGGACTTGCATCATGCAGTTCTTACACCTAATTACTGCTCAGCTCTATGGCTTGCTCACAGCAAAATTACCACAAAATGTGGACCAGCTTTCTGCTTAATAAGATTCTTTTCCTTCTTATTAAGTTTATGAAATACTGCTCTGAGAAGAATTCCTGCAGAAATCAGAAGATCAGGCTCTTCACTGCCAGTTTACTGGGGGTTGGCCATTCACATTTACTGAATTTCTGATGGATTTATCGGAACATCAGCAGTGTTTTTTGGCATTTCCTGTTTGACTGAGCCCTCCTGGCAGCAGGCTGCAGCCGCAAACCTTTGGAACTCGGGCGTGGCAASTTTTTTTCTTGTTTTGCCATTGAGATTTCTGTCAGGAGTGCCCTGCAGTGAGTGAGAGCTGCTGCCACTGCCAGCTCCACCCGGGCCAGGCTCAGGCACATCTGGGGCTCCTCTCTCAGCACCCTGAGCTTTTGCTGCTCTGTGGGACAGCAGGGAAGATCACAGAGGATCACAGTTCCTTTTAACTTGGCGTCTCTTTTGGCTCAGATTCTGAGCAAATGGAGGTTTAATTAGCACTGTGCATTCTGYCTGTGCTGCTGCAGGGATGGGCTCTGCTGCTGAGGCTCCTGAAGCTGCCACCAGACAAATCAAGAGTGGTTTTCCAGCATGACCCCAATCCATCTGTGCTTTCTGAATGTGGCAGAGGAGGGGAGCTGGGGGGGCTGCACTGAACCACTGAGCTCTCTGTTGGGTCTCATGGCTGCTGGGAATTGAAGAACAATGTGAGCATTTGTAGTTTCTCTCACAAAACASAGAAACCAGCACTGTCCTGACAGATCTGTTGAAATAACTCACAAATGGATGGTTCCTCTGCAGGAACAAACACACTCTGAGGTCACTCTGCTCCCCTGCATCTGCAGGCATTCTGCCAYGACCAAAGGTAAAGATTAATTTTATTTTATACAAATAAAAGAAAAATCTCCATATTTTCAGTCTTTAAATAATCTCTGCAACGCCGTGTCATAGCTCTAACCAGGTCTGATTGCTTTGCTGATCAAATCTTAGCTTAGCAGTGCTCTGATAAAAAGATATTAATGAGTTCTTGGCTGCTACTCTTTTTTCTGTCAGACAGGAAGATAAACTGGAGCAGTTTAATTGGAAAATGGGCACTGGAGCACCAGCACAGCGTGTGGGGGAGAGATCCCATCTCCTKTCTCTCAGTAAGTGACTGAACTGTCCTCTCCTGGAGAGGGGCTCATGTCCAGGAGGTGCAGAACAGAACAGAATTGCAGTGTGGGGTTGTCAGAAGGGGATATCTGGGAGTCACTCAGGTAGTTCTGCAATTTGCAGTGTAGATGTATAAAATTACTGCAATAATTAATTCAGGCAGTTGTTTTATGGATGTGCTTTGGGGTGTTTTGTACTGGATTCTGTTTGTGTTTGTTTTTCAGATCATTCCTCCTGTTTGTGGTTTTACAGCCACTGGTACCTTTTGTGTGAGCATTGTCCAGCCTCTGTCTGCASCACCACTGACAGAACCAAGAGGAAATGGGATAAATCAGCTCAGGCATYTCTGTGAGAATCCCCTGGGCTCACACAGCTCTGGCAGGACCAGCAGCAGGTGAAGGGTCAGTTCCTAGAGCTGCCTGCTTTTGGAATCCCGTGGAGGTGAGGCTGAAGCTGATTATCTCCAGCAAAGGGAAGCTTGGGTTTGCTATTTCTCATCTCTGGCATTTTGTTAAACTCACCTGCCAAGGAAAACACAAGAACAAAGTTCCAGAGTGTCCGTGGAGAGCTGAGGCACTGCTCAGGTCCTGAACCCCCAGAGCTGAGGCACTGCTCAGGTCCTGAACCCCCAGAGCTGAGGCACTGCTCAGGTCCTGAACCCCCAGAGCTGAGGCACTGCTCAGGTCCTGAACCCCCAGGGACACAGGAACACAGACACTGTAGGGCAGCACTGGGGTTGTGTCTGTGCTCTGACCCTTTGTGGGGCAGAGCTGTGTCAAAGAGGGACAGACAGGGAAGGGACAGAGTCGGGGACAGGGACAGGGACACAGAGAGGGACACAGGGAACAGGCACAGGCACAGGGACAGAGCCGTTGTGCTCCCGGGCCGGGGCAGGCTGAGCTGGAGCCGCTGCCGCCCTGCCCTGGGCTCGGCTCACGGATCCGATTCCTGCTGGATCGGGGACTGCACAGCTCGCTGGGCTGGGCTGGGCTGGGCTGGGCTGGGCTGGGCTGGGCTGGGCTCTGTCGGGGGGGTTGGACACACACCGATTCCGTTTTAATTACACAAATTACAGCTGCTCTTTTCCTCTCTAGCTGGGAGTAGCAGTACTCAGGCGCTGACCTGCAGACATCCAATTAGCTCCCTCTGAAAGCCACCTCATAATGACTCGTTAAAAACTTCCCCGGCGCTGCGTTGTGGGCAGCAATAATTACTGCTGCACTCAGAGCATGGCTTCGTTCTGAGTCAATGGAGAACTTTTCTAATTCCTGGAAAATGCTTCAGTGTCCTGCTGCGAGCCTCCGAGCTGATGCACGGGTTTGTGTGCGTGGGGAGCTGCAGCCGCGGTGCCCTGAGCGGGGCTGGGGTGTCCGGCTGCAGACTCACCAGTCCCAGCCATCACTGGAGCTGCTCTGCAAAAGGAGATTTCTGGGGGCAGGAGGAGCTCCAGCTGTGCTGTGCAATCTCAAAAGGCCCAAATTCTGCAGAATGTCACCTTCCAGTGAGGGCAAGGCAGGTAAATCATAAACACACCTGGAGGGACCAATGCTGGACCACATCCCGCACAAGTTCAGAGCAGCTGGGGCTGATCCTGGTCTTCCTGGCTCACAGATTCTGATTTTCTTAGGCCTGTAACACTTTCTGGTTAAAGACAACAACAACAACAGATTTAGCTTTGCTTTAGTTTTTCTTAACCCAATGTTTTCCTGTCTACACTTCTTGTGAGATGTTCACTGCAGGGTGAATYTGGCCCACAGGATGGGCAGAGTCAAGGATGGGAGCTGCTGCCTGAAGAGGARAAAGTAAATTTACCCCCAGAAGGAAAGGTAACAAAGGCAATATTTACCCACAGTGGTGCTGCTGTAGAGGCCAGGCCGTTTCAAACAGCAGGAATAAAGAGAGATGAGTGCTAAATTATCTCTGCTTGCTTCTGTCACTGGCTCTGAACAACAGCTCCACCACCACTTCTTCAGAGGTTTATACYCACAAAAACTCGAGATTTGTGGAACTGGATGATTTCATTTCACTTTGACAATGAGGTTTCAGCCTTTAGAAGAAAAAAAAGCTTTTCAGTCTCTTCCCCAGACTCCAAATTAAAAGAGTAATTTGTCACGGAAAAGTACAAAAATGGGCTTAAGGAGAATGAAAGTAACATTGATTTTYTTCTCTGGATAAAAATGTACCTCAGAAGTTGAAAGGAGAGATGCAGATGAAGGAGGCTGATTGAGGCAGCGCTGCAGATCACGCACATTCCCTGAGCCTTTGTTTATTCAGGGATGCAAACTGAAAATAAAACAAACGTGGCTCAGATTTTTAAGTGGGTTCCCAGGAACCTTTCAGGCAGTGCTGTTTGATCCTGTTTGCAGCCTGTCAGCATCAGAGGGTGCAGCCCAGCAGAGCTGCATTGCTCCGTGCTCCTGTGCAGGGTGTGCAATGCACACCTGGGGTACCACACACCTGGGACAGGGTCCCTCAGTGCATCACCACCCTCAGCTCACCTGGGGTGTCCCCAAAGCAGCCCTGGCCAAGCTGCAGGAGCTTTGCTGCTCTCCTGGGATGCCCCTGACCTCTGACAGGTGACAGCCACCAAAATCAATGGGATTGGCAGTGGTTTGTACACCAGGGATCCATCCCTGGGATCCATCCCTGGAGATCCATCCCTGGGGATCCACCCCTCCTTTCTGCCAGGATGAGGAGCTGGAGCTGTGGCTGGCAGCCACCCCAAAACCCGATGGGAAACCCCAAACCCAGCAGCATTTCTGGGGCTGGTGTTCCCAAGGCACACATTTAAACACYCTGAGAGCAAACAGCTCCCACTGGGGCTGGCCTGGAGCCCTGCTGGGATGTGGGGAACATCCAAGCCTCAGTCCCAGCAGGCAGGGACACATTGCCTTAGGGGGAAGGATCTGTGWCAGGCACCTGGATTTCAGTCACCTGCACCAGGAGTAAAAATAATGCCCAATTAACGGATATTGTGTCTTGTTCTGACCATGCACTGGTGAAAAAAAACATATAAATCAATAATTAAAGGGCTTTTTGTGGTGTATTTCCCTTATCTGTGCACCCAGAGCAGGTCAGGCTCATGTTCTGGAGCATCTGCTGTGTGGTTCTGTGGGGGCTCATGGAGATCAGCCAATGAACAGTGCATTTGTTATCCTGGTAGGATGTGGCAGGAATGATTTMATCTCTTTTTAGTCATCACACATTGGTGCTCTCAGCGAGACACTTCATTTAACAGCTCCTATTTGACAYTGCTGCTGAATAACCCAGCCAGAAGTGCTTTGCTGTGCTGTRTTCACATTTCACCTGAGGTGAAAATAGAGATATTTCTGGTGGCCCTGGTCTTGGCACCACTGCAGAGCCACAGGTGAGTGCCAGGGGAAGCCCCAGGGATTTGTGCTCAGCACGTTCCCTGTGTCAGCAGCCAAACTTCCCTCCTCTTTCTTTGCTCTTTGCTTGGGATCYCTTGTATAAAAATGAAGGAGCTCAGGTGCTTTATGTAAGAAAAGTGGATTTTCCCAGGACTTTCCTGCCCTGAGCTCTCTCAGGGTACTGAGGCTGTGTGGAACTGGGGAGCTGTTAGCTTGAGAAACCATCAGCAAAGGATTGATCACCAATAGAAAACTGGGATATTGAGAGGCATCAAGTGCTCCCCAGGGCAGAGAAGCTGCTCCAGGATTTAATTCAGTGATCCTGGAGGCAGGGGGGCATTTCCACACTGGGATAGGTGGGAGTGTCACCCATGGCAGGGCTCTGCCTGTCACAGGCACTGATGGAAATGTCCTGGAGATCTGTGTAGGCAGCAGTGAATTATTAATTGTGTTAATACTGCCATCATGTCAGCTAAATTCCTGATGGAGGCTGGGCTCAGGAGCTGGGGTCTGTGAGGGCACATCCCCATGAGGGACARTCTGAGGGGGCACTTGGAGAGTGGAGCCCAGCCCAAGGTTTTCCAYGTCCATGAGCAAATTCCTGCATCCCCTCACCCTGTGCTCCTCTCCCTGAGCCTTCCCCTCCATCCCTGCTGAGGGCTGGAGAGCTTCAGCAAGGCTTTTTCCATATTACTTTGGTTTTCCCAGCTTTTCCTGAACTCTCTGTGTGCTTTTTAATAAAGATGATGCAATCAGTGTTAAATTATGTGCCACATTTTTGGCCAGCACCCAAATTAAGGCTACTTCATCAGCCATTCTGAAAGCCAGACTGGGAGACTGGAACAGCAGCAGCTCCAGTCAGCTCTCCTCTCCCCATTAGGGTAATTACCTGATGTAATTCTGTGTGTGATGGAATTGCAGATACCTCAGAAAAYTCCAGTGTGTGTCTGCATCTCCCAGGGTGTGGTACCTCCACAGCACTGACTGTGTGTAACAAAGTCACTTCTGGATTTATACCCCTGCAGGAATGAGGTGTTGGAAATCACCTCACAGGTGCCTGGCTGGCTCACACTGGGAGTGTTGGTGGCTGTGGGCTCATGAAAACACACAGGAGATTTTTAATTCCCAGGTCTTTTACCTCCTCAAGGCACAGTGTCACAGCAGGGTTGGGAAATCCAGACAAAAACAACCCCCAGGGTGGGAAATACCACAATGTTTGAGCCATCCTCAGGTGAGTTGCAGTTTTCCCAGTTCTCTCCAGCTTTTCTCTCTTTGCAGCTTTTAAACTGTATGAAAGGCAGCAAAGAGAGGATAAGGCAATCATCCAATCTCACTAAACAAAAGCAGTTAATTGTATTTTCTTGTCAGTCTCTTTTCTATTTGTGATTAAGGCCTTGAAGCGCTTTTTCTGTCAGCAGTTGGGAGTCAGCCTCAGTGGTCAGGATGGGGTTTCCATCCAGGAGAGTTTTCCTTCCCCTCTTTTCCACAATCCCCCCCATCCCTGTCAGTGCCCAGCACTCAGCACAGGATGCTGCTCCCAGGCTGCTCCTCAGCTCCTCCCTGATGAGAATTCTCTGTGCCCAGGGGCTCTGACACTGAATTCTGCTTTCTGTTCATGTTTCTTGTCCTCTGACCTGTGACAGAGGGAGCAAAGTTCAGCACAGGGTGWTTTCTTCCTGCCATACATGGAAAATTTGGGATGTTTCATTCTCCAGCTGCAGCTGCTGTTTTCTTTGGTGTGCTCTGGGTTCTTGGCATGTTTTATAGCAGTGCCTGGAAAATCAATTTTTCTTCTCCCAGCTACAAAGCAGTACATGTGTTCTTAAACAAAACCCTGTCATTCTGACCAGCATCTTTAGTTTTTCTTCCCTGCTGTTGTCACAAAATTTACTTCAGTCCCATATATTTCCTCTTTAATTTTAGTGTTGCTTTCAGTGATTGCACTTAGCTTAAGAATGCTGTCAAACAACAGATTCTACAAAAGGGCTGCAAGTGTATCTAGTGTTTCTCCAAAAGGGATTGCTTTATTTTAATTACACTTTCTGAACTGTAAAACTTCACTGCTTGCTTTCTGCTCTCTTCCTTGTTTACTGCAYCTCTGCTTGTTTAAGGGAGTTGGGTGGGTGAGTGGTGGGAGTCACAGGTTAACTGCTSCTCAGGTGGGGATGTGTGGCAGAAAAGGCACCAGAAATGTCCTGCTGCTGCTCTGCCAGCCGTGTCCCTGTGCTGCAGCTCTGTCCCCATGGCAGGGAGGTGGCACCGTGGCTGTGRCAGCAGCCAGGGCAATCCACACCCAGAGCACGTTCAGCTGATTTAAACAGGAATTGCAGAAGGTACTTTTGYCAGAGCAGCCTCTTGGGTTTTTCTTTAGGCCTTTAGRACAACGTTMAAAAGCAAATTCTGGAAGGGAGCAGGAGATGGCTCTGTGCACTCCCAGCAGCAGGGCTCTGCCATGCGCTGCCACAACAGCCCCCAGATTATTTTGGGGGCTAATTAAAGACACTCCCTTTGAAAAGGGCTTAAAGTTGGTTTGTTTTTCAGGAGAAAAGGTTGATTTCTCTTTAAAACTCAGCATTTCACTCCTGCACTTATTGGTCACACCTGTGGCCCTGCAGGGGTATTTAACCCTCGTTACTGAACAGCTGAAAGCAATGTCACAGCTGAAAGGAATATCACAGCTGAAAGCAAAAATCACAGCTGAAAGCAAAAATCACAGCTGAAAGCAATATCACAGCTGATAGCAATATCACAGCTGATAGCAATAGCACAGCTGACAGCAGTATCACAGGTGAAAGCAATATCACAGCTGATAGCAATATCTGCTGTGTGGGGACAGGGGCTCTTCATTCCCAGTGCTGCTTCCCTCCGTGCTGGGTGCTGCTCTCACTCTCCTGGCTTTTTTATTTTATACTTTTATAAACTCCCGTAACACTTAAAATCCAGGCCAAGCCTGGAACCCTGGACTGGAACACCTTCAGCCATCCACTTGCAGTTCCTCACAGAAGAAGAGATTGAATCACAAACTGCAGGGAGATGAAGTGTTCAGGACACCCCAGTGCAGGTACATTCACATTTMACATTTAACAYTTCACATTTAACATTTCACATTTCAGTCCGAGCTGCTGTTCTGTCCTGTGCTGCCAGAGCCTCTCCTTTGCACAGCCTTGGCCCCTGAGGACAGAGAGAGGCTGGGCAGGGTTGTTGCTGATGGAAAAGCTCTGAACTGTGCAGCTGCTGCCTGGGCAGTGTTGGGTGTGTAAATGCCAGGCTCCCCTGCAGGAAAGCTGCACTGGGGGTTTCCCTGCCGAGCTCTGAGTTTGTCCCTGTGCAAACACCTGGGACAGGTACAGCAGCACTTCTGCAGCTGGGAGCTGGCTGCAGGGGAGTTAATGCTGCTCCTGTGGAGGCACAAACCTCGGTGAACCCCTCTGGGGCAGGAGCAGGGCTGTTGTTGATGATAACAGAGCTTTTAACTCCCKTTCTGTGTGCAGACCTGAGTCCTGCAGRTAAGTGCTGGCWGTAAGGGGGGTATTAGTACATAACACAATTTCTTGCTGCTTGTCTCTGTGTGTAAGAGCTCTTCATCTTGTTACCAGGCAGTCAATGCCATTAGAACCAGGCATGCAGCCCCGCAGAGGCTGATCTCTTCTGTCCAAGCCTGTTTGAAATTACCCTGACATGAGCATTTGGGTGATTTGAGGTTTATTTATAGCTCCTGTGATGGAGGCAGCAGACTTGCAGCTGGGTTCAGGAGTCTGAGCCCCTGTGGAGTGTCTGACTTGCAGCAACAGCCAGCCCTCTGCTGCAGGCACTCCCAGAGCTGAAATGGGGGAGTTGGTGGGGATAATCCACATCAGCTCCTTGCACTGTGGCCTCTGGGAGTTTGTGAAGGGGTCTTGTCTGCTTTTCTCTTTGCCAAAGAGTAAAATTGTCTTTTATTAGAGCTTTGTTTGGATCTTTGTTCACATCCTGGCCATCAGCCACCCCACGGGCTTTCCAAAGCTCCTGAGCCTGCATGGAGAAGGTAGAGCTTGGGATGATCCATTTTCCTGGACCAGAACCTGTGCAGGAGCTCACACACCTGCGGGCTGGGAGGGGGAACCCAGCTGGAGATCCACTGGGAGCATCCAGGTGCAGGGAACAAGGCCATGGAATTTACTGGAACTGAAAAAATCAAAGTGTGTGTGGGGAGAAGTGTCCAGAGCAACTTGAGAAGCCCAGCTCTGAAGGAGCAGCTCACATTGGGATTCTGAGCTCAGCTCACATTGGGATTCTGAGCTCAGTCCAGTTTCAGCACTGCAGCTCGTTCTGTGAGACTTCACACAAGCAGCAGAGTGTTTTAGATGGGCTTTGCATTCAGGTCTCACAGGATCAGCCTGAAAAGGCTTTAAAGCTCCTTCTCTCAAGAAACTCACGTCTGGCCAAATATTTAAGAAGCAATCAGGGCTTAACAAGCATCCAATTTATTCAGCATCTTAACAAAACAGGCTTGGTTTTTGTTGTTTTTTTTACCAGTTTGCTTCTCAAGAGTTGCAAAAATAACCAGTGGAGCTTGCTAATRGGAAATGTCACCTGCTTTATTATTCCATTTGTTTGTGTGATTGGACTTCAGGGCAGCAGTTTCCATCTGTGTTAAGAATGTAACTATTTTCCACCCCGTGTGCTTGAAGTTTTCCTAATAATAACTAAAAAAAAAGTGCTTATGGGAGGTTTTGTTAGTGTATGAGCCTGGGAATAGGTCACAGTTTGCCACCTTCTGCTTTTGCCATTTGGAAAAGCTAATTTAGTCAAAAAGCAGGRATTGCTTCTGGCCACTGGTGAGCAGCAGCTGCAGCGAGGAGCAGCCAAGGGGCCCTTCTGAAGCTTTCTGTGCCTTTGAGAGATTGGGGTTTTTCTTTTTTCTGTGTTCATTGCTGCTTCTCTCTGCTTGGGGAATGATCCTGCCCAGTCCYGAGCTGCACCCTTTCCCTGAGGGCACCTTCTGTGCTTTTAAAGGTTTCTGTGAGGCCCTGGTTCAGGAGAGCTCTGATGACCCCATCTCATTTCCCTGAGTTAATGAGCAGAGCAAATCACAGGCAGCTCCTGGAACACAACTGAACCAAAACCTCCACACCGAGGTGATCCCAGCGACCTGGGCATGGGGAGAGGGGACAGAGCAGGTACCTGGGCATGGGGAGAGGGGACAGAGCAGGTACCTGGGCATGGGGAGAGGGGACAGAGCAGGTACCTGGGCATGGTGATGTAAGAGGTAATTAATTCTAGTGAGGCTTTATTTTCTGTCTTTATTAGTGAGGATGTTAATTGGTTCTGAAGTGCTGTAGATTCAGGCTGTTTTGGATTGGTGAGACTCCCCTTTTGAGATGCAGTTTGAGCTGCAGTGATGCTCCAGGACTCATACCTGGGACAGGTGTTCCCTGTCCCCTTGGTGCTCTTCAGGTGCAAAGGAAGATTTGGACCTTGACCTAAAAAAATGCATTAAAATGATTTGTCTGCACATTGTCCAGTTTATATTTAGCATTTCCTGGGCATGTGCAAGCAGCTCCTGGCCTGAGCAGATTCCAGCCCAAGGCTCTGCAGGCAGACAGAGGCCAGGGTGAGCAGGACCTGGACAGATGAATTAGTGAAATTCCCTGTAACTCACAATCTGCCAGCAGAGGASTTTTAAGGTCACTCTCCAATTGTTGCCCAGGCCCATTTAATGCTATTTTGCAATTCTGGTGGTGTTTTTCAAAGCTCAGGTATTTCCTTACCATCATGCCTGGTACATGGCTCCTTCAAAATTCCARTTATGGGTAAATTTTATGGATTTGGTTCAGGTTATTCTGTTGAGTCCTCAGTGGGGACAAAGACACTGTCACTCTGCTCCTGGAAATGATTCCTTAAAGACACTTGAATCTGGGTTCTCTTGTTGTAACACCTCAGAGTGAAGCTGCAGGAGCTGTGCTGCTCCTCCTGTTCGTGGCAGGTAGGAGGGGGCAGAGTGWGAAGTAGGGAGGGTGTCACATTCAGTGTTATTCCACTGCATAGTTACAGAGATATGGAATCATTTWAAATACTCCAACCAGTGCTGCTGATCTTTGGAGGGTGAGCTTGGAAAGCCAGGTTTTATCACATACCCCAGTGTGGTATTTCCATGTGGATCTCTGTAAAGGATGGAGCAGAAATGACCCTTCCATTGGGACACCAGCTCCATCTGCAATGCCCTGACACTGGATTTTCCCTGGATTAATTGCAGTTGCCATGGGGCAGCCTCAAGCCCTGCACTCTCAGGTTTCAATGAGTTTTAGAGTCCTGAGAGTGAGGGAAAACGTTCTTCCTCCCAGCCCCTGCTYCAAGGAGGAGAGCCASAGTTCAGGTCTCTGTCTTTGGAGATCGTTTATTCTTMTCTCTCCMTGCTGGGTGATTTGGGGCTTTAGGGGTGGGGAGGGAGCTGGCAGGGAAAAGCAGGGCAGGGAAGTGAGGATCACAAGGGTGGGGAAGCAAAGGTCAGGAGCAGTGGCAGTGCTGGAGGTGCAAATGGCTGCTGCTGAATGAATGGTGAAATACTGAACAAATAGTAATTAAAATCCCAGCTGCTATGTAAATGCCACATTGGAGCTGTGATCTTTTTGCAGACTCTCCTTGGAGGTGAGTGGGAGTCTGGATGTTACCCTTGGGAGTGCTTCAGCCTAAATATATGCTCAGAGCCAGGGAGATTCAGAGCTCTCCTGGCAGGAGCTGATCCCTCTGACACGTCCCAGCAGCACCCGAGGTCTCTCTGAGGTCTCAGGGTTTGCAGCAGGGACRTTTCCCTGCTCTCCTGCAGGTGAAGGTGTGGCACTGATGTTCTCCACACAGTTCTGGGCTGTCTGCATTTCCAGCATGACCCAGTGAAGGGTTCTGTGTGGGGTCAGGTGTAACAAACTCCATGAAGGACCTGCCCTCCCCAGGGAAATGGCTGAGAAGAGTTTGTGAGATGGCTCCTTGGGTGTGTTTTGTAAAGCAAAAGGTTTTAATAACTGAGAAAGTATCAAATGATACAAAACCAATAGAGAAGCCTAAAGAAAACTCTTTACATCTGGTGAAGACACCCCAAGAAGCCCAGAGCTCCTGTGTGCTCCTCCTTAAGCACACAAGGATCCAGGAGGGCTCTTCTGGCCAACAGGGACAGTCACTGAGGAGCATTTTCACTGCCAGCCTGTGCTCCTCTGCTGSCTCTGGGCCACTTGTGATGAGAGACACAAAGAACTCTCTGGTTCCTCCTCCCCAAAAGTTGAGAGGTAAAACAAAACTCCTCTCCTAACATGGGAACACCTGCTCAGGTGTGGGGTGCATCCCTACGACCCAGGACTGAGCATTTCACCTGCTCTGAGAGGTGTGGCCCTGGAACTGGGAGGGGGAAAGGATCCTCTCATGGAGGATCCCACACTCCCATAAAAGCTGGAGTGTCCCAAGGGTGCTGTGCTCACCCTGGGCTTGGCAGGGGCAGGGGGAAAAGCCATTGACAACTTATTTGCTGAGCACATCTCTATAGTTCTGTTTCCGTGGCAACCCTGATGTGAAATGTGCTGCCAGAAAAACATGAGTTACTATAGAAACATCTTCCCTGTGAAAAGTTTACTTTGTGGCACATGATACCCAATATTAGTTTTTTTTAGGYTGAGCCACCCACGTGTGTGCTGGGCTCGATAAACAGATCATTGTGCAGGGGGTGACAGAGCTGGGCAGGGACAGGGCCCTGCTGTCCTCCCCTCACAGCCTCTGCTGGCCTTGCCTACCCCACACTGAGCAGCAGGGAATTAAATTAAACAAATGAAATGTTGGATCACGCAGGATGTGATGGGCTCTGGATGTGTCTGTACCTGAAGTATCAACAGTGGAAAATCAGTAAGGTGCTTGAATGAAGCAGTGACACCCCTGAGGGGTTCCAGCAGGATTGTGCTCAGCTCAGCTTTGGGCCATTTGGGACTGTATTGTTTAGGAACTTGTACAAAACCTCTGGCCATGAGGATGGGCASAGCTTCCAGCACAGTGCATTTCCTGCTCATCTGCTTTCTGCTTTGCCTTTCCTCATGYCCTTGGCAGATGATGGCAGCTCCTCATTCCTAACCTGAGCACCTCTGGCAGTCACTCCTCTTTGACACCTCGTGGATGTGAGGGCTCACAGAGGATGTTGCTTGGAGCCAGTTTGGCCTTGTGGATGGGCAGGAGAGTTCTCCAGAGGCAGCGCTCAGGTGTTTGTGGTGTTGTTTGAGGTGTGAGCAGCCCTGGGCATTGCACTGAAGGTCTGGGGGTGCATTTCAGTGCTGCCCCAGTAATGTCCACACAGAAGGGGAAGGAGCTCTGCACTGGGAACTTAAGGACAGAATATTCTAATTTGGGTGCCATAAATTATACCCATGAATAAGCATGGCCTGGTTTTCAGAGGTGCTGAACACTTCTAATTCTATTGACTCCAGTGGRGACTGGAACGAGCTCAGGGCATGCTTTGGATAAATCATGTTATGTAACAGGAAAATGATGGTAATTTATGTTCAGGAACTTTCCATTGCAGGGCTGAGCTCTGCTCTTTGTGGCTGGAGAGAATGAGGAATTTGGGGAGTTCTGCTGAGACTCATCATTCACCTGTCCTGGTGCCTGGCCAGCATTTCTGACACAGATATCAGAACTGTGCCTTCCTGTCCCTGCTGGGGACATTGCCAGCCCTGCTGTGACACCAGGGCAGTGCTGGGCACCTCAGGGGTTTGGGATGTGGAAACYTCTTACAGTGTGGGCTCCTGTTTCCTGTTCTTGGCAAGGTCAGGGTGAATGATACACAGGAAATGAGTTCAGACTTGGTGATTGATGATCTCTGATCTGTTCACAGAGAATTTACACACTCACAGCCCTGAGCTCTCACAGCTGCCACAAAAACAGGGCAAAATGGCCACTGCTGACTTTTTCTCAGGTCTTTTAAGCACTTTATCCAATAACCAGATGACACCTTTATTATTGATGTTTGTGACCCAGTGATGGCCACTAAAGGGCTGCAMTGGGACCTTTGTCACCCAGTGACAGAAACCACCCAAACCCAGGGAGAAGAAGGTACAAAAGAAAGTCTCAGACAATGCCCTGAGTTCTCCCTCTTGGCTCACACCCATTGCTATGGACTAAACCCTTAAACCCTGAGTGTTTCACCCTGTGAGATCCCACACTTCTGCTCAAACCCCACACCCACAGCCCCTGTGCTGTCACTCAATTTTGGGAGCCTGTCCCAAGGCCTCAGTCTGGGTGTTTGCCTGAGGCTCAGCACCTCTCMACACACAAAACCCCAAATTTGGTGCTCTCCCAGTGCTGCTGTTTGCTTCCAGGAAGGGTGCAGGGAACATGGAGTGCAAATTAAAAACAGCAATAAGAGCGAAGTGAGGAAAGCAATCAGAACACCTAAAATCCAGCACTATCTTTAATCATAAGTGGAAAAAAAAATGTATCAAGTGTTGTTTGATCACAATCTAAACACAGCCTAAACAACTCTTTGAATTTGTAAATGACATGCCATAGGGGTATTTTTAGCTCATGTTGCTCAGATCTTGAGGAGGATTTTTGTGTGTTTTAGCTTATCACATTTCTTGCATAATAAGCTCTAGTTTTGCACAGCAGTTTAATTTTCTGTGAGCCCATTCTGTATGCAAATAACTTTTCTTTTGTGGCCTCCAGTGGCAAGATTATCTGCACACTGAGTGGATTTAAGGTGAAAAGAACTTTACTGAAGGGCAAGATGCTAATCTCTCCGTTTACCTGGCTTGYCTTTCTCAGGCAGGTTGTTATTATCAGTCTGCTCATGTTTTGCTCCCTCTGTTTGAAATTCCAATGAAAATGGCAAAAAACTTCTTGCACCTTCAGGGAGTGCCAAAAAGGCACAGTTTTTGTTGCATTTTCTGATTGAGATGTGCCCTTTTTACTTTCCCTGSATCTGCCTGAGTGTGCTGAGCAGGGTCCCTGGCTTTTGTGAGGACAGCAAATGCTCTTTAATAAAATGAATAACCTGGGATTCTGATGCTCTCTTCTGCTGATAGAGCAAGAGCTGCTGAAAAGCTCAGCCTTATCTCCAGGGCATGCCAGGCTGGCTTTTGTCTCCTGGAAATGGATTGAGGACTTTGGAGTGGAGATATGGGACAGCTGCAGGAGACAAGCACAGCTCTGCAGGGATGGAAGGGCTGGGCAGAGGCCACAGCTGGGTTTGGGAGCCTTTCCCAATAAACTGGTGCTCAGATCGAGTTTTACACCAAAACAGAATGAACTTTGTGCTCCAGGGAGTGATGGGGCAGGTGTTTCTGTGATGGGGCAGGTGTTTCTGTGGTGGGGCAGGTGTTTCTGTGATGGGGCAGGTGTTTCTGTGGTGGGGTAGCTGTTTCTGTGATGGGGCAGGTGTTTCTGTGCTGTGGAACCCAAGGGGATGAGATAGAAGTGCCCAGGGCTGTGTGCTGGGGAGGAAAGCCTGGGAGAGGCTGGGAAGGCAGGAAAACTTCAAGGAAGAGCAAGGGAAAGGCAGGAGCACAGGAGGAAGAGGTGGAGCTGGGCAGTGGAGCCTTTCCTCAGCASCCCTGAGCCTCAGCCAGCTCCTCTCCCTGCTCCTGGTGGGGAGCTGGAGCTGTTCCTAGTGCCAGGGAACCAAATGTGTCCCTGGTGCACAATAAACCTGGAAAAGGTTATTTCAGCTGCCAGGGGGARCAGGGAGCCCAGTGCCCTCTGGGATCCAGTCTGGGGTTCATCCTGCTCTGCCTCTGTGGGMCCATCTGGGGATCTCTGTGACACCCAGACTGGCTCTGCTGCAAAGGGCATTTCTCACCCCAGAGACCAGAGCAGGGCTTGGCTGCAGATCTCCTGAAAACTCAGATTTTCTCATTCATCTTGAGCCTGAGAAGATGGAAGTGCCAGGACTTGTGGGGATCAGGGACAATGTTCAGCTCRAGGCAAAGCCTGTGCTTTGGAAAAGGCTTCAGAGCCTGGAAAAGAGTGAGAGGGAATTGGTGTGAGGGGTCTGAGGGGAGGAGGGAAAGGCAGCAGCAGGGTGAGAGCCTGGCACAGAAAACAGGGGTGGTTTTGGGGWTGGAATTGGTGTTGAAGCTGGGCTGTGGCTGTGGGCAATCCTTTGAACCCCTTGGAAGCTGTGCAGGCTCTGCAGAAATCACCTTTAACCCCCCAAGGCTCTCRTGGTTGGGACTGTGGCCATGGAAGGTGCCTGGGACAGGCAGGGCTGCTCCTTCCCTCACTCCTCCCCCCTYATCTCATGCCCATTAAATCTCAACATCTTTTCCCAGTGCTAATCACRAAGATTYAGCCCATTATACATTCRTTTTCCTCTCCCATTAAGAACAGTSTTTCCTTTCTCAATAAACTACCTTATCTCCTGCTTGAAGTTTCACAAAGTGAAAAGAACAGAGCCTGACAACGTCATTTGAGGGAAGCAATTTTATTTTAAGGTAAAGTGTTTTGTGAGCAGCATTCACAAAATCTGATTGCCAGGCAGAGCTAAAAATAGGTGCCTGGTTAAGCAGGTGATCCACAGGTGGAGAGCTGGGAGTGATGCATTTTCCCTGCTGCCCAGTAATTCCACACCAAACACTGTCCTGGGGCTGGAATTGGAACAGAGGGGGAGCAGGGGCTTCCTCCAGRGGTGCCCATGACAGGTTAAAGTAAAACATTTCTGTTTAAAGCAGCATTARCAGCAGCAATTTGATTCACCAGCACAGTCTGAGATGCTTTTAGGTGGTATTTGCAGGTTTCAAGTTGTGAAATCTGCAATTTCAGATGGTTTTAGGGTGGTATTTGCAGGTGATTTGTGTCTGCACAAACTCACAGTGCCCTGCTGATGGTGGGGCAGCAAAGCTGGGCAAGGAGCTGCTGTGTGAGAGGCAGCACAGCACATTTCAGATCAGAGAGGGGGTTTTATCCCCTGGGTGATGTTTTCTGTCCTGCTCCAGGGCAGGGTGTGCCCACCTGTACCTGCTCCATGTGCGGGTCCCTTGGTGCTGCCAATCCGCACTCGGTGCCTGCCTGGCCGGGCCATGGACACACCAGGCTCTGCTCCCTCCCCTGGAAAMGGCCTTGAAAATAAACGTGGAAGTGCCCAGGAGCAATGGGAGATGTGAGCAAACCCCGGAGATCACAGAGCCTTTGTGCTCCCCTGACAGGACCCGTGAAATGCAAACAGAGGCTGGGATTCCTCGGGGATTTGCCATGTAAGGGATGTGCAGCCTCCTCTGCCAGGACAGCTCTGTTTGCCTTTGGGGCTCCTCACTTGGGCAGTTCTTCTCTTTTGTTTTAAAGTTGCCTTCTCGAGATTTCTTTAATCATAATCCCCCTTCCATCATGAGCCTGCCTACCAGCAGAACATTTGTCCTTAATGCCTCTATTTCTGTCCTTCCCCCTCCATCCTCCCTCCCAGGCACGCTCGGATTTGGATTSCAGCGTTCCTCCAAGGAACACCACCCAGGGAGGGGCTGCAGCCCTGGGGTGTCTCCAGCTCTGCACCATTCCCCTGGAAAAAAATCTCATGGCTCAGGAATTCTTGCTGTTTTCTTTCCAGAAGATTGAGTGGGTCAGGTTCTGGAGAGCCTTTGCCCTTTGGGGGGGATTTCTCTGGGAATGTGGCACRAGGAGAATTTGGGGAGGGGGACTGGGACATTTCAGTGTGGGTACAGCTCTGACACAAACCCTCAGAGCCCTCGGGCAGCCTCACACAGAGCAATTTCCCTCACCCTGCGGGAAATGAGCCCCGTGCCTGCTGTTCTCAAGGTGATTTCATGTCCTTCCAAGGCAGGAATCGCACGTTGTGAGCAGCCGGGCTGCTGGGGGTGAGGATTGTGCTGAGCTCCATCCTCAGAGCCAGGAACGGCACTGATTTGTGTTTGATTTGTGTTTGATTTGTGCCCCCAGTGACAGACAGGGGCTGTGGGCAGCTCCCAGGGCTTTGGGGATTTGGTGTTTCACGGCAAGGACTCACTGCAAACCCCTGGCAGAAATCCTCAGATGCATCTCTGTTGTATTCCCTGGAAATCTCCTGTTCCTGGAAATCTCCYRTTCCTGGAAATGCTCAGTCTCAAAGGAAACCGGTTCTGTAAAATGGGAGTGTGATTTGAGGATTGCTAAACTGCTCTGTAACTTTGTGAAGCAGAAGTTTCTGTGCCATTTAAAGGCATTTCCCTGCTCAGTTTTAATTTATGCAAACCACGGAGATATTTCTCTAATGTTTTGAAATATTTCTAGCAAGGGAACGTGGAAATAGTTTTGTTTCTCATCTCCCTCTTCTGCCTGGAGGTAAATTCTCTGGAGGTTCTATCTGCCACTTTCTGAATCTCAATTCAACAGCTCTTCAGGGTATTTGTGTTACACACACAACTCGTTCAGCAGCTCTGGGAGGTTTGAAGCGATTCGAGCACAGAGGAAAGCAGATGGGAGGATACACTGAGTGCTTTTTGTTTTAAAAAATGCAGCGATATAGTAGAAATAGTTCTCATTTTGCCTTTGGAGATGGATATTTAAACCAGTGAKTCACTGATTGGTCTGGAACCTTACACTGCAGGAGACAGGAGGCTGCAGGAACCCTGTCCCCTGAGGATTTCTGCTCCAAATCTGCAATTCTGGAGACAAAGCTCTGTGGCTGTCGGTGAATCTCTGAGGCACCAAATGGCACAGGAATCTTCTGTTCTCCTGGTTCTGGTGTCCATGTGCCACCTCCAGAGCCAGAAACGGCTCCTTCCGTGCCCAGGAGAGCTGTGAGTGTGAGCACACACCCAGAGCACGTTCCCCAGTGTTCTCTCTGGGCTTCTCTCACACTCCCATCCCAGTCTGGAAGGTGCAATGAGCTGGGAGCTGAAATGCTGAATTTATCTCCACAAACATCAAGGGAACAGCTCCATTTCTCCTTTTGTGCAGTGCTTGGTGCACGTTCTGAATTGGAAAAGGCAGAGCTGGTAACGTTTCAATTAAATCTTAAGCAAGCCAATATATTAATTAAAAGGAATGCTGATGGTCTTAATTAGCAAYGTATTAACATGCTGGGAGCACCAGAAGTTCTACTGAGTTGTCTGGTCTGACTGATTCACCTGTATTTGCCACTAATTAATGAGACAGTGCAGTCATTAGTGCTTTTTGTGATTGCCTGATAGGGAAGGGAGCTGTGCAAAGCCTTGGAGCTGCACTGAGCAGTGGCAGGGTGAGCTCTGGGGCTGCTGAAATTATCCCTGAATGAAGAGGTGCTGAGCTTTTGTCCCTCTGTAGGATGAGGTTTTTAAAAAGCGATGTTTACATAAAGTTGTTTGGAAAGCATTTGCTAACACACCTCTGTCATGGCAGGACAAAAACAGTTTGTCAACATTGGCTATAAAATTATTAATTTTGATCTGTCTGGACTTGGTTGTGTTAGAAGATGGATTTAATGAAAATGAAGAACTTCCATCYTCAAACGCTGTAATAAAATTGGGAAGCCACCTGAGCATTCTCAAGAGCACCTTTGTGATTGGTACCAAATGATTTTGGTGTTAATAATTAATTTAATAACCTCCAATGAAGCAGACACTGAGTTCCAGCTCTGCTCTCCCTCTGGGCTTGGCAGGAGGATGGGGAGAGCCGAGTTCCAGGGGCTCTGGAGGGAAACCGCTCCAGGGGGGTTTTTGGGCAGATTGCCCAAAGGCAGATTTGGGAATGTTCCTCACTGCTGCCAGGTTAAATGGCTCCCTCGGTTATGAGGGGCTGGCTGGGCTCTCCCAGGAGCTGCTCGTGGGCTCCTGCAGGGCACAGAGCCCTGGATGTGTGAGCTCTCAGCTCTGGCTCCCATCCTGCTGCCAGAGCTGGTGCTGTTCATGGTTATTGCTTTATTGCTGACAGACACTTCAGACCCTGCTCACACTGGCAGTGTGTGTAAAGCTCTTGTCTGACAGCATTTCCTGAGCTTTACAGAAAGCCCCTGAAGTCTTTGGTACAGTGGCTGTGTGATCCTCACATCTTCAATAGTAATAATGAAAATCATTCACAAACGGGTTAGAAACAAATACTCTGTTTTCAGGCTGCTCTGTGTTATTGGATCTGACTCGATTCTGGGAATTCAGCAGCACTGAAGAGATCAAACCTTTCCCACAGGGACTGCAGGCTGGAAAACGCTTACAAACCTCCAAACCAATAACATGAGTGCAAGTTTGTCTCCAGCACGGAGTGTGTTTGCAAGCACAGGGTAAATGCTGTGTTCCAGGGCAGCAGCATTTGTGTTTCCATCCTGAATCCATCTGCTGAAGGCTCTGTCACTGTGTCACAGCCCCCAGCCACTCAGGGTCCTGAGTCCCTCTGCCACTGGTGCCAGCTGACCCTGGACTCTATCAGGGGTGTCCCACACCAGCAGCACACTGTGCTGCCAGTCCCTGCTGGGGCAGGGAAGGGTTTCTCTGGCACCTGCACCTGGGGACTGTGGGGTGCAGTGTGTGCTGAGCCCCTCTGCAGGGCACTGACCCTGGGCTCTCCCCTGGGTGGCTCCTGGCTGCAAACAGAGAAATAAGGAACTCAGGTGGGGTCTGGCTGGGAGCCCACAGTGCTGCCCTGCAGTGCCCAAGGTGGCCATAGAGGCACAGCAATTGAACTTCTGGTGCTTGTTTGGCATGAGGAGCTTCCCCCTGAATTGGGAAGAAGTGGATTCGAGTTCCTGTCTGAACCTGGCTCTGGGTTTGCTCAGTGCCACTGCAGGMGGCTGCTCAAACCAGCCCTGGAGTGCTCTGTGCCCCTCCTGGCACAAAAGCAGCTGGGGATTGATGCTGGGGGGTACAGAGGGGGTTCCAGAGTGAGCCCTGAGCTCTGGAACCCCAGCAGGGCAGCAGTGGGAGGGGGTTCTGGGGTGCATCTGGCAGAGCTGGTGCAGCCTGGGTGTTGGTGGCTCTGCTGGGAGGGGATCCATTGCAGCCCCATCTGTTGTTTGCTGTGGGGTCTCCAGGCAGGGCAAGGAGAACCATATGGTTCTGGGTTGGCAAAATCCTCTGGCACAGACGAGTCTGATGAGGAGATCTTGGGCTGTCTGGAGGCTTGCAATGAGATCTGTCACCCTGGGGTGTCACACCTCAGTGGGAYTCAGCCAAGTGACAGCAGAGAGAGGCTCTGAGTGGGGGAAAACTGCAGAAATGCTCAGCACAGCCTAAACAACAGCTCTGAAACCAGCCCAGAGCTGTGGCAGGGAACCAGGGATGAGCCTAACCCTGGGACTGGGTTCCTGGCTAACCCAGACTAACTGCAGTGCCTCAGCACTGACCATTTCCAGAGGGACACTGGGCCTTTCTGCAGCTCTGCAACGCTTGGTGTGACACCCATGGGTGTCACAGACCCTGCCAAAGGTGAGAGAGGGTTTCTTGCCTTGAAGTTCTCGTGGTGGCAGGTCCAGCTTGGATGTGTGTGGGTGTTCAGGGCATCATCTGAAGCATTCAGAGCAGGGGGAGCAGCCCCTGGGAGCAGGCAGCCCTGGTTTGTGATCAGGATTGTCACAGCTCCTGTCTTCCAGCCATGACAAAGGCGTGTGCTCAGTGACAACTTGTCTGGGCCAGGAGCCAGCTGAGAAGTTCTAGGAATGGTGACAACAAAGTGCTGGGGCTCCTCGGGGGAAAAAATATCTCCTGYAAATGAACAAGCTGGATCAAACTTTAAATGGGGAAGAGATGCAGTGGAATGCTGAGGAATCCATTATTGATGAGCTTGGTGCCTCTGAGACAGAGCTTGGTGTTTCTTGGACATCTGCTCGGGCTCTTCCCAGGCCGGGTGCCAGATCCCTGCTCCCAGCTGAAAGAYTTCCACAGCTCTGGGGCTGGATGCATTCTGCCCTCTCTCCATTCAGCTGCAGGTTCTCCAAGCACGTTTGTGAGCCTGATGCCATTAAAAAAATGGGCAGCTTCTGTTGTGTAAATAACATCTGAGTTATTTTCCCAAGGAAATCTTCAGCTAGATATGTGTTTTCAGAAGCAAAGTCATGAAAACAGACATCCTGCACACAAACTGAGCAGAGAGAAGGCTGGTGGTGAACTTCTCAGTGCCACCCACAGCAGTGCAGGTGTGCCCCTCTCTGGGCAGGGTCTGGGAGGGCCTTTCCTCCCTGCCTGCAGGCAAACTCTGCTTTTCAGTCTGGGAAGGAGAATTTTAAACCTTGATTGCAGGTGAGGCAGAATCAAACCCAGCTGAGTGCCYRAAATAGCCACAGTTGTGATAGAGCCTGCTGCTGGTGGGGAGCATTKCAGTGCCCAGGTACACTGTGCAATATTTGAAAAGTTAATACATTCTRGTGCAAATCCAGTGCTGCTGAAAGCCTCAGTAAATATTAAGACTCCACTTTCATGAATAACTCCTGGCTAGGATATTATTTCTAATTCAAGAAACCACCCCTTTCATCTCCTACCTAAACACTTYTTATATTTGGATCAAGGTTATGTTTTACTACACGCTGCACAAATGTTTGAGAAGATAGAGTTTCTTCACTGAGGAGCTGACAGTTCTSCCCATAAATCCAGCGTTGCTGGGCTTATAGGAAAACATTTATCTGCTGAGGAGGACTTGAGCTGATCACAGTCACTGACAGGGACAGCTGGGGCACCATTAATTATCAGTGGTTTAATTGCCAGAAAATTAATTGTCAGGTACAGGCAGAGGTGGGAGGGGAGAGAACCTGACTCTGTGAGTGTCAAGGTGAGAGCAGGGAAGTCCCTGCAGGGAACAATCCCAGGCTGTGACACTTGAAGGCTGTCAGTGCCCACTGTCAGTGGTTTCCCCTCTCTTTGGGCACCACCAGAATTTGCTGTGGATCCAGGGCAGGGCAGAGCTGGGCCAGCAGCCAGAGCTGCCCAGGGGTTATCAGCCACAGCACAGGCACAGCAAATGCAATTGTTTTCCTCTTAACACCTGTATTGACCATATTGATCCCCAAGAAAATGAGGTTTTTTCAAAGTTCAAGTGTGGTTTAATGTCCCCGAGTGAAATTGGATCTGGTGCTGCAGCCCCAGCTCTCAGTGAGCACTCAGTGCAGATTTCCCCTGCAGCAGGAACAGCCTGTGCTCCAGCCAGGGGGGCTCAGTGACCCTGGCACAAATCCTGTTCAGGATTGCTGCCCACCTTGTCTGAAAACCCAGGAAGGCTCTGGCAGGGAAAGGGGTGGCTGAAAACAGGATTTAAGGCAAGAGGGCAGCTTGGAGATGTTTGGATTGCAAGTTATTTATTGCAGTCCCTTCTCTGCTGTGTGTGAGGACTCACCTTCAGCAGGCTGGGGACAGTTCAGCTGTAATTAAAAACTCGAGTTCACACCGAAATTCCTGCTTACAACTGAAGCTGTTTGATTGTCATTGTTGTGACACAAGTCTGAGGGTCAGTAAATCCAAAGTGTGACCTTCCAGCTTTGTTCCTGCTGGGTAACCTGGGCTTTTCYCCCTTGAGAAGAGAACCTGGAGTTTCCCAGGCAGTCGTGACTCAGATGAGTSCCATTTAATTAAAGCCCTGAAGAGATCTGTTCTTACATGGTTAACTGCCCACTTCATTGGGCACTTCATTTCAGTCCCTAGAGAATCACAGGGAACTCGATTTAGGTTTTTCCTTCAAAGCTTTGTAATGATTGTGACTTGGGACTTCTTGTTTCTTCTTTTAATTAAGGACTGAAAACACACATTGYCATGAAACATCTGGCACAGGCTGGCTCTCTGTACTTTGGGCTGGTATTTTGTACTTTGTCAGCCATAAATAATTTAATGTCTCTCTTAATATTCCGAGCTCTGAGGGTTTATGCACCAAATTTTACCAGCAACACTCAGAACGATGTGAACTGATGATTTCTGCAGTGTGATAGGGCACAAAGAGGTCCCAACTTCAGCTTTGAACTTCACTGGGAAGTGCCAGAGCAGAAAACAAAGAGCTGAAATAAACACAGACAAGCAAAATTCCTCATCCTCAAAAATCCTCCGTTTTCCTCATCACAGTGGTGAGGCTGGTTTTACTTTCCTCACTTCCAAACCACCCCTTCTGCTGGGCAGGAGAGAGCAGGGAGAGTGGAGACATCAAAACTGGAGGAGAAATTAGGGGGGAAAATAAAGGACAAGGGGGAAAAGCCTCCCTGGAGAGCTCTGCCACTGCCAGAGCAGCCCCTCTGTGCTGGGATGGAAAGAGCTGCTGGAATCAACTCCAATCTTTGGGTGTTTATCAGTTTAATGAGATCTTCTGGTGCTCTGAGCTGTAATTTATTTGTAAGCCTTGAAGGAAATAAACTCCAAGGGCTCCAACCAGCTTTGTCCAGGAGGTGTGAGGTTGGATGGCACCGGTGCTGCTCAGCTGGTCAGGAGAACTCCAGAAAAAGGGAAAGGAGCTTGGCCAAACTGCAGGAGAGCTGCAGTCCCTGGGAATGGCAACTCAGGGATGGAGGAACTGCTTAAATTGAGGATTAAATGGCACAATAATTGCAGCTCGGGGGAGGAGGGGAGAGCTCTGCAATGGGCTGTGCCTGGWTCCTGGAAGGTGCAAAAAGCAGGAGCATTTGGCATCAAAGAGCAGCAAATGATGCCGGCTCCGTGCCAGGCGACTTCCTAATGCAGGCTGGGATGGGTGTGGAATTGCAGGGACCAGCAGAGCCAGGCTGAATTAGCAGCAAAGCAAAATCAGTCCCTGAGTGTGGACTGTGACTTTGTGCTGCTCACAAACGCCTCCTGCCCAGCCAGGAGAGCTCTTTGGCTCCGTGTGAAACACATCGGTGTCTGCGGGGAGTGCGGAGGGCAGGGAGCACACACATCCATCACCTCATTCATTCTATCCCTGTGCTCATCTCCGGGGTCCAGGCGGGTCAGGGGCAATTTCTGCTCCTTCATTTGGCTTCTCTCGGGATCATCACACCCTGGAGAGCCCTGGCTGTGTCTGWGCAGGAATCCCTGCCCTGKGGGTGCCCTTCAGGTGCCCAGAGCTCAGCCCACCCTGCAGGAGCTCCCTGCAGAACCTGAGGCTGCTCCCAGCTTTCTGATGTTCTCCTTTCCACGTGTGGGATTCCTGCTCTGATTTGTTGGAATCCTTGGCTGGCACAGAGCAGCTTTTGATTGTCTGCTTTAGAGCAGGGAGCTGTGGGTGCCTCCCTCTCCTGGGGCACCAAACCCTGGGGTGGCTTTGGGGACACSCAGTGCTGGGCTCTGGAGCTGCTGCTCCCAGGGGCAGGGGCTGGAGGAGGTGGGGATAGGAGATGTGACAAATGTGGCTCTGCTCGTGGCTTTACTGCCTTTATCTCCCAAAACACGTCCTGTGCTGCTGGATAACTGAGCTCACTCAGCAGCAGTCTGTCTGTCTGGGCCCCCCTGGTGGCTGCAGCCCTGGGATTTGCAGCACTGGAGGTCTGCAAATCCCCAGAAAAGCCATCAGATCCCTCTCTTCCTGCATGGACACGTTTTTCATTTGAAAAAAGAGAGTAAATCAGTCTGAAAGTATTGGATGGCTTCTTAAGAAAAATGCCTGGGTTCCCACATTCTGAGAAAACTTYGGGAAACTCCATTTTGGGGTTTATTTGCTCACAAGGTGTCAAAGTAGTGAGCAGTGTGGGGGGGGACAGGTCTGGCTGTTCATTTTCTAGGGACATGGCACAAAAAGCTGTAAAAACCAGGAAAATGAGCTCCCTGCTTCAATCCTGGGATTTCTGGAAGAACAGGAGGTCCCTGTGTGGTGAGCAAGAGTTTCTGAGCCATCCTGGCTCATCCAGCAGCACCTGAGGCTTTGGGGGCCAGAATTACACCCTGGGAAGGATAAATGATATTCCCTCTCCTCTAGGCTGAATTACTTTTCTAAAAGTGGTTGCTAATGCTCTCTTGCTGTGATATTTTAAGACCTTACTCAAATGAATAACTGCTATGCTGAAGAGACTTAATTAGTGGAAGATAATCCAGGAATGATTCAATGAATGACCTGTTCCATGAGGTGGTGAGGTTCAATATGGTGAAAGATCTTGTTGGGTTTTTTTTTCCCCCCTCATAAACACAAATTACTTAAGGTTGGTTTCATGCAAAYGAAAAATCACCAACAGATTAATGCCAGGGAGGGCTGATTTATGGATTTTTCCCATCTGTTGAGATATAGCTTATATATAAATATATCTATATGATTATATGTAAGCAGAGAGCTGAAAGCACAGAGTTATTTGGGAGGTGCAGCTCTGCCTGGTGAAAGCCCAGCCCGTGGATTTTCTCTTGGATGTGTTCTGCAGACACTGTCCTGCCTTTTGCAGAGCTCTGTGTCCCCAGGTGTGGGTGATGAATGCCCATGGATCCTCATCTTTCCAGCTTCTGACACCTGCACTTGTAACTGCARTACAAAAGGTAATTGTGGGCCTCCCAGGAGCTGTGGTAGTTACAAACACCAGAACCCAATATTGTAACTAAACTGGGACAAAGCCTTTTAGATGATAAATCATTTTCGTGCCTCTGTGCTGTGCTGGAGCTGCTGTCCCCTCTGCTGTCCCCTCTGCTGTCCCCTCTCCTGTGGGAGTTTGTGGGGGGCTCAGGGCTGCCCTGGGTGCTTTGGCTGTTTCAGAGCCAGCCAGAGGCAAGGTTTGGTGTCTGTGAAAATAAAAACTGCAGCTCCTCCAGTCCCACGTGTCAGGGAACAGCTCTGTCCAGGAGTGAAGCTGGGCCTTCTCCATCTCACCTCAGAGGGAATCTCTGCTTTGGGGCATTCTCAGCATCCCCTTTGTGCCATGGTGGCCATCAGAAATGGCTGTGCAGAGCCCAGGCCTTTGTGCATCTCTGTTTCAGTCACCCAGGGCTCCATCCTCTCACTTTCAGCTGTTACTCACCAGTTTGGATACATTTAACATTCTCCTGCTTCCCTCTGGATTATGAACCTTTGCAAAATAATGACTCCCACTCAYCTCCAGAGCAATCAATAGAGTGAACAAACCTGCAGGCTGCCAGGGCTTTAATTCAGTCCCGTTTGCTAGAAAATATTTGGGAAGTGAAGTGAATGGACCCAAGTGTGGGATGAGCTGATGATGAGCTGCTGTGGCAGCAGGGACTTCCCTTTTGGGGCTGTTTGTGCCTTGTTTGAACACAGCAATAATGGGATGTTTGAGGTGTGACTGCACCTCAGCCTGGCYCGTTTTTGGGGTGAGTGGAAGGAGGAGGGGTGGCACCAGAGCTCTCTGCTGCTCTCCCTGTGCCAGGGGAAACTCCTCAAAGGGACATCAGAGAGCACAGAGCCAGCAGAACCAAACTGGATTGGTGGCTCCTGGTTGACATGGCCGATGTCACCCTTCTGATGTCCCTTCTCCTCCTGCCCTGGTGCCACCTGAGCACCTTTTCCTCCTGGCAGCTTTTCATCCCCAATCAACACGTGGAGGAGAAAAACTCAAAAGGAGCCTGCTGTAAAGGAAGGAAACATCCTTCTGCAGCAGCTCCCCTCTCCTTCCTCRCAGGAGTTTGGTGCAGTTTGGTTGCTGAATGTGCCAGCTGAACTCAATAGATGAATTATTAATGCTTTGCAGGCTGCTGCTTTGGAGTGGCTGAGGCAGCTTCAGTGGGGCGTGTGTAACTTCAGCTCTCAGCAGCAAAAATAGACTGCAGGCCTCAGAGGAATGGGAAGCTTAACAGACTATTTTTGTCAGCACAGTTTTGGTTCTATTATGTGTTATTTTGTCAGAGTGGATGGGGTGGATTGTTATTTTGGACGTGGTGGGTGCTCTGACTGAAGAACCACTTCTGTTTCCTTTCTGTGTGTCACAGGCTGCCTCCAGTGAGGAGCCCCACATTTCCCAGATTCATCCATGGCCTCCAGTGAGGAGCCCCACATTTCCCAGATCCCAGACTCAGCCATGGTCTCCAGTGAGGAGCCCCACATTTCCCAGATCCCAGTTTCATCCATGGCCTCCAGTGAGGAGCCCCACATTYCCCAGATCCCAGACTCAGCCATGGYCTSCAGTGAGGAGCCCCACATTTCCCAGATCCCAGWTTSATCCATGGCCTCCAGTGAGGAGCCCCACATTTCCCAGATCCCAGACTCAGCCATGGCCAGCAGGACACAGACAGGATGCTGTGGGATGTTCTGCAGTTTCTCCTGCAGGCTGCCTTGCTTCCCCRTCCCAGGGAGAGGATTTGCACTTCATTAACACCTCAAGGTCAAGGAGGCTGAAAACCTGCCTTTCTCTTCATTAACCTTTCTTACTGCTGATATTTCATTGGATTAATTAATTAGAGCACACAGCCCCTCCCCTGCCATCCTGCAGCCCCTCTGCTGCACCCCAGTGCCACAGGCTCTGCATCCCTGCCCTGCTTTGGGGTGCTGCTTCCCCAGAGCTCTGGGTCACTGAGCCAAGGGAATAAATCCAGAACCAGGAGGAAAAATGCTCTTGCAGGGCCTTTAGAAGTGTTCAAGGGTCTTACCACAGAGTTTGTGTGTTGGGGCTCTTCCAGCACAGGATAATCCTTGTTTGCCCCTTTGCTCCTCAGTTCTGGCAGACTGGGTCAGGTTTTGTCCAGGTTTTGCTGAGCATCCCTTCTCAGGCTGGGGGCTTTGCTGTCAGCATCAAACTGGACAGAARTGAGTTCACACATTTCCTGCCTTTCCATCAGTACATGGAAATGCATTTGGCAAAGCCAGTGGGGAAAGAGCTTTCTGGTTGTTCTGAATGTGCCTCTCACACGGGATTTGTTGCATTTTGTGTGTGAATACAAAACAAATCAATATTTGGGCATTTGTTGTGTTGGCAGCCCAGGTAACTGCATTTGTGGGTGACCYTGTCACACTCAGGCAAGGTCACACTGGCCCCAGAGAGTCTGGAATGCTCTTTTTTAGTTTATGGCAGAATCATCTTCTGCCATGCTCAAGGTGCTGGTCTCAAACACCTCCCTTCTCCTCCAGGGRGGATGGTGGCAGAGGAAATCTCAGTTTGTTTTGTGTCTGGTGTGTTTGATTCCTTCCCTGCCCAGGCTCTCAGGTTTCTGGGCACTGGCAGGATCATTTCCTGCCATGCTGTGCTTTGCCTTGCCCTTCCCTTGGTGCTCTGCATCATCCCCTGCAGGTTTTGTGACATCTGCTGGCTGACATATTTTGAGAGATTTCAAAATTCCACATGAATCATTTTATTTGCTTCCTTGTAATTTTGGATGTGCCATCTTGTCAGTGGTGCTAACATTTAAGCTCCCTTTTAATTTACACTATTAAGCCACAAGGAAAACAATCAAACACAGCAACCAAACCTGGGTTGTCTTTACCTTCAGCTCCTGTGTTTGGCTGATAAATTCACTTATAAGCTGTTCCAGCCAAGACATGACCTTTTCCTATCCCTGTGCTTATTAAATGCAACAAATAATAGAAGTTCATGAACCCCCAAATACTGCTGCAAGTAACTTTGTTTAATGAATAAATAACTTTGCAGTGGATGGAGGGGCATGGAGAGCAGGAATTCCGTTCTGCACCAGTTTCAGTTATTTGTTCTAACAGTAACAGTAACCTGGCTCCCCCCAAGCAAGGACAACTGTGAGAAAAATTAGAAAACAACTTATTTGTTTCCACTTCCTGCGTTTTTATTGTCAGCTCCTCCTCCCACTTCTGTTCTCTCTGAATTTCAAGGCTTCACATCTGGTCTTGTGTTAATTGCCCCTAAAAAAATAAAATATCTGTCTTTATTGGAGGAATCACAAATCTTGTAATGTGCCATAGCTGCTAATTAAATTACAGCTGACTTTTGATGTGACAGAAATAAACATTTCCTTTGCATTTCAGTCTCTCTTTTCACACTGAGCCATGGAGGGGTTCCTTGCAGAGGCAGATCTCGACTGCAAATGCTGGGGAATAATTTTACATTGAAATTATTTCTTTCAAGGCAAAAATCCCTCTAAAGCAGAGGTGTAGAGAGAATTTGGGAAGGGATGCAGCAGCTGAGTTGGGTTTGGTTTGTTTGTTGAGGGTTTTTATTTTGTTGGTTGGTTGGATTTCTCTCTTTTTGGTAAGAATGAAAACTTTCTCTTTCAAGACTTTCCTTTCTTTTCCTGCTTTCATGTTCCTGCCTTTCTTCTGTGGTGCTGTTGTTCCAAGGGAGTTGTTTAGAGCCAAATCAATATTAGAATATTCCTTTGAAGGTTGGGGCTGAGATGAGGAGAACTCTKGGGCTGATTACCTGTGGCTTTGCAGAATCCAAACCTGGCATGGCTTTTGCTGGKTTTTGATGTTGATCTGGGGGAGTTGAAGGCACTGAGTGCACTGGTGGTGCTGCTGTGGGTAGAAAATAAAAAAGCCATTTTTGGGTGTGCAGGGCACAGAAATGAGGAGCCCCAAGTGCCAAAGCTGTGCCCTCATGGGGGAGCCTGAGTGGTCCCAAATCAGCCCCAAAGCTGGGGATCAGCTCCCTGCAGGTGGAGTTTGGGTGTTCCCTGCCCTGCAGTGCCAGGTGTTTGTCAGGATTTGTTCAGGCTCAGAGTGAAGAACTCTAGATGAGTGAGGGTGCTGGAAACCAGAGTTTGGAAAATATGTAAATGAAAAATGAGATTACAAAAAGCTGGTTTTGTCAACTTCCCAGGCAGCTGGAATATGAAATGGTCTGACATCTCCATGTATTAAATGAGATTAAGAGCAGAGTCTGAAATGGGATCAATACAGATTGCAGGGGATAAAAGGATTATGATGAATGAAAAACAAAGCCAAAGGTGCCAAGTAAATAAAATATAAAATACTTCCAAAAAATAGACTCAAATTTACATTGCTCTGGACTTTCTGCCAGAGGATTTTATCTTTGGCTGACTAATTGTGTTCATTAATTACCTTTAATGGTGGTGGCAAACGCACCGTGCTGTTTATTTTGAAATTCAGCCCGGTGTCAGTAGGATGCCAGCAGCTGCAGGGGTCCAGGAGTGCTGGGGACATCCCCAGGCCCTTGGGGAGTTGTTACCTGCATGGCTGAGGGCACCTGGAAGAGCTGGCCCTAAGGAAGCACGAGCTGAACATGAGCAGTAGCTCTGGCATTCGGACAAGAAAAGCGAGTTTCAAGCCCTTAAAGGGATTTGGAAAGGGTCTGGTTGGCATCTCTGCAGGCACAGGGGCACTGGGAGSTGGGCATGGCACAAGAGCCCAGCTCCAAAGCCCTGCTGTGTTTTCCTGATGTTCCCCCAGGGCAGGAGAGCTCAGGGAGTGAGCCCTGAGGCTGCTGTGGGGTTTGTGAGGAGCTCASCCCCTGTTCCACAGCTGCCTTCCTGTGGGGAGGCATGGCTGGAGTCTCAGTTCCAGGTGTTATTTTTGGCCAGGTGCTTATTAAGGATATTTTTCTAGATCATTTCTCTCATTAGCAGCTCCCAGGTCCCAGCCAGCCTCAGAGCCAGCTCTCAGCAGTGCCAGGTTTTGATGCTGGGCACGGAGATTTCCTCCTACAAATGACTCTGAGGGAGGGAGGGAGGATTTACTCCTGTAATGTGCTCACAGGGGGAGAGAAAGGAGCAAATGATCAAATAAAGACTGCAAAGTCTCTTCCATTTGATCCTGACACAGGCTGGGGCATCCTCAGTGTGAAATTTCCCCCTTTAGGTCTTTTCCTGTGCCGTTTGCCAGGATTTGTGATTATCCTCTTCATGGGTGGTGGCTGTGTGCCAAAAACCTCTTTAGTGGCATTCCCCACTGCTGTATCCGTGCCAGTGGAATGCTGTGCCTGCTCTTTGTGCTCCTCTCTGATCCCAGGGCCCCYGTGAGTCTTGAATTCAATGGGGGAGAAAAGATCTACACTGGAATCCTCCTTGTGCTTGGATCCAGGGACATCTGAGCTCCCTTTGGCTCCTCTTTCTAAAAACAGATCAGTGCCTGCTCCTCCCTTTCCTACTCCTCCTCTCCCCTGCTTGGCTGCTTTCCTCTTCCCTATTTTGGAATGGAGATCAGGCTGAGTCAGAGTGAAGTTTGTCAGGTTCTGAGCAAAATAACCCACAACTGCCTGGGCCTGCTGGTGATGGCTCAGGGAGAGCAGAGCCATTGCAGGGGACAGAGAGCTGCTGGCTCAGGTGTGCCTCAGCCTGTGCTCCACCTCTGAGGCTGAATTTACATTAAATGGCTCTAAAACCTCATCAATCCTCCTGCAGGATTTCAGGGTGAGCTGCCCTGGAATCTCRTAGCCAGCTGTGTTCACAAGGTTCTGCTGGCTGTGCAGGCTGAGCAGATGAAACCCGTGGGGTTGGGATGGATGGTGCTGCTGGATCAGGAGTGATGTTGGTATCAGAGGCTGCAAGGCAAAACATCCTGAGAGATCTGTCAGGTTTGGAGGGCTTGGAACCGAAAGGCTTTGAGGTTTGTGTGTGACAGGAGCCAGGGTGGGGAGGTGCACTGTGGCCCCCAGCCTTCCACAGGAGACCTGTGATGATTCCTAAAATGTGAAAAGAATTCTGGCTTTTGCAGACCCTTGGAACTGGCAGAGCTGTAGTGAGAAATGTAATTTGGTTTGCAATCTGCAGTTGCTTGTCTATGATTTGAGTAAAATGTATAGCTTGTTGTCATGGCASTCACTGAATGCTGCTTTTCTTCTGGCTTTGCACCACTCTCCCCCAGAGTTGTGTTTTATTCATTCATTATCATTCTCCATCAGTCAGTGCAGTCTCCAATGTCACTCGTGGTTACTGCCCTTGATGTTACATCCCAAACTGTGTGGGGTTGTTCAGTGACCTGTGACAAAGCCCTGTTGAAAAACGACAAGAAAGGCACGAGGTTCTGTGGTTAAACCTGCTGAGTGGGATGGAGTTATCCAGGAGAAGTGGCAAAATCCAGTGTGGACATGCCTGGCTCCCTCATGTTTGCAGGAAACCCTGCATTGCAGGAGTTGCCCAGACTTTATTGATAGTAAAGTCAGTAAAGTGTTCCTGTGCTGTGCTGAACCCCCTGTGCCTGCAGGGTTTGGGGGTTTTGGGGAGGTGCCAAGGGGTGCCCACAGCAGGCTCTGACCCAGCAGGGCTTGGACCCCCAGCACAGGCAGCTGCAGCTCCCTGCACTCACCTCCAAAACCTGCCTGGGGCTGTCACTGGGGTCMCAGAGCCCCCAGCAACACCTGGTGCTGCTCACCTGAGCAGCAGAACTTCCCAGAGGGAGTAACCTTTGGGAGTAACCTTTGTGCAGAGCTAACTCTGTGTAGAACACTGTGAGTAACCTTTCTGTGGAGCTAACTCCTTGTAGCACATTGTGAGTAACCTTTGTGTAGAGCTAACTCCTTGTAGCACATTGTGAGTAACCTTTGTGTAGCGCTAACTCCATGTAGTACAAGCTCTCTTGCAGGATTCTGCCCTTTCCCAGCAATTCCCACCAAACTGGGATGTGTTTCTGTTCCATGAGTTCCCAGTCACCAAACTGGGATGTGTTTCTGTTCCATGAGTTCCCAGTCACAAAACTGGGATGTGTTTCTGTTCCATGAGTTCCCAGTCACAAAACTGGGATGTGTTNTCCCAGTCACCAAACTGGGATGTGTTTCTGTTCCAGGAGCTCCCAGTCACCAAACTGGGATGTGTTTCTGTTCCCTGCTTTCCCAGCCTGGCATTTCAAGGAGCAGCTGTGGTTGTAACCGTGCTGAGGCTCCTCTGCATTCATTGAGAGAAAAAATCACTTCATAAATATTGGATGGAGCTGCTACCTGCAGCACACTCACTGTGTGATGGTGATCTAGAAATAAATTGGTAGGAATTAGGTGATTATCACTGGTGGTATTCATGAGAATTTCCAGGCAAATAAATAATGGATAGAAATGTCACTTACTCAGCTTTAAACCCAACAACAGCATCCTCATTATTCTATTGACTCAGTAAGAGGGAAGAGCTGTGTGAGGGGAGAAAATTGAAAACTGAAGACAATCAAAGCATTTCAGAAGCTTCCTAAAGTCCCCGGTGGTACCAATTTAGGGCTGGGGAGCCCAGGAGGGGATTAGTGCTGSCTAAGAGGTTATTTAGCAGAGCAATCACAGCCCTTGCATTGATCTGGTTTAAGGATAGGAAATGTTGTTTCTCACAGGCCCAAAGCTGCCCCTGTCAGTGTTCCCCGGGCTCCTGGGGAGCTGCCCCAGCCCTGGGATGGCTGCTGTGCTGCTCAGGGCTGTTGTGTGCAGATAAACCCCACCAGAGCCTCAGGGACCATCCCTGCTGCTGCTCCCTGCAGAGGRGACCCCAGCCCGGGGCTGTGTGCTGGATCCCAAAGCACAGCGTGGGTTTGGGGTTGGGTTTTGGCCAGCCCTGGGTGCAGCAGTGCCTGAGCCAGGCAGGTCTGGGTGTCTGGGTGTCTGGCAGCTCCGTGCTTTGTCACAGCATCCCCTGTCAGTGTCACAGCTTGGCCCTGACCTGCCTCCCTCCCTGCTGGGGCTGTTTGGAAGTTCCATTTCTCACAGCCTGATAAAAGTGCTGAGCTCTGGAGCTATCTGCTGCCAGGTAATGGTTTTTTTGCTATCTCCCTTTGCTTCCACTGCTGATTTGTGACTCGTTTCTCCAGCTATTTATCTGCTGAGCCCCAGCATCAGTGCGAGAAGCTCCAGGAGAAAACGAGGACAGGAATTGTGCAGTGCCATTATTTGTCTAAAAATCACATTTTAATACTTAAAAAAAAGTGGCACTAAATATTTTYCTTTGAAGTGTGTTTGTCCTTGGGAACCCCCCCCACCATTTCCAAAGCATGTTCTCCCTCTGCCAGCGTGTGCTGAGTTAAAGTGAGGACAGGAACATCTGAGCATCTCTGTTTGTGTTTGTGGTGTTTGTGCTCAGTTACTTCTCTGGGCTGCAGGTAAAGGCTCTGCCTGGTGCTTGAAATCCCACTGAGGTCTTGTTGCAGCTGCATGGGGTCATTTAGAGTCCAACAAAATTAATCATTTTCTCCTATTCTTTTATGTAAAATGACTTGTCCTTATTAAGAAACAAATATCTCCTGGTTTTTTTCTTTTTTTA